>JAODUD010000033.1:9816411-9831171 GCA_026784285.1 Stomatorhinus walkeri | reverse complement strand
GCATTTTCCCTATAGAAATGAATGAGCGGTCCCCATAAGGATATGTTTACCCTACATACATGTGTGTGTGTGTGTGTGTGTGTGTGTGTGTGTGTAGATAGTTATATATAGTTGGCAGTGCCGGTTATGGAGCACTCCTCTGGCGAGCTGAAGAGAGGCACCATCTAAGATAAACCTGCACTGCCCTTGACTGGCACAGCCTGTGGACTCCATCTGTGCTGCAGGTTCTGGACACTTGGTGTTGAAGATTTACTTTAATGTCTTTTATGAATTATATTGGAATTATTTTTACCATGCGGTCTAGTTTACTTCTGTCACAAAATGCGAAGCATAAAGCCATTAATATGATAATATTGATATCAATTAGAAAAATATCCTTATATCCTCAATGGCTATTATTGACATTGAATTCATCATGTGATTTTGTATTAAATGCAAAGCCAGTCAAATTTAAGTGTTACCGAAACATGCCAATGAGTATCTTACCTCATAGGAAAACCCACTTTGTCACTAACACAGACTTCTTAAGTTAGACAATGTAGGTTCTTGTTCACATTAGTTTTTACCAAGTCAACACATTGCAGAATTTAAAGATGAAAAATATCTGTTTACATAGATGTTATTTTTACATAAAAACATGAACATGACTTTCCTTTAGGATTTTCACTGGAGTTTTTTTCAGAGTATTGCCACTCCACAAAATGCAATCCAGAGGCCATGCAAAAATCTTTCTGCAAACTCTTTGGCATCTTGACAACAGTACACTAAATTATTTGCCACTGGCAGTGTCATCAAAACAAGAAACCAGTATTGGCTGCATGGAACAGAATGGCCCCCACAAGTCAGTTGCACTTGATCATACTTGCAAATACAGCATTTTTATTACTTAGCTGTTTCAAACTGCTGTGAAATAACATTGTGTTTTATTCCTTTAAACAACTCCACATTCAATAGAGCAACCACTCTAAAGGCAAAAAGGTGAAAAACCGAGGATTCAGCACTAAAATTAACTTTGCATAAATATCTTATTTAATCAAAACAGCACCAAGCTTTGGACTGGAACTGATGCTTTAAATAATTTAAGTGAACCAAAGCAGAAGGCCCACAGCACATTGCACTGAATAAAAGTGTTGAAGATCCACACATTACTGAAGAATGCAGACCTTTGTTAAAAGTCTTCAGTTTTTACTGTTAAGAAGCAGTAACGTCAGCTCCAAGTTATCTAGTTATCTTGGAATAAAGCCATAGTTTTATATGGCCGGTGTACCTTCTGGCTCCTGGTTTTATTGTATTGTTGTTCAATATGCCAATCAGTGGTGGTTCTGGCATCCTTAGCACCTGCTCAGATATGCAGTCATGCAGTCGTGCAGTCATGCAGCACCACTTGAATGATGTCATTGAATGATGTCATTGAATAATTGCCCTGGCCCATTGGCCATCTTCGTCTGCCCATGATGGCAATACAAACATCTGATTATATTAAGTGTGCAGTATATATGTATCACTCCCTTCCGGGCAGTTCGGCAACTGTATTATTTTACATGTGTTTAAAATAAAATACAATAAATAAACAAATAAAAAGAAATTGACCAACATGAGGAGCCTATACAGAGTTTATAGAGCTCCTCATGGTAAAGCAAATATGTCTGACACAGCAGTGCTTTCAGACCATTATTCTGCTTGCTAAAGAACACAATAAAAAGTGTGCTGTATATTAATTTTGTCCAATAATACAGTTTTGGTGTGTAGTATCTTTTTATAGCTGAAATAAATCAAATGTATGTTTATGCATATTTTCTGATGTTGGTCTCCAGTGTTAGCCAGAGACTCAGAATGTGGCAAAATTTATGAAAGTGAGGGAAAATGAGATCTATGAAAGCTGAACAGTGTTACATCCATCCATACATCCATCAAGCAGTTTTCCAATGCAGGATCACAGTGAGGCTACCAAGAGCACACCCTGGATGGGATTCCGGTCCATGACAGGCTGAGCACAAACACTAAACTGACATAAGACACCATTTCACAGAATCACACATTTTTGGACTGGATTTGAATCTCAAAGCCTGGAGATGTAAACCAACAGGGCAATCCGCTGAGCTAGTGTGGTAGCCCAAATGGGCTGCTTAAGAGATTTTAAACTGCAGAAATGTGCACCATTCAGATACTGATATTTCAAAAATGTGTAAGCTGGTTAAATGTACCCTAAGTATTTGTAACGTTCGTAAACAGGCATAAATATGGATGAGTCTTGATTTTTTCTAGTTGGTTTCATTAAACTGCTTTAAAACCATCTCCAACTAGGCCCATAGCCAGAAAAAAAATGTGGGGGGTCCAGCAACCCTACTGATGATTGGGGGGGGGGGGGTTTATAGATTTTGCACACTGATTTAAGGAGGTGAAGCAACCTATCGACCTCTACTTGAGGAATTTCTACATAAAATTTATATGTTTTTTGTATATTTGGCTCCTGTCCTGAATGCTTATATGTTTACATTGCACTCTGTCTGTCTATAATATTGTGTCTTACGTTTGATCTGTTTCAAATGTGCCAGACGGAACATGCAAAGTAAAATTTTGATTGTATGGTGTAACTGATTGTTTCATCATGCATATGACAATAAACTTCTTGACTTCAAATTTCAAGGGGGACTACGGCTACATGCCTGCCTGCAGCCCTGGCCAGGATAGAGGTTAGAGGGGGGATCAACTGATGGATATTCCCTGAACAAAGTGACCTCTTCAGGTCTGTACCCAGGAGTGTTTATCATGTTTATATTGTGTAGACCACTGCTACTAGCTACCCCCATGACATAGAGATGTAATTGCCTTCCTCTCATGGGTATATAAGCTAGAACACCAGTGGCATATTTACATTATATTGCATGCCTTGTGTTGCTAAACATCTAATGATAATAATTTTAATGTAATTGCCCCCATATTAAATTACTATACAGTCATGCAATCTCCCACAAAAGCTAAGCTAAATTGCCTAGCATCCAATTGAATTTGTATACCATCATTTCAATATTTATCATATAAAAATTGTAGGGTACCTTCTGGGTTCTAGTGATAAAAACACGCTTCTGATTTTATTCGATTTTTATTTTACTTAAGGAATTGAAATATTTGTAGATCCAACCCCTTAGGTAGCATAGGGTGATGGGGGTTATCAGGTAAAGCCATCATGCCTGGCTGAAAGCGATTCACTGCTTTTGAGATTCACGCATTGAATGGAGGAAAGAAAGAGGAATTATGTATTTTTATGAATTGTGGAAACAAAGAAATTCAGTTAAGGGTGCTGGAACGGAAATGAGCAACGCTTCAGTACAATTTCTTGCAGGTAGTTTTTCCAAGTACTAACCAGGCTCTGTCCTGTTTAGGTGTTTAGAAGAGACATCCATGAGATCACTCGTAAATATCTGTGCAATAGTGCCTGTTTAGGAAATGAGCTTTTCATTGACTTTTAATCTCTCAATTTCAATAGTGCAACATGACAGTTAACATGGGCAATCTATATTGGCAAGTATAATGCACTGCTGCGAAAGCATGTAAATGATTAACAGAGGTTGTTACATCTGGGAAAGCAAGCGGGAAATAAAAATAAATGGTAAAAAAAAACAGGCGGAACAGCAGCCTTTTGTTATGAGCAGAGGGTGCCATAAAACAATGTTTTTTCGGGCTTGTGTGCTTATTCTTACCTTGTGTTTTTCTAGACAAGCAATTCCTTTCTAATATAAAAAAATATAAATATAATTTTTAAATATAATACAAAAACAAGAATAATATAAAATGCTCAACTTAACCATTTAGTTTTCAGTATATCACTAACTTTAAACTGGTCACTTGGGTCTACATGAAACAATGAGGAATTAAATGCTACAGCCAGGAAAATGGACAAGATAAGATAGTTTAGAAGGCAATGAGTTCCTTGCAAGGATGAGCTATTGGAGCACCGATGGAGGGTAAGTTCAGAACACCATTGCAGGTCCATGTATCCTGCAATTTTGAAACCGGTAGGAAACTGTAGACCAGCTAGGCTACTCTGTCAGGCTTCAGGAAGTCTGGTCACGGTGATCTTTCTTCCCCATGAACAACAGGTGTTCAGCAGGTGTGGGATACCATAGTAAACGGGAAAGTGATTCATCATTACACCCCCGCAGTTCACAGACACTTTATTACATCTGTCCAAAACACACTCATTGTCAAACCTGCAAGAGACATTGTAGCCTTCTGAATGTGACGATTGTACCTGGGCAGTCTGATCAAACATTACATGGTATTTAAAATCTGCCATTTTTAAATGGGCCGTTTTGGTAGGCTAACTTTGTTTCTTATTAGATGATTGGCCTACTGGTTGTTGTTCGCTGGTCAGGTTTATATTATGTTTCGATGTTTGATTTTCCTTTAACATGTATTTTTCCATTCTTTCCTTTAACATGTATTTTTCCACACAATTTGTAGGCTACATTATTGTCACCAAATAATACATACAGATTTCCTCTCAATCTGTGTATCTCACCACGATCAATTAAAGGACAATCAATGTCAATATATTAAACTTACGGCAATAGGCTGAGCTAAATCCAGCTGCACTTATGCCTAGTTGACTCCGTAATAGCATGTATGTCTGCAATGTGCTATTTCCCTCACATGTACGTTGCTTTGGACAAAAGCTTTTGCTAAATATGTAAATTTAAATGGGAATTGTTGTAGTTTCCAAAATGGGTGATGATCAGATCATTAAAACAATACTGCCGGTTAGTTCTGCAATAAAGGATGAGGATTCAGTGTGTGTTTCTCATATAAAACATCATACTAGTTTTTCCGCTTAATGCAGGACTTAGAGACCACGATTTTGTATGGAGCTTATTAGGTTAAGCCTTGGTTCCTCTGTAAATTTCACTAACTAATTCTGAGTTTGGTTTTATGAAATCCAACCCCCTGGTTCAAAATTAGAACCTGCTAAATTAAAAAAGGCAAAACCCTTGCTCACATGCACGTATTTCTGTAATTTAACAGAAATGCTAACGGTAATACAATAGTCTCTGTTAGAAAACCCACGCCTGTTCCCAAGTAAGGGGACGTACGGGAGGTTCCGAGGACAAATCTGGAACGGAATCGGGGAGGCATCGCCGAGGCATCGATGAGGCTGCACCTCGGGATCGCCGAAGCATCGATGAGGCTGCGCTGAGGGATCGGTGGGCTCCGCTCCCTACAAGCCGTGCTCTGCAGTAAAGATGGCGGCAGCAGAGGGGGCGCGTAGCGTCCGGACTCAAACGGGACGACCCTGACGGATCAGATATTCTCAGGGAGAGCATATCTACGTATTGCCACCCTGGGATCATTTCGATCAGTTCCGTCGTATATCGCATTAAATTGGAAATTTTGTGTAGTTTAGATTCCGGGGTGTAGCTGTCTCTCTCTCACTCTCTCTCTCCCTCCCATACACACGCCTCTGGGAGTGGAGCTTCTCCAGTGCCGTCGGGTACAGGCCGCGCTGGGATGTGAAACCCGGGGCAAGGGGGGATCGCGGCCCGTGGCTTTCGGTTCAGAGCCGGCGGGCTGGTGTGGTGTCGGGTGGTGCGGTATGGGACAACAGGTAGGCCGCATCGGGGAGGGGGCTTCGGCGGGGCTGCAGCCGCCGCAGCCTCAGCCGCATCAGGGCAGGACGAATCGGGGGAACAGCGCCGGCAGAAGGACGAGGGAAGCCGCGGTCACAGGCACGCCGCCCGGCAGGTCAGCGCTGCCGGACCCCGCCATCAACATATTCACGCAGCATTCAGGTAAGACCGCCAGACAGAGCCGGGCGCAGGCATGGGAAGCAGAAGCAGCCATGGCTGCACGATCATAAGCAATATGGGCAAAGTATTCGGCTGACCGGGCGTACAAGAAACCCACCGATCCGCTGTCCCGGCTGAAACCCGGCTCCTTAACGAGCGGTGATCGCTCTGCGGTTAGGGACGGTTTACCCTAGACAGCTCCCTGGCATGTCTGAATCATATAATATCCGGACAGTCTGATCACCCTGCATATCAATGATACTGCCTAGATATTTAACATGGCTTTATTTCTGTATAATTCTTGTATGTGGGCTGTATTGCTGAATGGAGTGGCCAGAATTGTAAAAAACACCTTTAATTTCAGAACACCACATGAACTAATTTAGATTTATGTAAAATTACTGGTGATTTAACCGCAGCAGCTCCTCATGAATGCCTGGCACAATAAAAGGAGGTGGTTAGATAGGACAACACTGCCCTGTCGTTGGGGGTGACACACAGTGCATTAGAGGGGGGCTGTGTGCATGTACCTGTATCTGGGGTCTTGCCCAAGAAAAGGGGCCAGGGGTGTTTTTTAAGCTTTGTTAGTCTTAAAAGCAGCTTGAGTGTTTAGGGAGAGCCTGCACATTGTTAAACTGGAGCATAAAAGACCTGTTTAGGTCCTCAGTTCATTTTTATAATGAAATGCATACTGAACAATGGACACTGTTTTCAGACCCAGCCTTTCTGACAGTGTTGTCCTGTAGCGCAGCCATACCAAATAACTGTCATTAATTGCCTGCTTGATTTTGAAAGAATTTCTGCTGAACTTCTTTGGTGAAATGGGTCAATCCCAGTGATCAGAAAGGACAGGATGTAGAAATCTTGATACCTGCAGTTGTCCTGCCTTGTTTATGAGCTACACTTTGGCAAACTTTTAACATTATGGATCACACCTTTTAACTGAAGAGCTCAGATGGTCTTCCTATTGAATTACTTTCATTGAAGTGTTTTCATTTTATGACATTGGTGTAACATGTTTTCAGGTATCTTAGTGCATATTAAAAGATGATATTCTCTCTATAAGTCAAACATTCTGCTGTTTGAGATGGCTTAGGTGCATTAAGGTGTTCTAGTTGTGTGGGGTGAGTTCAGTGAAAATACATTCTCACTCTTTCATACGTTCTTTCTAAGCATCAGTTATACCCTATAATGTAAATTTCACTCATTACCATAAAGGTTTACATGCGTTAAAAGGAAAACCCTTTGGGTTGTAATAGATAGAATATGGCTGTTTTATGATTTTCAAATAAACATTAAGAGCAGAGGATGTTTATATTCATAGTGCCAGATGCAGTTTTCTTAGCTCTGTTAATACCTCTCGTGCAGAGATTCCCGTCTCCCGTTAACCAGCTTTAAAAGAAAAGCTCAAACTGTGACATTTCCTTTAGCAGAGAGGATGTATCCTCCACCTTTACTCCTTAGTTTCCTATCTGTCCTTTGTGCTACAGGAGGACAGAATGTGTGAATAAACAAACTCGATTATGGAAGGGAGCTTGTAAGTCATGTGCAACTGTTGGTTATTATCCGTATTCTAGGATGTGAAAAAATAGGATCAAAGTAATTGTGAATCAGTGGTGTAGATTTCTGTCTTGATAAAATCGTCATATTGTGTTTATGGTGGAATTCACCTTTAAGGTGAGTGTGATAGGAGAGTAATCATAGTGACAGTGCCATTACAGTGTGTGTTTTTGCCTCAGTACATAGTTGCTCCTGTTGCAATTCTTATGTAATTGATGAATTTACATACTTGATTTTTAACCCATAATTCCTTGCCTTTATGCCATGTTATTTTGATGACTATGTAAATATAAATATGGCCTTCTGCCCTACATCGTAGTATTTGCATTCATTGTAATAGCATGTTCTAGGAGGATTATTGTGATTAAAATAAATCTGCTTTATTACGCTTCAGATCCAGTGAATTAACGTTGCCTGAAGCAAGCAAAGAATTTTGAATTGTGCGTTTGTCTTTTTCAGAGATATTGTATTTCTGTCCTGTTACTGTCTTTGTCCACTAGAGGGAACTCTGTCCTTTTAGGTTAAGTAATAAGTGTAATTATTTGCCCGACACACATTAATGTGCTCTGACGGTACACTTGTGTGCAGTCTTAAGTGGTTCTTTCCTGCTCATCCATCTTTATGTGCTTTCAGTTTCAGTTTTCAGTGCATGTCTGTTGCCGAATAACCAAAGCCCCTCCAAGACGGCAACATTTTATTGTGCTGAACAGGGCCTTAAACAAGGCGATGGAAATGACTGCTCCTTTGCTGCGTGTGTTCGGGTCACTCGTGTCTGTCTGGCTCAGTGTGTCTCGGTTGTGATGTGAGAGACACGGTGACGTGGGAAGTGCAAAGGACTCTTTGTTTCAATTGGCTGGAAGCAAAATGCTGTCAGCTCTGCGAATTGGATCATTGAGCTTTAATGTGAGCTGAGGAATGCTGCCTCTGGCCTGTAGGCTTTGCTTCTTCTTCAAAACCAGCAGCGCTTCAGCTTTTCTTTCATCCTTCTTGCTTTTGTTTCTTTTTGTTCCTTATTGTGGGTTCCAGCGCCTCCTTTTGGGTGCTGCATGCTTCTAGAAGGTTCTCCCCGAGGATCTCAGTACCTTTCTCGTTTCTCCAACCCCCAGCCCCAAAGTTCATTTGAAATGGAGCCTTGCTTATGTCGGGCTTAATCCCCTCTATCGCACTCATGCCGAACAACTCCATAATCACCCTCCTTAGCCCCTCGTACGCTGTTTTATCTGCATTCCATCCCCACACTCAAGCCCTGCCGCCCTTTTCCTCAGAATTCTTGATTCACGTCAGCTGGAGCGTGTAGGGCAATTAGGAATGTTAGGCCCCTACAGCAGGAGAGCAGGAACATGGGCGGCATTTCTGATGGCCTTCGGATCTCACGAGTTTCATTCTTTGTTACACAGACCCAGATGGATGGGCAGGACCCTAATACAAGATGACCCTACTGGTGAACGTTGCAAACCGTAATATGTTTCAAGGGCTTTGCTGTTGGTAGAAGAAGTCACCGTTCTTCTCTTAACCATGTTTTTGTTCCCTTTTGAAATATTACCTTTTCTGGGCCTGCAAACCCTTGTCCTGATCCATAGAGGATCCCAGCTGGTCCTCGTGGTATTTTCTCTTTCTTCATGGATGTATTTTGACTGCACTTCCCACCCTCTTACTGGCTGTCCCGAAATGGATCAATATCGGTCCCTGGTACCAAAGTTCAGGTTATGCGAAGGCTGGAGATTGACACCTCCTCCCCTCGTCCACCCACTACAGATTGGTGTGTTGGTGTTGTCCTTACTGGCGGAAAATAAGGTGTGGAAGACTGCAGAATGTACCAAATGCCAGGCCACTCCGCTCAGTTGTCTGTTTTACAGATAGCCTTAATTCTGGCAGAAATATGTTCTGTATGACACGTTTATACTTTAAACACTCTGCAGAGGCTCAGATTACCTGTATAACATGTTAGTCCATTCACAGCTTAAAAAAGACAATGTGCAGTCTCTTAGAAAGGATAGAAAACAGGGAAAACACTAAGTTTGATTAATGTTTTGTAAGTTTGATGTTAACCAGTGTGCCCTTGGGTTTCATATGACTTTAATGCAGAGGAAATCAAAGGCTGCACTTCTGCCAAGTGTGAGCAGACCTGATTCGGCCTTTTCCCATTCATAGCTGTGGTTTTAGGAAATCCTGTCCGCTGCTGTTCTCTGCTGGTATCAGACCTTTACTCTCATTTTATTTCAGTAGATGAAATGCACTAGGTAAACCAGGAAGCCTTCTTCATTGGGTATTTGTGAGGGGTTTTGTCTTTTTATTGTCTTTTTCTCTGGATAGTTGGGTTTGCCCCAGCTTACGTATGCAGCCTGGGATCAAAGCCCCAGCTCTGTTTGCCAGCTTGTAATTATCTCTAAGGTCCTTTGAAGTGAGTGAGCAGAAGAGCCGTTTGAGCTTCCAGGGGCCCCGGCTCCTTCCTGCTATGGGTGAACGCTCAAGGACTTGTCAGCTCGGGTGGTGGGCTTGTCAGCTCGGGTGACGTTGAACCGCTTAGTGGAAAAATGCAGGAGACTGAGCTCTCCTCTCTGGGGGGAGGTGGTGAGGGTCGGCATGGCAAGGGGCGTCCTGCACATCCGCACAGATCACCTGACTGTGGTGAAGAAGGCTGTCCAAGGGTGCTGCCGGGCCTTGTTCTCGTGCCGGGGGCCACACCTTCTGACTTGTATGCACTGTGTGACACCAGCAGGGCCAGGATGGCTGCCAAGCTGAGTCAGTCCCCTCCCCCCAATAAAGGAACTGCTTCTTACCTGCTGACTTGATGTTGTTTTGATGGTCATCTGTTGCTTTGCAAAGTTAACATTTTTCAGTACAAGTCTGTGCAGATCTCTCTGAATCAGGCTTGCTGGGAGGGAGGATAATTTTGATATCAGGTTCTGTAACGCGACAGTCTTCAGTTTTTCGTTAGCTGTGTTTTTGGTGATGCAAACACAAGAGCGACGGCAGTATGAAGTAATAGAATGGAATGCGTGTCATTGCAAAACCCACCCCTGCTGTCACATGTAATCTGTGACCAGCTTGCTTTTGTCATTTTGAAATGATTCAGCTCTGCAGTTTGATCTGAACATTGTAGATAACTGGGGGCAAATGTGATCTTTATAAAAGTTTGCAACCTCATTGTTTGAGTGAAACTCTGGAATTGACCAAATTTTGAGATAGATCACACCAAATCTGAAGCAGCGCTACATTGTAGTTTTCAAAAAGATAGATATTTCAACTTTTCAGTGTGATAACTCAGAGTATTTCCTGGTCTTTTTCCGGACTTTCCAGCAGACACATGGTATGGATGGAGATCTGGAACCAAAATTCACACCAATATTGAAGCAGTTTCATGAAATGGTACATGAAAGGACAGTCACAGAAATAGATCTAGTGAATCTGATTACTGAGACAAGTCAGATAAATCTGGGATTTTGAGATTTTTTTTTTTGGAACGGGACGGAAGACTGTATGAGGGGTGATGGAGCCCTCCAGGGAATACCTTATTGTCATTCCAATATCATCTAGTTTGGTTTTAAATGGAGTTGCTGATTCCACGCTTGACTCTGGTTGGAACTTACCTGGACTCCTTGCTTTTTATCCAAGACTTCAGAGTCATAGAAAGAGTTTCTCCTTTGTTCTGTCCAGCTGAATTTCAGGATGGGAGCTTAAAACCTTCCCTCCCCCCAGATATACGGACCATCCAGATATTCATCCATCCTGTATTTGCTTATCCCAGTCAGGGTTGCAGGGGTCTGGAGCCTGTCCCAGTCTACATTGAGTTCACCCTGGATGGGATACCAGTTCATAACAGGGCACGCAGGCACACATACAGTCACAGTTTAGAGATGCCAGTTAACCCAACAGGTTATCTTTGGGAAGAAATCGGAGAAATGATATCATGTGAACTCCACACACCAGGGATTTGATCCCCTCAATGTGGAGGCAGCTGGGCTACCCAGTGAGCCAATGTACTGAACAATGACATGTAGCACCCAGAATTCATAATATCCATTAATAAGGCAGTATACAGTGCTCTTTGAAAGGGTGAAAATATTGATCTGTTATAATGAAAATCATTACTTTATTATATTGTTTACAAATATGAATATCACTGACTGGTGTGTGAGTGACTGGTGTGTGAGTGACTGGTGTGTTGAGTGACTGGTGTGTGAGTACGCCCTATGGTGGTGTGTGTGTGTGCGCCCTATGGCGCTCTGTGTGTGTGCGCCCTATGGCGCTCTGTGTGTGTGCGCCCTATGGCGCTGTGTGTGTGTGCGCCCTATGGCGCTGTGTGTGTGTGCGCCCTATGGTGGGTTGGCTCCCCATCCAGGGTTGTTCTCTGCCTTGTGCCCAGAGGCTCCAGTGCTTAAATCTCGGCATGGGTGTACAAACCTAAATTACACAAATCTGTTTTACACAACCATGGCATTCTGCCAGAATAATCATGCCGTAATTAATAGGGCTCCGTGCAATGTTAGCTGTCGGATCCCTTTTTTTTGTACTGGAATTGTTTTACTGTCATTTATTTAACTTAACACAGTCAGAGTCACATGTGATGAGTGTTTTATGTTTGATTCTCGTCTCCTAATAAAAAAATAAATATGTTGGAAGCAATTTATATCTTTAAGTTGTCGTCCTTGCACTAGAATATAGACCAGTTAATATGTTAATGCTATGTCATGTGGTAAATAAAAAAAAAAAAAAAAGATATCTCAAATGTCGTAAAATTGCGATTAAATATTTTCCCTAAATGGGTCTGCCCTGGTTTTGTATACATTTGGGTGCCAGTGAATACAATTGCAATTGGCAGGAACAGAACTGGATGAGTCAAATTATGACAATAAAAAGAAAATATCTGTGCAGAAGATATGTGCAGATACGTTAAACATTGCTTGTCAATTGAGTTTTATTATGAAACAGATAAATTTGCAACATTTTTACAGAATTAAGTAAGCCTCGCAGGGTGTCACAACGGTTTTGTTGTGTAGACTCCTCTTTCAGTAGTTTGCTGTTGGTCCACAGGCTACAGGTTACTTTGCTGAAGATACCAGCTATACCTAAAATGCTCTGGTGATATTAACCTTTATGGTCACATAGACAGGGATGGACATAACTGGTACGCATTCACCTTTAAAAAATATGTGACAATCGGTTGTTTGTGCTGCTATGACAAGGAAAAACCTCGCATTTTAACCCATATACCACAAATGAAGTAGAGTTAGCATATAAAGATTAAAATGCATTATATTTTGTTTTCATATCAGCGCAAATGCACATAAGTACGCATTTACATTGTTACCACAATCGATTGTCGCACATATCATTTTTAAAGGTGAATGCGTACTTGCGTACCAGTTATGTCAGTCCCTGTATATAGATCAGCTTCTCAGGATAGCATGTAGCATAACACATAGCTATTCTGCGGAAAATGCTGGTGGGGTCCTGCCCTGTGTGGGGGCCCCGTCTGGAAGCTGTCACCCTACTAGCAGACTTTACTCTTGTCTTTGAGGCTAAAAATAATATGTGATAATGTAGAGCTGAATTGGATGGAGGCATCCAGTGGTGAGGGGTTAGTCACCCAACCCCCCCGAGCTGCTTAAGATGGCATTTATGCGTTTTCCTTGTGCCGTCCCAAAGCTGCACTTGGTCCTGCTCTTCCTAGATGTCAGATGTCTGTTGAGCCTGTTAGCATTACAAGCTTGCTGCTATCTGGTTTATTTTTCGGTCCTGTGGTCTAATGTAGCGTTTCTCAATCTGGACCTTGGGGATCCACACACAGCCTATTTCTGCTCCCTCTAACGGGTCACATGGGCTGTTCTGTTTGCGCACCCTCTCTTGCATGCATGCCAGCCGAAATCATGGCTCTTGGTGCCTCTAATTTGGTGGCTTTTCACCTTTGCCAGAGGTATTGGTGTTAATTTTGGGGCTGAAGCCCTCATCTGGCAAAAGATGTCCTCACAGTAGGTGAGCTGGAGCTCCAGGTCTTGTACGAATGGCCAGTTTGTAGCTCGCTCGCATTGAATGCCGGAGCGGAGGCTGTCTGTCCCCCCCAGCCACGTGCATCGCCGTTTCCTGTGAGCTGCGGTATGAAGAGCCCCATCCATGCCTCCTCCTGCCAGCTTCAGCCACCACATGCTAGTAGCCCACCCTCCCCACGACAGCTGCAACTGAGCACTCCCCCACCAGGTCCACTCTTCCTCACCCCCCCCCCCATCCCATGAGGAGCAGGGGCTGCCTCTGCTCCAGCTGTCGGCTGCTGGGCCTTGATGGGGTGGCCCAATACCTCCCTTGGCTTCCTGATTTGCAGGTGAAACCATGCTTATCCTTCTAATTGGTGGCTTAAAGCCTCACCTGGCTTCCTAATTGGTGGCTCAAAACCATGCTCTGCTTCCTGATTGGCAGCCCAAAGCCTCTCTCGGCTTCCTGATCCCAAAGTTACGCTCTGTCTTTAGCTGCTGTGATTGCATAGGTAGGTGTCCGCATCAGCAAACTGTACTTGCCGTTGACTGTAACCATCCGCGGTTAAACCTGACCTGACTTCTGAGTAACACTGTGGTCTCACACCTACAAACCTGTGTGCTTGCCCCCAGTTCTGTGTGTTGGGTTTACATGTTCTCCCCGTGTCTGAGTGGGTTTCCTCTGGTTACTGTGGTTTCCTCCCAGACTCCAGAAACATGTGGTTAGGTGAATTTGTATATCTGTATTGCCCTTAGTGTGTGCCCTGTTCCTGGTGCCCTGTGCCTGGTGCCCTGTGCCTGGTGCCCTGTTCCTGGTGCCCTGTGCCTGGTGCCCGGTGCCCGGTGATGGACTGCCATCCCACCCAGGGTGTCCCCAGCCCAGTGCCCTGTGCCTGTGCCCGGTGCCCGGTGATGGACTGCCATCCCACCCAGGTTGTCCCCAGCCCAGTGCCTGTGTTTCCAGGGACAGGTTATAGGCTGAAGAAGCAGTTATGGAAGATGAGAGGTTTTTATCATTAGCATGTAGTCGTTTATTTTTATACGTGTTAGTATGATTCTGCATGTTTTGTGATGGTTAGAGAACTTAATTTCATACTTTGTCAAAGGTCTAATTGGAATTATTATAATCTATTTACTAATGTTAATTGTGCTCTCCAAAGTTAGGATTACTGATTTTATATAGCATTAAATTGCCTTTGAACCTTTGTTTCTGAAGTTGTCTAAATTATGCCACATGGTTATATTCTTACGTTTACATTTACAGCATTTGGCAGACACCCTTAGCCAGAGCGACTTGCATAAGTGCTTTAAGACTCTACAATTAATTTCTTCCCAATACTATACTCAGCAAAAAAGAAACGTCCTCTGATTTTCTGGAATGTAACGCTCATTCCTTCGACGATAAACACGAATCTGTCCATCACCCCTGGTGAGACAAAACCGTGACT
>JAODUD010000033.1:9805137-9816311 GCA_026784285.1 Stomatorhinus walkeri | reverse complement strand
AAGTTATTTGGATTTTTACAACATTATTGTTGAAATACAGTCCTGAAAAAGGGACGTTTCTTTTTTTGCTGAGTTTAGCTGAATAAAACCAAGGCTATGAATACCATCGATGTAATACTCTGTTGGGAAAGTGCCGTTTTTTTTTTTTTTTGGAAAAGAGCTCGGAGTATAATTCAAGAAGTGCTAATTGAAGTATTTCTGGAAAAGGTGAGTTTTAAGTCGTCGTTTGAAGACATACAGTTACTCAGTGACTTCTTGATGATGTCATATTTCTCACCACAGTCACCTTATAATCTTCATAAAAGCATTCACTTTATGTTTTTGGCTGTTTTGGCTGTATCATTGTCTTCTTAGTGAGGTACCATCCCTTCACACCAAGTGTGTGAGCTGTAACGTCTGCAAGTTACAGTTCCAGGTTTATGCCATTCAGACGCTGTGCTTGTCTAGATACGTCCAGGAAGGAGGGGACTATGGTTTCAGCTGAGGTGATGTCCTCATCGAGGTTGTGAAACAGCTTCTGGTCAGGATTCTGCAATCCCGCGCCGCCTTTGATAGAGCAGTATCGTCAGACACTGCCAGGAAGCTTAACTAAATGGAGGAGGAGCTCTGAGACTGTTCATCGACTCCACTATTAGCAAAAAGATGCTGGAGGGGGTTTGGTAATCTTTTTAAAAGTCCATCTATGTTATGCCATAAATCCTGGTTTGAAGCTAATACCCCAAACCAAATAGTTCTAGGCTTTCAGCTAACTGATGGATTTAGATTTCAGACAACATAGAGCACAGTAGAAAAGCTAACTCAAGAAATCTGAGCTTTCATTTAAGACCCTGAAAAGCTTCTTGAAATGTGCTTGTCAGTAGTCATCTTTCTACCATTGCAGTGCTGAAGTATGTTTCATCATATCTTGGTTTTGCTAAACGTGGAACGTTTCTTGAACTGTTGTGCGACCCTTATGTCATTGCACTCTGGTTGAAACCTGGTTCTGAAATTCAGTAGTCAGCCACTCAGACAGTAGGGTTAGGGCTGTGTAAGGGTGTCTCTTACACACTGGTTCTTGGGGTCAAGAATATTCTGTTTAGAAGCCAGTGGAAACGATACCAAAAGATTCCTGACTGGATCCATGTGCTCTCTGCTTGTCCTTCAAGTTGTCCAGAACAATTTAATGTATAGCTTTGTGGTTTAGTAATGAGGGTAGTATTGTTGGCTAATTGAGAGCTATGAACCGAGCTGAAAATCACAAGATTTACAAATGTAACCATCTTGTTTATTACTTGTACATTTGTAAATCATTTTGAGACTGAGTCACTTATGGTATTATGTTCCCAGAATAACGGCTTTCTGTTCCTGTTGCCTGCCCTCTTTTTCCACAGTAATTGTCCAGTAACAGATCATTACAGTGTGTTAAGTGTCTCTCTTCCTTCCACATTAGCTCAGTGCCATAAATGGGTTTGAATTGAGGTAGTTGGAGTTTTTATATCTGTGAGGAATGAGAGCTAACATTCAGATCAGAAGAAGTTTGGACTCCTTAAGATGGACTGGGACTTACACGTTCCTGGCTGTTTCATCTCTTTCATGAGTAACAGATTGCTTTCCTAAGATTCATTGTGTCTTTTTGCCATAAGGTCACATGGTGTTGGCACATGGTGTAAATGATTGTCTCCATCCTGTCGAGGGGGAAGATAGATTTGCTTTTCTGTGTCTGTAGGCTTGTTGGTGTGTGTATATGGTAAGGCATTATGCAGAAAGTGTGGGAGGACAGAGGAAGGAAGAAAACACGTCCCACACAGGCCTTCAGGCGCACAGTTCTCAATGAAGGCCACGCCCCCCCAGCCCAGCAGGTTATATATACACGGGCTGCCTAACATGACTAAGTGGAAACATTGTCAAGGGAAGTGAGAAAACAAGTAACCAGAAAAGAGTGGAGATACTCTTGAGGGAGAGCTGGGAGAAGGCATGCTTTTGGAGGTCCTGCAGCCCTCCAGCAGCTTTGAGGAAGACTCGTTCAGCCTGGGTAGCCGGCCATGCCTCACGGCGGAGGACATGGATGGCTGTGCTCTGCCAGGTAGTCCGGCTTCTCTTCCCTTTTTCTCATTCTTGCTCTCTCTCTTTTTATCTTTTTATCTCTCTGCCTCCAGCTGGTAGAAGGATTTTGAGTTTTGAGGAAGAACCATTCAGCCATGCCTCCCGGCAGAGGACATTGATTACTTTGTGTTCTGTCAGGTAGCCCTGCATCTGTTCCCTTTATCGGTCTCTTTCTATCTTTTTATTACTTTGGCTCCAGCTGGTAGACAGATTTTTAGTTTTGAAGAAGAGCCATTTGTGCCCTGTGGCAGAGGACATGAATAGCTATGTTCTGTCAGATACCCCTGTATCTGATCCCCTTCTCACTCCTTCTGCCTGTCTTTCTGTCTCTCCACTCCCAGCTGGTGGCCGGATTTGTTCCTTTTGAAACTGGGAGCTATTTGGGGCATTTTGTCATTGGGGGATCATGTCTGCGTACTGAGGAAGGTTGAGTGCATTGATGGAGGAGTCGTTCCTGGGGCCATTATGAATGCAGGATTTCTGAGCCGCTGTTAAGAAGAGAAGGTGGTTGCTCAGATCTCAGCGCCTTGATTAATTTAAGCAAGGATCTTATTTGATTGTTAGCTTTAATTTAGGAGCACTTGGCTTCATGATTATTCTTGTATCCCTCTTTTCACCGCTGTCATCCCCCTCTCCTCATCTCCCCAAAAGGCTCTGAGCCCATCTCTCCTAGCCCTTCTTCTTCTCTTATTCATCCCACCATCTGTGACCCCTCTTGCCTGGCCCCGAACCAAACCCCATCTCTTCATCTTGCCGCTCCTCCGCTCTCCACAGAGGCCCTCCACCGGCCCTTCACCTTGGACTCTGCAGCGCTGACCGAGGCCGTGCGCTGGAGCTCCAAGGAGAACCTGCTGGGCGCCGCCGAGAGCGACCCCAACCTCTTTGTTGCGCTTTACGACTTTGTTGCCAGTGGCGATAACACGCTGAGCATCACGAAAGGTATCCTCTCCTCCTCGCTATGCTATTAATGCATCGTGGTTTGTTTTTTCCCCCCAAAACATACCGTTACTTGGTTACTTGGTGCCACCTTCTATGAAATGGAAATAATTCCATGCCTGTGAGTCAGAACGTCTTAGACTCTGAAGTCTGCCACGCCCTTATTTTCTCCTAATGCATTTTAATGTGTAATCATCTCAAAGCCGCAATAAACACAAGTGAATGACTCACAGGATGGGCTTTCAAAGGCAGGAGAATTAGCCGTGCTCCCTTTTCTAATTCCCTCTTACTGCTGTCGAGTTTCATTTAACTGTCATCCACTCCTGCAGCTTCTAGCTTCTCTGGTCCATCCCTGCTTACAGGCAGAGGGCTAGAGAACTAGATCACCTGTAAGCCCTGTCAGCAGTAGACCAGCTGTATTTCCTTGTTTTCCCCAGAACAGCTTCTCTATGTAGCTCGTAGTCTGTTTGAAGTCCCTTATATGGGTGCATGTGGTTCTTCATCTGATGAGGAACATGTACACGTTCGTTAGCAAGAAATGGCTTAAGTGACTTGCCAGGACCTGTTTCCTGAACGTAGAAAATCACGTGACAGCCCCAAGCTACAGTATCAAAAACAGCAGAGTCGGGTTGCAGTGGCTGTTTCAGAGACGAGGCTTGGAAACCCAGAGTGGAATTATTGCATGGTAGTCAATGTCTGGTTTAGCATACTTTCCATTGGTGACTTTGAGGTGTTCAGTAGAGCACTATAATTTCACCTCTGAAGCCTCACTGCTTCCATGGTTATCCTGCAGGGGTGAAATCCTGAGGTCTGCTTTTGCGTCCCCCCCCACCTTGTTCCCAGGCGAGAAACTGCGAGTGCTGGGCTACAACCAGAATGGCGAATGGAGCGAGGTGCGCTCCAAGAACGGCCAGGGCTGGGTGCCCAGCAACTACATCACGCCCGTCAACAGCCTGGAGAAGCACAGCTGGTACCACGGGCCCGTGTCACGCAACGCCGCCGAGTACCTGCTGAGCAGCCTCATCAACGGCAGCTTCCTGGTACGCGAGAGCGAGAGCAGCCCGGGCCAGCTATCCATCTCGCTACGCTACGAGGGCCGCGTCTACCACTACCGCATCAACACCGCATCTGACGGAAAGGTGACACCCCCCCCCCCGCGCGCGATTTGCTTTCTTAACAGCGAAATCCATAACAAGCTACTTATCTGTTGGTTTATCACTGTGCCAAACGTGTCTAGGCACCAATATTGACATGCAACGACTCCATGTGTAGATATCTTAGGGTCAAGTCTTCATTTATTTTGTGTGAAATACTGTTTGTTTTATACAGATGCTCCCCACAATTACGACGGGGTTACATTCCGATAAACATATATCGTAAGGCGAAAATATTATGAGGGGAAAATGCTTTTTAATACAGTCGTCATAGCCTAGCATAGTCTGGCTTAAACATGCGTAGAACCCTTACATTACCCTACAGTTGGGCAAAATCATTAGCACAAGGCCTATTTTATAATAAAGTGTTGAATGTCTCATGTGATTTATTGAATAACCATACCCATCGTAAAGTCGAAATATCGTAACCCATGGAGTATCTGTATAGGCTTATAAGGGGAACTATGTTTTTAGCTAATTTTTTAACAAAAAATGCTCTGGGGCTTGTGCTCCCCGCCGTCACATTCCTGCCTGGTGACGCCCCCCCCTGTCGACCTGCCCGCCCGCAGGTGTATGTCACGTCGGAAAGCCGCTTCAGCACGCTGGCCGAGCTGGTGCACCACCACTCCACGGTGGCGGACGGCCTGGTGACGACACTGCACTATCCCGCGCCCAAGTGCAACAAGCCCACCGTGTATGGCGTCTCGCCCATCCATGACAAGTGGGAGATGGAGCGCACCGACATCACCATGAAGCACAAGCTTGGTGGTGGTCAGTACGGCGAGGTCTACGTCGGCGTCTGGAAAAAGTACAACCTCACAGTGGCCGTCAAGACTCTCAAGGTCTGAAATTTCTCTTTTAACATTTTGATTGATTAGTTTTGTGCCAACACCTTGATACGCCTCCTTTTTAAAAAGGAAATGCTTTTTTCTGTTTCACTCTGTTTCCTGTCTTGTGTTCAGGGGGTCTAATGGAAAATGAATTCTATTGAACGCATCTGTTTTGGTGTTTAGTCTCCATCTAGTGGCCGAGAGCGGCACAACCGCTGTCATTTGTAGTTTTGTGACTGGTCCTGTTCAGTATTACTTCACTCTTAACAGGAGGACACCATGGAAGTGGAGGAGTTCCTAAAAGAAGCCGCTGTGATGAAGGAGGTGAAACACCCAAACTTGGTGCAGCTGCTTGGTGAGTGTGCTGAAGGTCAGCCCATGAGGTCATTGACGGTTCTTCATAACTGGGCGACCTGGGGGCACTGAGCGGACGTCCCATCATCAGCTGTGGGTGATTCATCCCTGCTTTCTTGGCCCCTTCCATCCCTCCCAGGCGTTTGCACCCTGGAGCCTCCATTCTACATAGTGACAGAGTACATGCCCCATGGAAACCTGCTGGACTACCTGCGCGAGTGTGACCGTGAGGAGGTCAATGCCGTGGTGCTGCTCTACATGGCCACCCAGATCTCCTCGGCCATGGAGTACTTGGAGAAGAAGAACTTCATCCACAGGTAAGAGGTCAGCCTCGCCAAACGAGGAGGCACGAAGCTCCTCTCCAGTCTTATGGAATTCTGCTCATTGTTTTCCACATTCCGTTGCTGCCATTACAGAGATCTGGCGGCCAGGAACTGTCTCGTGGGTGAGAACCACGTGGTGAAGGTGGCAGATTTTGGGCTGAGCCGCCTGATGACTGGAGACACCTACACAGCCCACGCTGGAGCCAAGTTCCCCATCAAGTGGACGGCCCCCGAGAGCCTGGCGTACAACACCTTCTCCATCAAGTCTGACGTCTGGGGTAAGGGAGCAAGTCTGAGAAGCTCACTCGAGTGTATGTTCAGAGAACGTGACGTATTTAGAATGGGAGTTTCAGTTCAGCGAGGATGGAGCCGCACACAGAGCACAAAATGAGTCTGCAAACCGCAGAATGAGTTTGTCATGAGCCAGCTCGAGTCATGGTGTCACCCTGTTCCTCTTTCCCTCAGCCTTCGGAGTCTTGCTGTGGGAGATCGCTACCTACGGCATGTCTCCCTACCCGGGCATCGACCTGTCCCAGGTATACGACCTCCTGGAGAAGGGCTACCGTATGGAACAGCCAGAGGGGTGTCCACCCAAAGTCTACGAGCTGATGAGAGCCTGTGAGTTTTTCCACTTTGCAGTAATCGCTCCATAATTAAAGCAGTAACAACTACAAAGATTCCCTCTGAATATTAGCTACATGACCTTAAGAGGGGACCTTCCAAAGGCCTTTGCAGCTGGCCGATTCAAAGTTGTGATTTTTGCTATTTAGGCTGGCAGTGGAGTCCAATGGATCGTCCCTCTTTTGCTGAGGCCCACCAGGCTTTTGAGACGATGTTTCATGACTCCAGTATCTCTGAAGGTACAGATACTGCTCTTCTTACCATTGTTCTCCAGTTAGTGGACACTCTATGTTCTCCTTTGATTTTCTTTTGAAGTTTTCACCCACATCAACCTGGAGATAGCAATGTACAAAGGTTATAATGCTGATAGTTAACCGGTTGTTGTCTTGGCTGTGTTAGATTCTATAAATTCTCCTAGAGACCTGCTCAGCATTTTCAGAGGCTAACATGCTAGAATATTAAAAAAATTATCAATGCTATCGCCTAACAATACATCCAATGGGTGGCTGCTGCTAGCTGAGCTCTCCATCACAACACAATGTTTTTTGACAGCGAGGTTTGCCTCTAATAATTAACATTTTCTTGGTACTCTGCTTTCGCATCCAGGAAAAGCTCATGAAAGCAGAGTTTTTTCAATCTGTGTATCAGTGTGGGATTGTGTTATGATGGTTATGAAATGGCTGAGAACTGCCTCTTTCTCCCCCCCCCCCGCCAATATCGTTCCGTCGTGCAGAGGTGGCAGAGGAGCTGGGTAAGACCGCTTCTTCCTGCCCCCCGGGAATAGCACATCGGTTTGACACAGACCCTGCCTCCAACTCTCGCTCGCTGAAGAAGCGCACGGAGAACAAGGAGAACCTGGAGGGTGGGCTGGACAGCAGACCCGCCCCCCCTGGCCCCTCAGGTATCCCAGCATCCCCAAGCTCACAAGCTGAGAAGAATGATGGCAGCATGCCTCACTGAGATGCACAGACAATGATCTGTCTGGCAGGGCGCTCCCTGACACACCACTCTTGTGTATTCATAAATAAACACCCCCTTGTTAATAGGCATACTGATACTGTATTGGTATGGTTTATTCAAGTACCCCATGATAAATGTATCCCAGGCAACAAAGGGTCCAAGCCAGTAACACCTGGCCACGTCGTCTAGGATAAGTGGTTAGAAGGTGAATGGATGGTGTGTGTGTGTGTGTACATTTGCACTAGTGATGAACATATATGTGCATGATCATTTGCACATGATATATGTTCTTCTCTCAACCTTCATTGGCACTTCAAGGTCCTCGTTACCTTATACAACGTCAGATGTTTCCCAAGCACTGAACTCATTGTCTCCACACTGTATAATTAGCTAATTCACAGTGTACTAGCCATTCACCAGTCTGCGGTATGAGCTTCGACTATTGGGATTGTCCCCCTTATGTTACAATGCTAATTTCCACTTTATAGTTGTTCTCTTTAGACACTATTATAACTGGCCTATGAGGCCTTGATTGTGCATGTTTCTGTGTCTGTCAGATCTGTCATGCTTATCCCGTGTGATGACTGCTCACCATGCATGTGTCTGTATCAGGCATGTAGCATGACCAATCCCTTTTACTAACAGAGCCATCCTTCGTTGGTCTCTATTTTATTTATTTTTATTTCGAGTATTTGTTCATGTATATTTATTGCATGTATGTACATTTATGTTCATCCTGTAAATAAATCAGAGGTTCCTTGACGTCTGCTTTTAAAACTGGACTGAAGGGGATGTGTGTGTGGTAAAAAGCTCTCACCCACAATTTAGTTAAAGGCACACTTGTAAAATAGCAGTATAAAAATGTAGGGTTCATGATGATAAGTAAAAACACAGTTGATTTAAAAACCCTACAAAAAACTAAAAATAACAAAGCAAAGTGTTGCACAGGTCCTACAGAGCGGCACATGGTATGTGGCACTGCCCCTGCAGCATGTTAAAATAACACTACAATAAAGTGTGTGTGTGTGTGTGTGTGTGTGTGTGTCTTCGAGATTTTTTTTATATTACATTGTGGGGACCAAATGGCCCCCACGATATGATAAAAGCATATTATTTTGACATTGTGGGGATGATTTTTCAGGTCCCCACAATGATCTGCGAATGCAGTCAAAAAACTTAAAATACCAATTGTTTGCTAACTTATAGGTAAGTTTAGGGCTGGGTAGGGGTTTCGGTTGTCATGTTGGGATTTGGATTTCCCCCATAGAAATGAATGGAGAGTCCCCACAAAGATAACTACAAATCTCTGTGTGTATACAGCTCTGGAAAAAATTGCGACCATAGCAACATTACAATGATACAAACTATCCTAGCAGTGCACTTTACACCTGTACTTAATGATTCCCCTTCCTTTTGAAGGTCACTTCATGTCATCCTCTGATTCAGTTGACGTTCATCTTGACTATTACAAAGCCGCTTCTGCCCTCTCCCTGGCTGGTTTTCGGTCGTTCTCGGCGTCTGCGGCTTCACGTTGTTCTTGCGTATTGCAGTCTTAGCAAGTTTGATCCTGGAAGCAGCCCGCCTCGCAGTGCTAGCTTCTGCCAGCAGAACTGGCATTAAACCAGGATTTAACAATGCAGATTCTTAAAAAATATGCAGTGGTCTCTTTTTTTTCCAGAGCTCTATAAGAAGATTAATGTATGTGTAAGGAATGTGTAACAATTCTTCCTTCCATTTTTATGCTGGGTATTGTCTCCATAGATATACAAATACTTTCTGTAGTTAAGTTTGTTAGGTATTGGGCTTTAATCTTGTGTAATTGCTTGTTAGCTGGGCAGGGCCATGAAGGCAAGGCCTCTGGCTTTCTTTGCCTGGTTTTTAATTTGAATTTGTGTGGCTCCCCCCAGGGGTGACGAGCAGCCGGGCGCTGGGGGATGGCGGGGGGGGCTCACCCGCCGTGCCAAGGAAGCAGCGGGACAAGTATCCCGCCGGCTTTGTGGAAGACCCCCAGGAGACCCCCTTCAGCCGGGATCGCCGGGCTGGCTTCTTCAGCTCCTTCATGAAGAAGAAGTCGTCATCGACCTCCTCCTCTTCCTCTTCTTCGTCTCCATCCCCACAGCCTCCGCAGAGCCTGCCTGCCCCCCCGAAAAGGAGCAGCTCCTTTCGCGAGATGGAGAATCAGCCTCACAAGAAATACGAACCCGCGGCTTGCGTCAGTGGCCCGCTAGGCGATGACGCCAACTTCTCGCCGTCTCACGGGGATGGTGGCCGCATTCACTCACGCTGCTGCGGGGCCAGTTTCGGCCAAAGGGCTTCTCCCAGCTCCACAACAGGGGCATCTGGAACCACTTCTGCCCCTGTGGGTAGTAGCTGGACCAGCCTGGCAGGGTTTTTCACTCCCCGGCTAATCAAAAAGACTTTGGGCCTGCGGACTGGGAGGACCTCTGGGGCAGACGACGGGCACAGTGCGGGCAAGCCTTTCCCCAGATCGAACTCCACCTCGTCCATGTCAGCTGTGCTTCCTGACCTGGAGCGAGCGACGCTGACCCTCCCCCGCAACCGAAGCAAGCCCCCGCTGGAGCGCACCATCTCTACCACATCCCAGCCAGAGAGCGTGGCCACGTTCCCCTCTGAGCCAGTCATCCGTAAGGTGGACGAGGGTACCGCTCAGATCCGTGACCGACCCAAAGCCAAGCTGTTGCCCCGGGCCGTGGCCACGGCGCCAAGGGTGCCTGGCGTTGGGGGCGAGGCCACTTCAGAGTCTCACCTGTGGGGCAAGGAAAGTGCAGAGGGGCCGGAGAGAGCGGGATGGCCTTCCTCTGGCAAGCCAGCAGGTCCAGGCCCCATGGCCAGCCCCCACAACCACAAAGTGCCAGTGCTGATTTCACCCACATTGAAGCACGGCCCCGCAGACGTGCACCTAGTGGCTGTTGATTCTCAGGGGAACCGATTTAAGCTTCTGTCAGAGCAGGCTGACCGGGACCGGCCCCGGGCGCTCAAGCCACGGTGCGCCCCGCCGCCACCACCCCCACCTGGCCTGCGCCTCCTGCACCACCCATCCTCCCGGAATGCCGGGGATGGGGCGGCAGAGCCGGCAACTGCCAGCGGCGCGGACATCAATGGGGATGTGCCAAAGAAGCCGGGGAGAGCAGTGGGTTTGGGGGGCGGGAGGCCACCGGTGCAGCCACCACAAGTGCCCCCACTGCCCTCTGTGTCACCCCTGCCAGCCAGTAGCACTCCGGCAAAGATGGCAAATGGCACAGCCCCCACTGGCATCTCTTCCTCCTCCTCTTCTTCCTCCACCTGCTCATCTCCCTCCTCACTCCCTAGCGGCAGCTCTAAGGTGACCCTGCGGCAGACTCGGAGGCAGCCCGACAGGGCGGCGCTGGACAAGGCCGGCAGAGAGCTTGCGGTGGAGAAAGTGAGCAGGGAGGCACTGCTGGAGTGTGCGGACTGCCTAAGCAGCGCCCTCCTCAGCAGCGCCGAGCCCTCCTCCAGCAGCCAGGTCCTGGACGCCGGCCACCAGCTGCTCAACTACTGCTCGGGCTACGTGGACTGTATCCCACAGACCCGCAACAAGTTTGCCTTCAGGGAGGCAGTGGGCAAGCTGGAACTCGGCCTGCAGGAGCTGCGGGCGTCATGCGGGGGCGGAGCGGCCGCTGCCTCGGGACCTGGCTCAGCTTTGGACAATCTGCACAACTGCATTAAAGAGATCAGTGATGTGGTGAAGAGGTAGCCGTTATGGCCCCCCTGTGCCGCACCCCCATGCTTTGCATTGACGGTATGGGACACGGCAGAGAGCCTCAGTACCTCACTACAAATAGTATTTTATATGGTTTGCTTTGTGTCATTGGGGGGGGGGGGGGGGGGTAATGTTATTTTCCCACAAGAAAATTAATTTATTAAACACTAAA
>JAODUD010000033.1:9790666-9805037 GCA_026784285.1 Stomatorhinus walkeri | reverse complement strand
AATGTTATTTTCCCACAAGAACATTCATTGATTAAACACTAAAGACTATATACCAAACCAGGACTGGTTATCCACTCTTGCCAGTATACCTTTTGTTCAGCACCCATTTTCTTTCTTTTTTCCCCTCAAAACCTGTGTAAATCTTATGAATAAGAAGACCTGCCAAACTGGAAAAGTTTTCAAGGAGCTTCCTGCCCCATGGCTGAAAGACATCACGGGTGCCGCGGATGAGAGTGTGTCCTGCTTTTGGTTTGATATAAAGTGCTGTGGCCAACCTGTACTTATGCAACCAGACTCCCCACTTTGCAACACAGTTCCCGGATGCCATTATTACCTGCAGGTACAGGAAACCAATGCCTGTTAAGTTAACCCCATTTCAAGTATCCATTCTCCGGTTTTTGTGTAACTTGGGTTGTACCTGTTACTGAAGTCCTAACTGTGCTCTGCCCTGCCTCTCACCAGGCTCCGCCTATATAATTCACACCGCCCTTGACAATCCCACCTATCATCTCACCCCGAGGTACCTGACCACGCCCATCTCGCCCCACCCCAATCCTGAACATCAGCCAATTTTCTTTCTGAAACTAGGTGCATTCGCTGCATGGCACGCATCCTTGCTTTCATGGTCCCGTCTTTATATATATATATTTATTTTTTTTAAGTAAAAACTGCTGCATACTTCCAAAAATCCTTACTAAATCCGGCGTGCAATGTGCGATGTTTGGGCTCATAAATAAATGACCAGGAACGATTCTGGCCATACTGTTCAGGCCATCTTTCAGTGTCTGTTATTGCAGATACTCTGAAACAAAGGTCCTTGAAACCACAGTAGTTTATAAAAAAGCTTGAGTAATGTGCTAGCAAGATATATATTGGATGTGTTGGTTGAACGCTAGAATGTCTCCATTTATTAACTTGAATTTTAAAATTTATTGTTGTATCTATTGAACTTGAATTTTTTAGAAGCACAAGAGAGTGTCTAATTTATTTAAAGGTCTATAAAATGTCTTGCAGTATTCAATATCCGCAAAAATACAAAAATGCCTAGCCTGCTTTCTTGAAACGTATCTGTACGAAAGTGCAATACTGCTAAGTTAGCGTAAGCGCTGATTTGTAAAACACCGCAGTCTCAAGAAGCAGTTTCCATTGCAGTTTTATTTCCGGTGAATGTATGTTTGTATTTGTTTGCGAATGCTGGCATTAAAGCACAATGTGTTGAAGATGTGAACTGAGGAGACTTGCTACATGGAGCTATGCTGTCCTCTTATATCTGCATCTCACTGTCTTTGTTAAGAGGGGCACATTTCATTTACAGATTTGGTTACAGACTTATGTCATTTTTATTGTATTTTTGAGAGCTGTTAGATGTGACTGAAAATTGCGGTTTCGGTGTATTTTAAAATACGATGGCTTTTGTTAAGATTTAAAGAGATGTCAGCTTTGAGGGCAGCTCCATCGATTTTCATTTCTTGGCTATGAGTGGCGATTAACATGCAGTGTCTGTCGGCTTCAGTTAAATTCAGCCAAGTCTCACAAAAACCTTTACAAATATACCTTTGCAGAAGCAGCATGCTGCAAATATGGCAGCCTAACTGAACGCAGCCACATGTGGCCAACATGTGCAGTGAAGGTTCCTCTCAGTTTTGTTTACTATATGAGGAAATGTTTCAGATGTTCATATGAGGAAAAATAAGACATTGATGTGCATTCGCATTTAACCAAAACAACTGAAGAGTAACAAAAAAAATCTAAATTATAGGCCTACATTTATCCGCTCCTCCTCGTTAACACCCATATTAATGTGCCTATTCTAAAAAAATAACACTGTTTATATTATTCAGCTTCTACTAACTTTGCTTGCATATGCAATTGCCTTATAAGAAGCTGTGAAGAGAATTAGTAAAAATAATACATGCTGCGGTTCCTTTGGTTTCCGCATATGAAAATATTTTGCACCTCTTGACAAATACAGAATCCTATCTTCCTGACCTAAGCGATTTACACTGGAACAAGTTGTGAAAATTGGTGATTTATTTATTTTCCCCTTCCAGTTTTTCCATATTTGGAGCTCTTCTCACTCTCCTGAAGTTCAGTTAGGAACAAATTTCATTTGGCAGTTTTATTTACATTACTGTGAAATTGCACTGTTGTCGTTCCTGTTTACATGTGGAGTACCAAGCCAATTTTGTTTGTTCGATAATTTGGCTAAGCGACACTTGCATAAAGTTTTCACTTTTGTTTTCACAGTGGGATTCAGTTTAAAAATGTTTCATCCTTGATACCAGAAACCATGTTGCCCAATAATTCATTTGTGCCTTTTATGGTGGATTTTAATGTATTGTGCACTACAAAGTCAAAGCGAAATACACATAAACTTTTTCTTTACACATATATTTTTCCGCTGATGGTTTTAAGTTTTCCAATTACTGGAATGTATTTTTGTTGACAGGTAAATTGTTGGTCTGTACATTTCAGTTTGTATTGGTGGTCAAAGCTTCATGTTGAGCATTGTTCTACAGCTATGGTCCATCTGCCATAATTATTACCGTACAAATACAAGGTCATTTAACACTCAGTTTGCCATTATTATAATTGTTATTTGCGTACTAAATATAACACCATCTTAATAATTGATTTGTCTTTTGTCTGGTAGTTCTGTTAACTGTGTTAACACAGAAACACTTCTCCCTACAGTAAATGAACTGGTATAAGTATTGGTCAGTATTTTCTCTGAATTTTACCATTTTAGACCCATCAAATGCTCCCTAAATTCACCCCTACCCCACCCCTGTGTTCATACACATGGCCCTGGTCAGTTATTGTTTTATACGTTGTAGATTTCCAGGTCGCAGACCCTCCCCCTCCTTAAGTATTGTTTAACTCCATGTTTCCTGACCTGCAGACAGTCCACGTGTTTGTTCCCTCCCAGCTCCCTACCAAAAATGTGGAGCTGCTGGGAGCAAAGACCAGGACCGTCTGCAGGTACCCAAGGATCGGGTTGGGAAACAGTTGTTTAACTAATGCTTTGTTCATTTAAATCCATACAGTTTTCCATTTGTATATACAGGGGTGTCACATTATTACTGGAGATATGTTCTTTGTGTTTGTGGTATAGATCTGTAAGTTTATTTATTTTGTTTTTATTTATTTTTAATTTTGAAGCTGGAAAGGGCATCCTTATAACACTATGTCATTATTGTTTGTTTGTAAGCATTGTTGATTTTCATGATCAGAGTTAATACCAAAGGCCACTTCAGTTTTACTAGTGCAATCAAAAAATAACACATAATGTAAATATACAACTTTTAACAGGGATTTATAATATCAGATGTTAACTGATTAACATTACCTGTATTTTCTTTTTTAATGTAATATATTTTGTGTGTTTCTAATTTAAATCTTACATGGGATACTGTATTACTGTGAAGTTCTCTCAGTGTTAAACTTGGTGTAAATAATGCATAAATAAAAATTAAACAAACCTTTTTTCCCTTTGTCTAATTTGCCTAGCTTTATTGTGGGAATGAAAAGTAGACATATCATTGTATTTCAGAATATTTAATTACCAGTGTCTGCAAAACTTTACATGCAGAACTTAGGTTACATGGTTGAAATGCTTAATATGCATGTTTAAAAGCAGATACAGAAAACATAATTTAAGGGGACATTTAGCTTTTCAAAACACAAGACAACAGGAGCAAGACGCAAAGAGGCGTCAAAGCACAAAAACATGCAGACGGTGTAGGAAGCAAATGTCAACATGAAACAGCGAAATCCCAGACATTTCAGGTCCCAAAAAAAGTCAGAGTAATTGTCATGGCACCATAAAGTGGGAGAAAGGTTAGGACAATTCAAGAGGCCCCCCAAGTGACTGCGGCCCCAAAATCTGGAACATAATCTTCATTTGTTTTTGGGTTGGGGGCTCATTATGACAAGCTTCCATGGGGCCCAAGATCTTTAGCGAAATGGTTACCCTGTATAACCAAGTCGGTCGTTCTAAGCGTAGCGTGCCAGTGTGGAAGTGACATTTAAGTCTTACGTACACATTATTCTAATCATAGTCAGCTGGGGAAGAACTGTTGTTTTGGGAGATGGTCATTTAACCCTGTTTGCCGTGCTGTACCAAGACCCACTGAGAACACAACATTGTGTTCTGTGCCCTTTTTAAATTGTAACACAAACTACAGCAAAAACTGGGGAGGGAAGCAACCGTTCCCCTGTGAATAAATGTATTCGTAATAGCATAACTGACTCCACAGAGAGAGAAACCCACCAAAAATTTACGACACTGTTTAAAGTTGAGGGGGAAGCGGAAACGAAATATTACTCCGGACATCACTGACCACACGCGAGCACGCCTGTCTGCTGTGCGTGATGACGCAGCGCTGCTCCTTTTTCCACACAAACGCTCCGCCCCCTCCCACCTTAGCCAAGTGTAAAGATGGCGTCCATCATGGAGGGGCCTCTGAGTAAATGGACTAACGTCATGAAAGGCTGGCAGTACCGATGGTTCGTCTTGGACTACAATGCCGGGCTGCTGTCCTACTACACGGTACGCGCCTCTCACCGGTGGGAAAGCGATGTTATAAGAAGGCTATGCAGTGGTGGCCTTGATTTTGCGTTAATATTTCGCTAGAGCGAGCTCCGAATAGACAGAGTGCGGAAGAAAAGGCCCGTTGCCAGGAGATTGGAATTTCTCGGTGTGGAGAGGGGGCGGGCACTATTACTGAAAGCGCTCTCGACCAATCGGAGCCCGAGTAACAAAGGGGCTAGCCAATGAAAGTGCAGTCTCGAACCTGTTGGTTAAACGTTGAAATGCGTCTAGTCGGTGAGGCTTGGGAATGCGTGTCTACTCCGTGTTGCTGGCCTGCGCCCGTTTAAGGGTGTCGTCCCCAAAATACGTTTTGTGCTTGCTTAATTTGCTATAGAAACAGAAATCGTTGTGTATGAAGATTTTTGTAGTGTGACTTGTAGTATGAACAAGCATAACATGTTTTAACTTTACAGTACAATGCAAGTACATGCGTAGCGAAGTAAACGAAAATATTACCTTGTCATCTGTAAATCACAGTAAGCATGTACTCCACCCTTCAGCTGTTACTATGAGCAGGATTTTGTTTCGTGAGATCAGTCGTCACTTGGTAGATCCGGTTTGTACTGTACTTTGCATAGTTCAATGTAAGCATTTTGATCGGGGGTGGGGTGCAGGGCTATAACTATAGGCATAGAAAACGACTCGGAAACCCGTAACAAAATCAGTCGTGCTACAGCCTTTTAGATGATTTTCTTAATATTAGTTATAGGCCATGGCGTACTGTCCATTAAGTTTCGTGATACACTTGAAAACGCGCAAGCAAGTATTGTAATTCAAATAACACGTCCGTTTCACACCGCCGTTGTACCGGTTTGATAACGCTGTAAGTTCACAATTATTTTAAGTAAATCCTGCTAGATTCTGTACTTTAACATGGGTTATTTTAATATAAATAATTCGCTTCTTTGTAAAATTATTTGGGTGTAACAGCATTACATCTCTAAAGCCATTAGTGTAACTAAGATATTCTTAAGATATTCTTATTTAAAAATGCCGATTGAACTGGTAGCAGGCGTCTTTTTTAATATTCAGTGTCCGTTCAGATTCTGTTTGGTAGTCATGATGAGTTGACGCTGTCTGAAAGGCTGCATTTATCAATGAGCAGCTTTGGGTCAGTTTTGTTAGTAATCGGCTAACCGAAGTGCTTCTGCTGTTGTACCGTACGTGGCTTTAGAAACCGTAAACGGTTAGGAATAGACAGTTACTTAACGACTCAAGGATTATTGTTTGTCCCATGCAAGGCATACAGACGGACTATAACCTGCAGTGAATTGAAAGGCGGCCATAATAAAAATATCAACCATAAAAGATGAAAACCGAAACAAACAATATAATGTGTAAATAAGGAACAGAAAGTTATATTGAAAAAGAACAGTGTACCGAGTTTTTTAAAATAAATAATGTTTTATTATTATTTACCGCTATATTTGTGCTGTTTGTAGCCCAGTGGGTAGGACTGTTGCCTCACATCTCCTGGGCAGGGGGGCCTGGCTCTGCGTTGTGCAATTTTCTGTATTATTTCTTGATACTCCAGTTTCTTCCTACTAATCAAAATGTGCAGTTAGATTAGACGGTGTTTCCCCACAGGGTGACTCTGCATCCTGCGATGGGCTGGCATCCATCCAGGGTGTCCTCTGCTCCCTGCAGCCCTGTACTAGATAAACTGCTACATAATATGTTTATGCTCTTATGATGGACCCTGTTTTGTTTTTTCCTCTACAGAAATCTGGTCATAAGCTTGAAGCCTAATTTAATTATAGCACCAGTTCTTTCCTAATAATCATTGTTAACACAAATTACCTCTCAGTGTGGACATGCCCAATGACTTTATATCTGTGTGGTAATTATTTACATACAGTCCCGATCAAAAGGAGCTACTCGGTACTGAGTTCTAGTTTGGAAGTTTGATTTCTGTTTTGGGGGGGTTTACAAGTTTTTTTTCCTTTGGAGGTGTGGTCCTTTTGATCAGCTATGAAACAGCCTGTTTCAGTTTAAGCATTGTTTTCAATAAATTGCTTGCTCAAAAAATGTTTCATCTCACTCCCAATTCTTCTTGTTGCATGTTGAAGCTCTACTTGGAACCTTGTTAAGATCCAACCATGCAAAATATGATTTTTTTGCCATTTTTCAAGTGGTCTTAAACTTTTGATCGGGACTGTATCATGTGCCAACTTCCCGCATTGTTCACTTTCATGTCTGCATATATGGCCATTCGCACACTAGATATACTGCCATTTGCCTTCTACCTACCATGCACACTGGACATACTGCCATTCGCACACTGCCTCCCATGCACACTAGATATACAGGCGCTCCTCTACTTACGAACTTACAGTCCTCTTCGTTCGTATGTCTGAAAGTCAGAATTGTGTTCATTGGGCTCCCATTTCCTGTCAGCAACATCAAATTTTGTTCTGCGTGCCAGTTCCGCCTAGTATGAATTCTGGCCGCTACTCCCGCAGAGTAGCGTGCATACTCCCAGCATCCCAGTTCTTTAACCAATACGCAAGTGCAGATGTACTCCCTTGCGATCAAAGTTTTCTTTGTTTTTATTGTGAAATATTCTGTGCATCCATTATCCATCATGGTTGGTGAAGAGTCTAGGGCTTTACACTAGATATACTGCCATTTTCATACTGCCAACATTGCACACTGCCTACCATGTACACTGGACATACTACCATTTGCCCACTGTCTCTGAATAGTATTTTCGTACATTGCTTCTCTATGCAATTGCTGGCCAGATTTATATCTCAGTTCAAGTTGTACCAATATAACTGTGCACGTCAGCAAATCATTAATCTTGAATGAATTCTTTGGATGACATGCAAGGCCAATGCTATGTGCACTGTTCACATAATTTATTTTTTCGTTCTGTGTTTGACTTCCCCTTTCTATTGCGTTTTTGTTATTTTAATTTTAGCTCTCTGTTGTACATGGTTTAACAAATGTCTGTGGCTTGTTTTACTTTCTTTTATGAGACTCAGCTGAATGATAGAGGTGGCGTTTGTTCAGTCACACTGATGTGAGTCTCCCTCTGGGCAGAGCACCAATGGTCTGTGCATTTCTTTTTCAGTCCAAAGACAAAATGATGCGTGGCTCCAGAAGAGGCTGCGTGCGCCTTCGGGTGAGTGCCAGACTCACCGCAGCGCCTCACACCGTGCCGGCCTCACCGCAGCACCTCGCACCTTGCAGATATCTGAGGAGGACCGCTGTTGGTCCAGTAGCCTGAATTTCCCCTGGAATTCCGGGAGACGTGTGAATCAGTAAAGCTTGGCATTAAGTCTTCCAGTACATAAAGTCAGAAAGCCATTTAGAAGTACCAGGGACCTGTTTCAAAAAGCAAGATTTCTTGCTTACCTGGATAACTTGTCATATATACATGAAGTGGATAATTTACTCCATTTTAAATGGCCTTTATCTTCATTCACTTACATTTAGCCCGGACGACTTTTAAATTTGAGAGTTTGTATGCTTAAACAAGAAATCCTGCTTTATGAAACGGGCCCCAGTTCTAGCCTGGTTAATTGTTAGGCATTGTTAGCAATATGAGTGGATAACAACACATTATGCGGTGTTTTGCATAGCGCCACATCCACAGATAGCTGTTGGACAGTACTGTGTGTATGGCCGATATAATGAGGCACAAATAAGACTTAAGCGCTAATAAACGGTATAAAACTACAGCTTTAACTTCTGTTGATAAAAGGGCGCAGCCATATTGAATTCTCGGGGTTGGGTCGATTCCTCCGAGTAGAAATTACAACTTGAGCTGGCGTCCCAGTTGTAATTTCCAACTAGCAACTCAATTTACGAGTTTTGTGTTCAAATGGAATTAATTATTAATGTGTAACTGTCTTTACTGACTAGGGAATGCATTCTGCAAGTGACAATTTTACATGAGAATAATTCTCGTAGCACTACAGCCAGCTTTAAAATGTCTTTGTGTTTACATCTTTCATTTCCGTTGTTGCGGGTGATTCTAGTGGCTTTTGTCTGTGGCTGTGTTTCTGTAATGTTTTGTGTTACAGGCCAGTTTCCTAACTCAGGGGCATGATAGCAGTTCCCCTTTTTGGATCTTGATCCTGCTACCTCCCAGGCACAGGTTTAGGTGCTGCTGCTGTCTCGAGGGTGTATTGCACTCATTTCATTTATGAAATAGGTAGTTCTCAGAAAATTGTAGATGGTTGTGACCAGTAGATGGCATTATATTTATTTACAACATTTTCCTAGTTCCAGAACGTAGCATTTTAAGGAATGTGTACACATGATACCAGTGTTTTATTGCACATTGAAAATGAAACAAAATTATGTCTTTTATGTATCTTGTATTCAGTAAAAATGAATTAGTTCTTCCTGGTTAAACTGAAATTTGCAACATTGTACACCTCCCTGTGGGTCAGTCCTTGAAATTGACAGCTGAGGCAACTTATTCTGCCGCTTACCACAGAGAGACTTACAGAGAGTGTGAATAGTAATTCAGCCATGTGAGGCACTGAGGTGCTGCTTCCATACCAGTCACACTTGGAGTGGCCTTTTTGGGAACGTGGCGTGCACTGTTAGGGGGGTCATGTGTGGGCATGGTTAGGTGCGTGGTGGGGGGGGGGGGGGGCACCAGCTGTGATCTGCACTGCAAGGTGGGGAGACCTGCTGACAAAATCAACTTCATCTTCAGGAGAGGCTGTTTACACAGAGCTGTGTGTGTGTGTGTGTGTATCTTTCCTAGAAAATAAGTGCTTAGTTGCAATCGGCGTTTGGTTTCAAAAATCTGCTATCGTGTGTTTATTACAATAATGCTGTGTTCAGGTTTGTCATCCTGGATGCTGGCTTTCTGATTGTTGTTGCTTTGTTTTGTTAATGTTTTACTCCCGAAACGGAGAAGCTGTGCACCATATCACTGTTTGGTGTTGAAGTAACGTTACATGTGTGTAGCGAAAGTATGAACACATCAGATGTGGGATCAGTTGAGGGTGCTCTCTGATGTCTGTCTGTCTGTCTGTCTGAAGGTGACAGGCCTGATTCTCCCTATGAGAGATGCAGTGACATTCAGGGCCTCCCATTTCTGGAGAAGAGTCTGCCCTTTTTTCCATAGGCAACAGTTTTTTTTCTAGTAAACATCTGTGTTCTTGGGTGCGATGGTGCATGCTGTGTAGAGAATGAGGGGTGGAGTTTGGGTGCTCTCTGAAATCCCCTGTCCTGTTCCTGCCGTGTCGTTTCTCCTGCCGCTGTTTTTTCCCCGTTTTTCCTTTTTTTCCTTGCTGTGCTCCGCCCTTCTCCCCAGATACTGCTCTCTCTCCCCCCCCCCTCCCGGCCAAATCACATGTCTTAAAGAGAGAGGAGGAGAGAGAGTGAGAACAAAATTGAAACGTTTTTGCCCCGTTCTGTGTCCCAGGGAGCTGTGATTGGCATCGACGACGAGGACGACAGCACCTTCACCATCACCGTGGACCAGAAGACTTTCCATTTCCAGGGTGAGTCCCTCGCCCGCGCTCCCCCAGCTCCGCCAGCCCCTCCTCTGCCTCCACACTGTCATTTTCCTCATCTGTAAGGCATCTGTCATTTCTGTGGATTTTGCATGTGTCTGTCTGTCTATCTTTTTCTCTCTCTCTCTCTCTCTTTCTCTCTCATCCCACACATACCACACCCCCTCTGCCTCTCCAACCCTGCCTCTTTCGTGCACTCTATCTTCAGAGCGCTGAAGGGTGAGGGGGGGATCTTTCCGGGGTGCCCCGGCACAGCAGTCGGGCTCGGGTTGGCTCCCGCACACTGCACAGTCTGGGCTCCGCTATCTGCCCTGACAGAGCACCTCGCACTGCACAGTCTGGGCTTCGCTATCTGCCCTGACAGAGCACCTCGCACTGCACAGTCTGGGCTCCGCTATCTGCCCTGACAGAGCACCGCGTCTTGGGCCACAGGGACTTTTTATCTTTTTGGCGTCATCAGCATATCTGAAGCCGGCAGAAATCCGCCCCACGAAGGTCCCGGGATTCTGCCGTGGAGCACCCCCCCCCACCACACCGCCTCCAGGTGTCTGACCTCCTCTCTGCTCTCTCGCCGCACTGTCCACACGCCTCCATCCTCTCCCCCGGCCTCCGGTCATCCTTTCAGCCTCCTCCATGCCCTCATCCATTGCTATGTTCCGACACTGTATGCTGTGGCTCTACAACAGAAAGGGTAAGGTGGCCGGCGTGTGCGCACTGGCCCTTTAAATCTGCGTGTTCCCCCCCCGACCTCAGAGCATGCTCCATGCAGCAAGATGTTTACCTCTCCATAGGATGCTTAGATGCTTTTCTGATGCCTCAGTGAAGATGACCCGCCAGTGCGTCAGGTCAATGTCACTTTGATTGTTTGTATTTCTGCCTAAATGTCTTGCTCTAAATTGTCTTAGGGAGTGTTAAGGGATGGTTAGATGGTCCTTTGCTAATTGCTGTGAGTGATTATAGTGCTTTTGTTTGATTTCAATTTGTATTCTAAGCTTTGAAGTTGCAAAGTGCTACTGTCACATCTGTTACTTTTTAATGCTTATATTTTGATAAGATCTTGTCATTATAAAAACCACTGTAGTTTGTGTATGAATATATAGTTGTGGTTTTCATTCGGGTGAGTGTGTCTTGGTGGTCATCGTTTCCAGGAGATTCAGGTGTTCTTCTGCAAAACTCTGACAAGATCTTGAGTATTTTTGTTTCTGCTGCCGGATGTGTGCAGTTGCTTGATCCCGGAGCAGAGGTGGTGGAAGTGATGTGTCTGGGTTGGATTTCAGAAGGCCGGAGAGGAAAGCTCCCGGGAGGAGAAAGCAAGCTCTGCGTGTCTATTTAGAGAGTCATCCATAATTCATAAGACCTTTTACTGGCAGAGTGTGAAGGTCCTTTGAAGCCATTACCTGGCCACTTTGGAACGTGTGTGATAGTTTCCCGGTGTTACTGCAGTGTATTAAATTGCATGTAAATGCTATGATTGGTGGTAATTATATGTGATATGTGAAAGTCATATGTGATACCATAGTTTTACATGTGAAAGCAATTTGTAATATCACTATAGTGGTACACATTGTGCAACATGTGATGCATCTATTGGTGTAGTGTTACATGTATAGTGGTGCGTCAGAAAGTCGTACGATAGTATAGTGCTGTGACAGTAGGTGGCTAAACAAATTGAGATGGTAATAAGATAATACAGTTTACAATATTACGGTGATGAACCTTTCCCAAAAAGTGAGAAAATGTCTTTTAAAATGAGAATATAATTTTAGTAATGACTTATTTCAACGTGACTTGTTTTATAATATAATCTCAGTAATAGAGTAGGCTCTGCTTCTCTGCTACCTCAGTGGACCTGTTCCTCTGGATAGTACCGCATAGTCATACATGAAAGATGTACTTAGTATAGTGTTACACGTGAAATTAATAGGCCGTTACTGCAGCATCACATGCGTAGCATTACATGTGCTAGAAGTGGGCTGGTACTCACTGGCACCTCTCTGATTTTTTTCTGCAGAGCACCCTGAGAGTCTCTGTGAACCGGCACCCATCTCAGTGTGTCGCTACTGAATAACAAGGCACTTGGAGCACTGGTTACTGTAGTGTTAAGTGGGCAGCACCGGAAGCCAGCATTCAGACTGTTGCACGTTTAGAGCGGACAGGCTCCTATCGGCGCTGTACTGTAGATGTTATATGTGCACTGTATACCCCTTCGGTGATATATCACATTTACGTCCGCACGGAATAGTACGCCAGATAGTGGCCCTCCTTCTGGGGGATCCCCAGGAGTTCCCAAGCTGGCTGGGTTATATAAGCCCTCCAGGGTGTTCTGAGGCTTCCCCGGGGCCTCTGCCCGGTGGGGGTGCCTGGAACAGCTCCACTGGGAGCCAGCCTCCTTATAAGATGGCCGACCCACCTCGACTGACTCCTCTCAACCTTAGGGAGCAGCGGCTCTGTTTCAAGGTCCCTTTCATTCTCTGAACTCCTTACCTTGTCATATGATATTCGATATTCAGGAGCAGAGAGCAAATGCACCCGTTCAGGTAGCGGGCGGGACCAGGAAGCCACAGGAGTCGGTTTAATATGTAAACATGTACCTTGTTCCTTCGCCGACATTTTTCCTAATCGAGAGTGATGGATCAGTGCTTAAGTATTTTTATTTCATTGTAAAGTGTGGGCTTACTGGTCAACTTTACTTGCTTCTCAAGACAGTTTGAGTTTAAGTATCATTTCTGTAGAAGAAAATTAAGAGTCATGAATGTAATTTTAGTGAAAATAATTAGTAGTTTTACATGAACACAGAGGTAAACGGAGACACGATGGCAAGTGACGGATTTACATTGTGAAAACTGCTGGGTTCACGGCCGATCTCTGAGCAATGGTAGAAAGGGGGTCATGTGGCTGGAAGGCGGAGTGCAGCACCCCCTGCTCTCAGGGTCTCCATGGGCGGCGCCATCCGTAGGGCAGCAAGGTTCTAGGACACACACTCGGAAGGGTCCGGGGGGGGTTCATGTCAGAACAAGCCTTTTCATACGCACTGTTTAATTTTTAATATTTGCTACCCAGCTCCGCTTGGCATGCTTGCTTGTATAAAACGTGGCAAAGCAAGGGAGGGGGTTAAATACACAGAGGGGGGAGGCAGAGCTTCTGCTGCAATGTAAATAATCTGCAGCGGGGCAGGAAAAGCATGCAAGTTAAAAGCAAGCTGGCAATAAGAGGACATAAATAAATGATGCAGTGCTATCTACTGTTAGCCGGCCTGGGGAAGGGGCTCAGTCAGGGCCCCCCCCCGGGATTGCGGGCGGGGGGCCAGATGACACTTTGCCTTCCTCAGCCGGGAGTGGGGAGGAGTGCCTGTCCTGTGGGATGCTGCTCTGCTTTCTCTGTGTATTTGCAGCAAATTACCCCCCCCCCACCACCCCACCTTGTAGTGCAGTCTGCAAACTGACAGATTTAAAAGCGTCTGCGTGAGCTTAACTGGATCTGTGTTTGGTATGTAACAGAATATCCTGCCAACCATTCATCTTTCAGCCGCTGATCGTGGAACCCAGGGCAGAATGGAGGTCCTCACACACACACACAGACACCATGGGAGATTCATAAACCCCATTTAACCCCGCTGGGCATGCAAACGCTGCGCATGCAGGGTGCAGTCAGCCCTTTGTCAGCACCTCTGATACCGGCAGCATACTCAAATATCGACTCTCAGCCCAGCATCATTTTTTTATGCTTGCTTATATGGATGATAATTTTATCATGGGACTGGAGGACACTCTCCTGCATTAATGGTGCTGTTCTCTCCCCCCAAACACCCCCCACCCCAGTCCCAAATGGGCAACAAATAGCTCCTGTCCAGTCAGCTTGTTCAGCTCTTTACTGCGTCACTGCAACACAGAGACGTTTGCCTTGGAGGCTGAATCTGGCCGGAGGGGGGTCCCAGGGTGTGATGCTGGAGCGTGTGGATGCTGCTTTTGGCAGCGAGTGGGTGACACCATGTTCTGCACACTGTCCCGGGCCAGGTCCACTGATCCAGAGCGCTCCCTGCAGTGTCGTGTGACTCGCTGTGCTGTGTGCTGAGTGTTATTACCGTACAGCTCTGTAATGCATGAAATGCGTCTTGGCGATGATTAATAAATATTTTCCCTTAGTGGGACTGGGGGAGTATATTGGTGGTTCTGTGCAGTTCAGACATCTTGGAGGGGGTTGTATCAGGCTACAGAACAACCATGCTAAGCCGGCAGATCGATCCAGAGCAGCACGGGATGAGCGTCCTAGCAGACCACAGAAGTTATTTAATCTA
>JAODUD010000033.1:9761050-9774351 GCA_026784285.1 Stomatorhinus walkeri | reverse complement strand
TCCTTTGCTTGAGGCTGAACAGATTCAGCTCAGCTAACCTCTCCTCATAAGACATTCCTCTAAGACCAGGAATCATTGTTGCAGTCCTACGTTGAAACTTTTCAAAGGCAGCAATGTCTTTTTATGGCAAGGCGACCAAACTTGCACACAATTTTCTAGGTGGGGTCTTACCAAGGAATTGTATAATCGTAGTATCATCTCCCTTGACTTGAACTCCACACACCTAGAGATATAACCCTACTGTACATCTTATTGGCCTTTTTTATTGCTTCCCCACACTGGTGAGAGTGGGACATGGAAGCATCAACATACACACCGAGATCTTCCTCGTAATCAGCTACCTTAATTTCCCATAAAATATCTGTACTTTATATTTCTGCTTCCTGCATGGATTACCTTACATTTATCTACATTAAATTTCATCTGCCAGGTGTCGGCCCAGTCGCTAATTTAAATCAAGATCCCGTTGAAGCCTCTGCTGCTAGTTCATTGTCTGCTACACTACCCACCTTGGTGTCGTCTGCAAATTTACTGTATGTTCTGATGTCAATATCATTAATGTAAATTAGGAACAATGGTCCTAAAATTGAACCCTGTGGTACCCCACTATGAACGCGTACCCATAGTGCATTGTGTCTCTAATAACTACCCGCTGCATTTAAAAATTGTAGGGTTATAGCTTCTGTTACTTTTCTAGTTATGCAAGTTAAACTGATTGGCCTATAGTTTACTTGATTACTTCTATCCTCTTTTTTGAATAAAGGTGTTATATTATCATGTTTCCAAACAGAACGTACCACATCAGCAGTTAAGTATTTCTGAAACAGTAAAGTTAAAGGTTGGTTAATAAATGTCCCTCATCTATTTTAAAACTATAGGTAAGATGTCATCAGGGCCATCACTCTGCATGTTATTCGTTTTTGAGTGATTGATACATACAAAATCTGAACACACTTCAAAGAATCTCTACCCCAGTAGCATTTTGTCCCTAAGTGTGTATGATGTAGGTTGTTTTCTGCACCACATACCATTCAAGCATGTTGAAGGAGCTCCTGTGTAATGCATTTTGGCTTTGAGATCACCGCAGTTGCTAATTGCAGGATACCTGTTAAATTCACCATCAACTGAGGCCTTTAGAACATGTGTATTTTCTTGGTGTTATTGTACTAATAAAAGGTGGTCAGGATTGTCACAGGTCAAGTATTGATGAAAACTGGGAATTATGAGTAATCATGAATTATGAGGATGTATGATGTCTGACATATTCATGGAGTGCATCGTATCCTGATGGAAGGGATTGTCTTATCCTCACTCATTGTCATTGGAATTATTCCTATGTGTATAAGGTTGTAAGTATTGAGAGTCTTGTTCGAAGAGGGCAATTTAGCCAGCTTTGCATGTACACATATCTTGCAGCTGTTCCACGAGGATGGAGAGTGCTGGGTTTATGACGAACCTCTGCTGAAAAGATCAGCCACGAAAGGAACAAAGTGAGACGTGGTGAGGCAGCGGATGCAAAAAGACAGTCTTAAAGAACTATATCACCATTTCTCATCCAAGCCTCCCAAGGACTGATGACCAAAGTCATTCTCAGCACTGCATTTCCAGCATTTAAGAAAAAAAATGTGGTCCTTTTCAACAACCTCACGTCCACCAATCGCAAACTCTCGATGCTCCTGTCGAGACCAAATCAAGTGCGATGTGGAAGTCCGCAACACAACCAAGCACTCATCAGTCGCGCTGGAAGTTCCCTCAAGGGTCTCCATCTGCTCAAAATGGGGCAGTGGGGATAATTGGATCAAAAACAACCCTTGAAAACAACAGCATTCTGTAACTCAGGGAAACTGGTGACAAAGATGATGGCTGCATCTCCAGAAGTTCAAAGGCCTTATAGATGACATCATAGGGGAAGATGTGTTGGCTTGTCTAATACTATATGTGTATATGTTTCCCACCTTACTGGCATTGAGGGCTTGATAACTGTTTTAAGACACACGTTTACTGATGACAAATCATAAATTAAGCCCTTTCCTTCTCTTCGCACTGGAAAGTACAACATATAATCAGTTTCCATCTGCATTTATTGCCGTTATATTTGTATGGACACACACACACACACACACACATATATAATGTGTGTGTGTGTGTGTATAGATTATATAAATATTACAGAGGAATAAGGAAGGCTATACTGTCAGTTGTGCAAACACTTAATAGCTGCAGTCACTAATATAGTTTTGTAAAATTTTTGTTTTTCCCCCAATGGAGAGGTTGGCTTTTTAGAATGTTGTTGCAGTTTCCGAATAATTATATACTTTGGTATCAGAGCCTTGTTGTGTAAATAGTGCCCAACAAGTGAAGCTGCACAAAAGCTCCACAGCCATAGACAATGCTAATCCTAAAGGCTACAGCTTTGGCACTAAGTCCTTCATGATGAAGAAAAACTTTATGCAAGAATAAACATTTAAATTCAAAAGCGTTCCTCAGTCAAATGTCTGACCTGAAACAAAATGTTGAGGTAATAAGCCAGTGGCTTAGAATTGGCGTTGTTTCAGGGTGTTTTCCCTCCAAATTACTGTTATGTAGGGTCGCCGATTAGATACTGACCAGGTCTTTTCACATTATGTCTTTGGGTCGGTTAGCGGAGGTTACAGACATAACAGGAAGGCCTGCAAGCAGACAGTGCCAAAGATCTTGTGTGAAAAGCTGATTGGTCCTTTAGACATGTGGCAGAGTGAGTATAATTGAATTTGCTTCCGCTAACATTTTTTACACAACGGTGTAGATAGCTGAGTTTTGTTTTTTTAGGCTTATGAAATTTGCAGATAGCGATGATTCTATAGCCATTTCCTTTCTTTTCTATATTGTTAATGTAAATGAATATTGAATTGAGGCCTTGCCATTCATTTTAGTATTACTTGCTTGAAAGAGCAATCAAAGCAATGTATTTTTTATTTTGCATTTTCTTGAGATCATAATTGATTGTACCATATTCTCATGTGTAATGATGCAAATATTAAACCTCTATGAGTTTAACTTTTATATGTTTGAACTACTGGTGAAACTGTGGACCACAGATGGTATTGATATAGAATGACATGCTTGGTGTTGACTTGCCACAAATTCCAAAAAAATCTACTATTGTAAAAATATGTATTTTAAAAATAATGATATTTGTATTCTGTGATGAGTAAGGGGCGTTACATTCCTTTCTTCAGTAGTAAAATTTTAGCCGAAAGTGTAAATGGAACACAAATTACGAAGGTAGGCGATTTTTAATAACCAACAGGGGGCGTTCAGGAACAATGTAACGATAAATACAACCATTACCTTTTTTTAAAAGGGAGAATTGTAATAAACAGTAGTCAAACCCTATATAAAGTAAAAATACTTCTAAGATCGCAGACTACCTTACTCAAATGAGCGACGTGCCCCTAAACCATGGCCCGCCCACACATTTAACAACAAATCGTAAGCTGAACTTACCCCAACAATATCAACCATAACACTTTCTAGCAAACAGGTTAGTTGCAGAGGCTCATGGGAGTCCGAAAATGGACCAATTATAGGCCAGATCCTTACAAATAGTGTTTGCTACAATTTTTAAATGCAGGTATTAATTCTGGGGTATACATTTGGCACATGCATAATCTTATAGCAGCGCTTTATGACAAAAGTTTGTGCGAATTAATTACCCCTCTTGCCTTATTTCACGTTATGACAATTCTAATATATATGCTAGTAATATAGTCTTTTTGCATCTTTACTTAACCCACTCCGTTATATTTAAATGAGCGAAACACTCGAAAAATCCTATTTTGTTTCGCGTGTCTTTCACCCAGTAAGCTTATATGTTCAGTTATGCATATGGGTGCCACTTTCAAACAAAAGAAATACTGACACAACCCAATCAAAACCGCAACTAAGTTCAGTGCGCGTAAGTACTGAGGGGTTGATTCTAAAATAATGCACCAGACAGTACTTGTAACTCCGACGTTTTCACGTCAAGTTAATCAACACAGCCGAGCGAAAACGTAACTGTGATTCCATTTAAAACCTTATTATATTTGTGCAGCCAGCCAAAAGAACACAAAAGACACTGTTTTCTTATTGTTGACACTTGATATACAGTCAATATAACCAGTCATGCTCCCAAAAACAGTTTAATTTCATCAACTTAATAATTTATCTTTAAAAAACAAATATTTGATGTAAAAATAGAGTACAGTATCGCCTAACGGATATTTGTCACACTTGCACATCTACAGTACAGTATACTACATTTACCCCTACTAATTCATAGAACACGGTATTGGCTGTCGTTTTCTTTTGCATTCACAGTAAGGTAAAACGAGTAAACGAACGGGACTGTAAACTTATTGACAAACGTCATATACGTAACCAAGGTACAATTCAATAAAACACGTAAAGGAAACGTACGTGTAATTTTCGCGGATCTGCGAATGCGCGAATCACGCAGCGCAATTGCATGAGTGCTGACTAGATGTTTTGGACAATGTCTAAAGATTTTCCCATAAGTCACTGCGGTGTGGGTGATATAAAAACAGATAGCCGCTTCTTCCTCTTCCTATTCACTCATGGCTGTCGTATGGTGAGTGTCTGCGGTATGCGTGCATGGCATAAAAGAAAATTATTAAATGCGTGTTATAGGTTTCTGTAATTTGAAACTGATTTGTAATATATGAATCACTATTTTCATGGTGCGATACCAGGGGTTTATGCTGCGATATTCGCGTGGATACCCGGGGCTAGCGGACACGTGCTACCCAGTCGGCCTAGGACCACGGAGCGGGTTTTCCCGTCTGTTGAAGTCCGTCTGATCAGAACCGTGCGGGTGTTTTTCGCATTGTGTAGTTTGGTCGCACTTTTAGCTTCTTCAACGACTGGTTTTGAGTTTCCTAACTCGAATTCCTTAGATATAAGAAGTACAGTAATTTTGGTCCGCATAATCCACTAAATTATTACGACTGTAGTTTGAAACTACGCAGTCTTTGCTTTTTATGGTAGCTAGAAATATATATAATTTTTACTATTTACTTTCAGCTCGTTCTATCACTTGTACAAATTGCACCAGAAAACGGCATCACTTTGATTGTGGCAGTATGTGGCGCAGCGGTTTAGGCCTCTGTGCCTGTGATCGGAGGGCATTTCAGCCTCCGGAAAGTTATCGAGAGGTGCTGCGTTGACGCCTAACCCTGCGATCAGAATGTAGTCATCGCTCTCCCAGGGGGGACGTGCAGAAAAAAACGCATGACTGTACTCTTACTTGTACAAGTGGCAAAGCATAATGTCTTCTGATTTTTTTTTTTTTTTTTTTTTTTATTTCTCTTGGCACTTTACCTCGTTAGTGCTATAATTTGGTTTACTCTGGAAGTGCCTGTCGCCGTGGTCGCCATATAATCCGTTAGTGATGGGATGCTTGCTTTATTAGCCTAAATCTGAAATGCAGAGCCTTTTGTATTAAATTTGATTTTGTTTTGCAGGTGTTTGGTCAAAATGTGTTTGTTCAAATGGAACTGTGTTTCGCCGGGAGCTTTGAAAAACTGGGAATGGAACTTCCCTTTTGGCTAGAGGTTAGTTGGGTGGGATTGTGTGTGTGTGTTTATGTAAACTTGTATGTTATGGAGTAACTGGTTATAGCTGCATGTGATGTTCCTATTTTATAGAACATAGTTCTACTGTTTTGGATGTGAAAATCTGTGGTTAGTTCACTTACTGTATGCTAACTATGGGCAACCCCCCTGTGCTGTAGTGATGATTGCTATTTGCTACTCTTGACCCAAAGGGTGATGAGACTGCAACCACCATTTTGTAATCTGAGGCACAGGCTTTGTGATCTTGACCGCCTTGATTATCTTTGTGAAATTCTGATAGAATTTTGCGTCTCTTAGGTGCACTGCTGTTTACTCCGCTGGGTATCAGGTAGGTCTTATTAAAACATTTTCCAGATGCTTCTAGTCTATATAAGCTTGTTCAGACTACTGGGCGCTTTCAAGAAATTGCTGTCTGTATCTACTGATGTGCTCCATGTTTAACAGATGCTGCTGGGGGTAGATGAAAGCGTTGCCTTTTGCACGTGGCCTGGTCTGCTTCCTTCCTGGAAGGGTGAGAGCCATAACCATGAATGGTGTCTGATGTTTGGTTGCATACAATGATGACTCCATAGTTCAGCAGATGACCTGTGATGAACACACTCTTTCGCTCCTATCTGATGTATTGCTGTTATGCTAGTTTTACCAGTCATAGCGCCATATTTCTGTACTCATGTGATGTTTTTTTTTTTTTTTTTACCCCCCCCCCCCCTTGCATTCTTAGGCTACCAGATACTTTGTCCAGGTAAGCATTCTTATTGCTTGCATAATTTACTCTTAATATTCTTGCTATGAGGTTCAAAACTAAATTCCCTGAAAGCAGAGGGCTCAACTTTACCAATGGAGCCCAAAAATCTTGTCCAGCCTAAACATTTTTTTCCACTTAATGCACAAATTGCATAACATTTGAAGTGATGACTTTTTTCCTTGAATCAGGTCTCTGATCTTGTTGAGGATATCAAAATAGTCTGATCAAAGATGGTTTTGCCTAAAATAAGATTTACTCTTGCAGACAGGAGTGCAAAATTTTAATTTGTGTCTTGTTGCAGGAGCCTTCAGAACATCTCTGGGTGCTTAGACGGTAAGATTTTGAGCTTTCCGTTTTCTAAAACCTTCAAAGAGGGCTGGTTTTGCATTAAATGGCAGCAAGAATGAGCCCCTTCTGACCTATGTGATGACCACATCTGCTGACTTTACCCATGGAGTCTTTTATATTAGCTCTAGCTGAACTGGTCAGGATTGAAGTTGTGCTTGATGTGGTGCTGCTCTTCGGGTAGTAAATCTGACTTATCCCGGCAGGCTTGGCTTCTGTTCCGCCATGACGTGCTGCCCTGGAAATGCAGGTGAGAAGACGATGCTAGTGAGAGCTGCTGCCCCACATAAGGTTCCTGATGATGCCTTTTCTCAAATGTCTGACCTGAAACGCAATGTCGACATGCATGCGACTGAGGAGCGTTTTATGGGCTTCAATTCTGTCCTTGGCTTGCTGTGGTTTCTGATCTGTGCCTCTTCCTAGGTGGGATCCTTGGAGCTGTGCCTTCATGAGGTATGGTGACCACGGCTGCAGTTGTCCCAGCTTTTCACTGATAACCTGTGATGAATCTATTCTGCCAGATGAGAACCCTGATTATACTCCTTTACCGTTCCATTACTATTCTGAGGTTACATGTTCTTTATCAGACCGCAATCTGTCTGGTTTTTCTCTTCTAAATCTTGGCTGCTTCTTCCCAGATCTGGCTGTCTCTGGGGGAAATGGTCTTCATGAGAAGATGGCTGAATGAAAAGGCGTGTGGATACAAATGGATTCTGCCTGTCCTTTTACTATTGTACACAAATTTGCCCAACCTACCCAACACAACCACAAATGTAATATTTGATTAATGTCAAAATGATGTGGCCACTTTCTTGGTTTTGATGTTCTGTCTGATATGGAACAAATAAAATGGTTTTCTTCCATCTCTTTTGTAAAGTCTCTATCAAACTTGTATTCCCAATAATGCTTACAATCTTTATCCATGATAGGCAAGACATCAGTGGTGGAGTACAGACTACCTATGATAGGAGTGTAAATTAAGCACAAGGACATCACATCCTTGTACTAGTAGCATTTTTGGACCACTGGTGAATGACCCACTTAAACTTTTTACAAGGGTGCAGCTTTTTAGAGCCTGTAGACTGCATGCATGGCATGGGCCAGAAGCTGCCGTGAAATCTGGGGGTTGAGGTACAAACTAACGTTTGGAGGGTTTTGCGATCATCTGGGGTGAAACGCTTGCATCCATTCATTTGCTAATCAGTAGTTACAAGTTTATCTTGTTGGGCAACCCCTTATTGTGGCCTCCAGTCCAGCGGTCAGTCCGGACATTGCGGGAATGTCACTGGGTTTGGGTGCGCTTAGGAGGGGCAACCTCCCGTATCATACGTGAAATGTCTGTCATTTTTCTGCCAGCAGTGCTGGAATCCATACATGATGTTAGAGCGAAATTTGGAGATACCCGGGGCGGTAGGATGTGACGTTCATGCAGCGAAAGCCTTTCCTGTGCCAGTCCTTTCATAAGGGGACCGGAGCGTCTACTGGGCCGATCGTTTGAATGGAACCGATTTATATGCTTTTCCTTTCTCCTGTATTTTTTCTATCTCAATGATGATTTTTCGATTCTTGCCCCTATTCTGGGCTTTTTCTGTAAAAGCGGATTTTTTCCAGTTTGAAACAATTTCAAACGTATCGACGTATTATTTTAATTATATTTACTGTAATATCTGGGAAGGCGATTGTCAGCCACACCAGGAGGATGCTACACAGAAAGGTAGGCAAATAAAATATCTAATTCGTGTTTCTTCGCTTTCTGCCGGTGTGTAATTTATAAAAATATCTGCGATTGACATAGAGCTTTGCAGTGTCTCTTTAAACGCAATACGATAATTAAAAACAATTTACGGCGAATGTTTGGTACAAAACCTTGTCCAGAAACCCGTAATTTTACCATTTCCTCCCATGATTTTATATGGATAAATAAGGATATTAACAGATTTGAATTGAGATGTTTAACACGATATATTCTATTCACCCAGTCAAAGACTGTGTGTGTACTGTATGTTCGTATCTGTTAGAGGCTGTCGCTGCAAGTTTTTCTATTTTTAAATGTTTATTTTTTTATATCGCCGGTTATTTTTATACGCATGGTAGCTCATCTTTTAGTATTATGGGTTTGCACTTATCACCCTCGATTGCCTATTGCAACGATGTTAGGATTTTTTTTCTTTCAACGTTTGTGCCACTGAAAGTGTCTTATGTGGCCGTGTTGCTGCTCTGAGACACCTGTACCCGGTGGATTATGGCACCTTTAAAGATTGTCCCCCCCAGTTCCCTCCAGGAACTTGCTGTCGACGCTCCCGCAGGACTGCATGCGGTCTCTCGTTGAATGGTACTGCGCTCTAGGACAGTGCTGTGACACAGGCGATTGTCGAATTATAAATAATATCACAGGTACGGCCTTGGCATGTTATATCCACTTACATTAACACCTCAACGGCCCTTTTAGGGTATGTTTGCACACTATAATTTGTTTTCTACAGAGTAGAAACACATAATTTTTTTATATGAATGTGCAAAAACGTAGATTTGGATATGGCCGCCAGGGACATGTCCTTACCGATTTCATAGGAATACCGTAAGTGTTTAAGGGGTCGCGGAGGTTCGGGGCTGGTTTAGTCCTTACAAATGTTGAATCTTAACCTATGCCCTTCTGAATATGAATATAAAAGAATAATATAAGGAACACTGAACAGTAAGATTCCACTAGCTAATATTTTGAGGTGTATATCAGTCTCATTGTCAGTAAAATAGATGGATAAAATTCGTTATTCTTTGTGTCTGCATGCAGGACTGGCCAGGGACCTGGAGCTGAGGCTGCACGGGCAGCACCTCGCCCAGTCTGTAGTTCTGAAGGCGATAGAGGGCTTTCTGAAAAGCCCTGATCCAAACAAGCCTTTGACCCTGTCCTTCCATGGCTGGTCAGGAACTGGAAAAAACTTTGTTGCCCGACTAATTGCAGAGAACTTGTACCGTGATGGACTGAAGAGTGAATGTGTGACTCTGTTCATCGCTCCGTTCCACTTCCCACATGCCAGGCTGGTGGATGTCTACAAGGTAGGGACACCTTCATGTCTTCGGGGCTTTCTAATTTCCATTTCGGTTTTCCCCACTCACAGGGACGGCTTGTTATGCTGTCTGAAAGAATGTCCTAAATATTACATAATAATCTAAATTATAATTGGCAGATGGACAGAGTCAAATGTTCAGATCAAGTAAGACATCTGATACTGTCACTTGTTATGTAATCTTGTCATTGCAAAATTGCAGAAACCTTTTTTTACTTTGTTGCAAAAAAGTTGATTCAGCAAAATGTAAATAATCTCTGTAGTAAAACAAATAAGGAAAAACAATTGAGATAAGATTTGGATTATAACTAAATTATGTTGTTTTTGCAGGTCTGCATGAAAGTATTGTGGATAAAATGAATGTGAATCCATCATTCAGTCCCTTATTGCGGTGGTATGTGCAGGGCTGAACTTAGGCATAAGCAAACTAAGTAGCTGCCTAGGGCCCGATTGGAAGAAGCCCCCCACCCCCCAGTCTCCAAAATATACCCCTTTCCCCCAGATGGGCAACATTTATCTAGAGCCCCTCCCCCTGACTGCTGAAACATACTAAGGAGAACCGTCCCACCCCAAAAAAAAAAATTTTGGCTGGAATGGAAGGTTGCTGGTTCATATTCTGTGGGTAGCTGTCTAATCATATCACTGTGGGGCCCTTGAGTAGGGCCCTTCAGCAAGACCCTTTACCCCAAAAACTGGATGAATGGCTGACTCTGTGCTATAACCCCAAGCTTCATTATCACTTGTATTTGTGTGGTTCCTATAGGAGAGACGCATGAAAACCAAAGAATGTACCCATACCCATACCTGTGCAATTGTGAATAAAAAGTATTATAATAACCAATTGGAAAACATGTGAATCAATGTGGTTTGTACACAGAGCCAGCTGAAGGAGGCAATCCGGGACGCTGTGGTTCGCTGCCACCAGGCTCTCTTCATTTTTGATGAGGCAGAGAAGCTGCACCCCGGCCTTATTGATGCCATCAAGCCCTTCGTGGACCATTATGACAACGTGGACGGGGTCAGCTATCGGAAGACCATCTTCCTCTTCCTCAGGTTGGTCGGACACAAAGAGGCAGGTGCAAGTTATAGGTATTGGTCATGAGATAAGTACCCCAGAAGTGTATAGTTTTTTAATGCTGTTTTTGAGCCATAGAAAGCCATGTGGGGGGAGTGGTCCTTTTTATACTTAATTGAGAAGAAAATTTACCCACTTTTAAATGAAAATCTGTGTTGTTACAGGATGTAGGAGTTATGAGACTCTGAACTTACAAAAAAAATTACTGAAACTACACACTAATCTCACTGTCTTTTAATCTGCTTATTTAACTTAAAAATACCCTAAAGTGTAGCCTAAAGTGTCTACATTATTTTGGGGGTGTTTTCAGAGAGTCTTGTAAGATGTAGTCCAGGAAAACACTGATCAAGTTTGCATACCTCTGAATAGCACCACATTTTTTGCATCCTTATGTATTTCATTGTAGCTAATGGACTTTTGACTCCAAGCCGTTCACTTTTTTCTTTCATAACCAAATCTGAAAATAAGTCCTGAAAAAGTTACATTTGACCATGAACATGAAATGTGCTATTTCCAACAAGCTACGATTGTGCCTTGTAACTGTAATAGTAAAAAAAAAAAAAAAGTTACAGCTTATAAGAAAACACTCTGAATTATCTTTTTTTTCTACCTGTGGTGTATAAAAGGCACTGTATTTCAAAAGAGATTTTTTTTTCTTAAGTGAACAAAAAGAGTTTTGAGCTGTGGAAGGTAGGCCTATGTGTAATGCACATGCCAGATTTAATCAAAGTCAAAAATGCTGATGCAAAGGCCATTTGTTGAATTAAAATGGAATATATTTCCGTATTTCACAGAATTCTTGGGACTGCTTAAATCAAAGTGTGATTATTCAGATAATAGATGAAAGATTCATTTTGTGATCAGTATGTAACAACTAGTTGCATGGCAGCACGTATGGGAATGTTTGTAAGGTTAGTGCTCAGATTGTTTAGTGATCCATGATCTTTCAGTGGCTGCAGGTTGAATTTATTTTCTATATGATACTAACAAAATAAACCCATAGATTATTGTGGGAATTAGAGGTATATGAGAGGTTTGATCAAATAAGATTAGTATGTATCAGTGAAGATTTAATTGGGCACAGTGTCTAAGTATAAAAAAAAACCAATCAAAGCCGCATTCATTTGCTGTGTGCTTATCCTGGCAAGTGTGATTCAGAAAAGTGACTCAGTGAATTTTGTCTGGTGTTTCTATAGTAACATCGGTGGAGCCATTATCAGCGAGGTGGCTCTGGACTTCTGGCACTCAGGGCAGAACCGGGAGGACATCGGGATGGAGGACCTGGAGCATCAGCTGCGGTCTGAAGCCCTGGAGTCACAAGGTACCCCAAAGTAAAAGACTCATATTTAGAGTCATATTTAGAATAATCATATTTACATTTAGCCTCAAAATTTATACATTCATCCTGCCTTGTGCCCAAACCTTCCGGGATAGGCTCCGGACCCCCCGCGACCCAAAAGGATAAGCGGTTTGGAAAATGGATGGATGGATTTACACATTCATGAGTTTCAGTAGCTTACTGTGTAGCTTGGCATATGTACCATTTTAAGGGTCAGATAGCTTTTTCCCTTTTCCTGTGATTTAATGTTTTTTCTCTTTGGTCTAAATCACTGAATGTTTCGGTCCCAAGATTTGACCACGAATACCTTTAAATGAGCCAGTTTCACATGTATGTGAATCCCAAACTCTCTGCTAGACCTCTCAAGATGTCAGATCCTGTCAATGGTATCTACATTCATCTCACGCTGAGGTACATCTTTCACCCGTAAGCAATGTTTATTTCCTTTATGCTAAAATTTCCCCTGTGGTTCTCAGGAGGCTTCGCTCAAAGCCAGCTGATGTCAGGCCACCTGATAGATTTCTTCGTGCCCTTCCTGCCGCTTGAGTACCGCCACGTCAAACTCTGTGCTCACGATGCCTACATGGCACGCGGGCTGAGACCCAATGACGAGACCCTGGATGACGTGGCAAGGGCTATGCTGTACTTACCCAAGGAGGAAAAGCTCTTCTCAGCACAGGGGTGCAAATCCATACCCCAGAGGATCAACTTTTTTCTCCCCTAAAAGGGACAAATCTATACCAACAACTCTGTAATCCCCAGAAAGAAATGGGTGAATAATGGAGAAAAGGAACAAAGATGTCTTTATTTCTCCTGAAGGATTCCATCTCTCAACTCTGCTAACTGGGGAGTCTGGTTTGTCTCCGAGGAGACATGCAATCAAGTTATATGTTAAGGGAGTTATGTTCACCTTTGTTACTTTTACGGTTATTTCCCAAGCATTGTCATATGTGTTAGTCTACCTACAACACTATATGTATGTTAGTCTACCTCAGGTTAAAGCCATTATCACCAGAGTGATTGGGATAGAGTCTTTCTGAGGTCATTGAGTTTATATATATATATATATATATATATATATATATATATATATATATACACACACACACACACA
>JAODUD010000033.1:9728060-9760888 GCA_026784285.1 Stomatorhinus walkeri | reverse complement strand
TTATATATATATATATATATATATATATATATATATATATATATATACACCCACACACACACACACATACAGAAATGACCGTTAACTTATCCAGCAGTTTCTCATGAATCAAAGGATGACATCAAGTGAACTTCAAAATGAATGAGAAACATTAAGTGTAGGTGTGAGGTGCACTGCTAGGATGGTTTGTATCAGGCTCCTAGAAGCAGGACTGAGGTCCCATAAAGCAAGGAAGAAGCCCTTCATTAATGAGAAACAGGGAAGAACCAAACTGCAGTTTGCAGCAAAATATATATTATTCACAGATGCGCACCCATAAATTGAGAAATGAGTGAAACAAAAAAATTGTGCTGTGGTCTCTTAATTTTTTTCTGTGGCTGTATAGACAAACACTATATAATGTTTGTACTTCAGAGGTTTAGCTGCAGAGATAATGTTTTCAGGTGATCAGTATCATCCTCTGAGCAAGGGGAAATTTATGTCACCAGTGATTTGAATGACATCATCTGTGACTAGGTAAAAGCCACAAATTTGAGTGAAATTTGAATTCGTCGGAAAAGTTCTTAAAGTGAACAACATATCTCAAATTTAATCTCAATAACTATGGAAGGAAGGAAGGTTGAAAGAAGGAGAGGTGAGGAAATTTGCCTGTTTGAATTCATTTGAAATTGCATCCTGATGATGTTGATTTCAAGAGACATCGATTTTCAATAGGATCATGAATATGAATTATTTTTTTCTCAATGCCTTTGTTATTGATGTTTGATTTTCTTAATTTTCCAAAAAGGGAGTGTAATGTGCTAATATGTTGGGCAGATTACTACTCATCATTAATGCTGTTTATTTTATTTTTTTAACCCCCCCCTAAGAAGGTGATGGCAAACCAGTCTGAACATATTCAGTGCTCACCATAACCCTTTACGGAGTAAGGGTTCACATGGATCCTTGAATGGATGCATAGATGGATGGTGTTCAGTGTTTACATTTTTTAAGTATTTTAATGCATAACTCAACTATCTTGCAAGGTAAAAAAGTGTAAACAATTGACTGGGGTTTGTTTTCCTGTATTTAAAAAAAAAACTTGACTAAAGTTTTACATCATTTTATTCTATAAATTGTATTTTGATGGTATTCTCATTTTTAAAACAATTTTACAAACGAAATCACAAACGCAGCTTTTCGGTTTACAAACTCAAAAAATAATATTATAAAAATATATGGATGGAGACATGCAGATTAACTGAAATATCGAAACGTTTCTTATTTTAGATACAACCGGAAATGTGCAGAACAATTGTATGTTATTAATTATAAAAACGAAATATAATTGTTATTTTGTCGCATTTTAAAATGTCTATATTATTCTGGCGAAGTTCATGCTCTTTATCAGTAACCATTCAACACCAAGTATTAACAAAATGTTGGTTTTATTTTAATAGTTTTTTTATGTGTATAATACTGTTTCATCTATAACACTGGATAATTATGTTGATTTTTGGCCTCATTCGGAAGTTTTTGTGAAGGTGGTTATAGTCGTCAAAGCCTTTGACCGAGATAACACCGTTTAGCCACATAATGGATTAATTGACAGTCTTACCATAAAATCAGATGCGTCAAGAGGCTTTAAACGAAGGCATTGAATAAAAAAAAAACGTGCTGCTATATGTGTTTGGTGGTTTGCGTCTTCTGTTTTGTGCAGTCATAAAAATGAATGTAACCAAATAACCTGAGCTTCAGAGGCGGACGATAATCCCAGTTTAACTAGACGTTGAAGTACTAAGTATTCTTTGAGTATGACAGAGATACTGTGAGTGAAGTCGAAATATGAATACAGATGTTAATATGCACTATGAAAATATGATATCAATTATTCTGCTTGACTAAGAGATGTTTAATTTGTCACAAATATTTATTAGCATCAGTTTTTGGACAGGTAATTCATGTGATTTCTAATGAACATCGTTTGTGATAGCTAACCAATTTCACCCTGAGACTGTACTGACGACTTTCTGCGGCTGTTTACCCGTTTTAGTATTATTCTTTTATAGTCATTTGTTTCTACTGTACAATTACACTGTAAATCACACACCCTAGACGCAGCAATGGAAACTCTGCCGTATCTCCTTGACAGCGGGAATGAGGGAGCAGGATTGCGTGAGTAAACGCGTGGTTGGACGTCATTGGCTGATGGCCTCAGAGAGACCGCCTCCCGCCGAGCGCCTACCAATGACAACCAGACATCTGTTGTGTGGCGAAAGGAGACCCCTGTGTGCAGTAGCGCTGGTGCAGGGAATGACCCGCAAGGTTTGCAGAAGGCCGCTTAGGGAAGGGGACAATAAACATTAAGTGTATTTGCTGTCGACATATTTATTCTAGTGTATATAATCTATTTATTTCATAGATTAGTGAAGCAGTCTCTAACGTAAGGTAGGGAAGCATGACATCTGTCACTTTACTGCTGGCCTTGACGGTCGCTCTGGTGTGTGCAGACCCCACTGTGTATTTCCGGGAGCAGTTTGAAGATGGAGGTAAGTTGTGCTTATTACTCTTTTGTGCTGTGCGGTGGACGGTGGCTTTTCCGATCGCATGTAAAAAAGCACATGGACGATTGAACGGTAACGCAGCTGCTTTTCAACTCCTGTAGTCCAGTGTGCTGATGGGGGAGGGGTGACTTGACTTCCCAATTTAGCGGTATATATAAAATCCGGATTTATTTTTTTACCAGGATTCTGTACATAATCAAGGTTATAAATAGGATTGAAAATTACTTAATGTATGTAGTAATAATATGTGATGCTGCTGATCGAAACGTTTCGGCTTACAAATTAAACCACAAGGACTGTCTCGGCCCGGTGAGGTCGGGTGCTGATCGGTATACAGTCCTTGATGCTTTCACCACCCCCTCCGGTCTAAATGGCTTCACAGCAGCTGGCTGCAGATTGATGTGCTGCTAGACGCTGTGGTCCCGACTGGGGTGGATCATGCTTCGGGGTTAATGGTGTTATGATAAAGCGCCGTTAAAACGACGTGTCTAATTACAGACGCATGGAAAAACCGATGGGTTGAATCCAAACACAAGTCCGACTACGGCAAGTTCATCCTGAGCGCTGGCAAGTTTTACGGGGACACGGAGAAAGATAAAGGTGAGAATAAGGATTGTTCGTCTTGTTCTTGTTTGCCTCTTCAAAATATTACAAAAGCCCAAGTTAAATATTTACCACTCATATGCAGGTTTACTCCATTGCACATGGCCTTTTGCTGATGAGCGCATTTCTTTTTGCCTCTATAGTATCATTACCCCCCACCCTAATAAAACACAATTTTATTGTTGTTCCAAGGTAATTTTTCTTCTTAATGGTGGTGTAGTTTGTAAGATTAACATGTTTTTTTTTATTTGTGAACATCCAGGTCTTCAGACCAGCCAGGATGCTCGCTTCTACTCTCTATCATCCCGCTTTGAGGAATTCAGCAACAAAGGCCAGCCTCTGGTCTTGCAGTTCACAGTGAAGCATGAGCAAAGCATCGACTGTGGGGGAGGCTATATTAAGCTCTTCCCGTCAGATCTCAACCAGGAGGACATGCATGGGGACTCCAACTACAACATCATGTTTGGTGAGACATTCAGCTACTGCTTCAGTATTGCGATTTTAGAACATCCGTCTGCTTTGTGACCAGTGGGTTTTAAATTCTGCGCCCTGTTCTTTTAGGCCCTGACATATGTGGCCCGGGAACCAAAAAGGTTCATGTAATATTTAACTACAAGGGGAAGAATCACTTGATCAACAAAGACATAAGATGTAAGGTATGTCATAAAACAAATTTCTGCAGCCCTTTTGAAATGGTAAAGGAGTAATCTTAAGGATAAACAGGAGAGTGATCATAATATAGTACATGTGTGTGTGTATAGTTATGAGTAAATGCATCAGATTATAAAACACTTCAGTTTCTCTTTAATATTTTGGACTGAGTGGTAGATTTCTAATATTTGACTCTTGCTTCTCCAGGATGATGAGTACACTCACTTGTATACACTAATCGTCAACCCTGACAACACCTATGAGGTGAAAATCGACAATAAGAAAGTGGAGTCAGGCAACCTGGAGGACGACTGGGACTTCCTGCCCCCCAAGAAGATCAAGGACCCGGAGGCCAAGAAGCCAGAGGACTGGGACGAGCGGGAGAAAGTGGATGATCCAGATGATAAGAAGCCAGAGGTGGGTTGATTGAGCCAGAAAGCAAATAGATTGTTCTTAAGTCTGAATCTGTTAAACTTGCTTTTCAATTGGATTTTAAAAGTCTTCCATCAAATTCATCATTGTATTGCTTTCTCACCATGACTTAATTATTCCTCCTAGTTCACTTATAAATAGGGAATTTCTTGTTTAAGTCCAGGCAAATGTAATATAAATTCATGTGCCTTTCTTTTTGGAAGGACTGGGAGAAGCCAGAAAACATCCCTGACCCCGATGCCAAGAAGCCTGAAGACTGGGATGATGAGATGGATGGGGAGTGGGAACCTCCGATGGTCACGAATCCCGAGTACAAGGTACGTTCAGGAAAAGGCGGACCATAGGTCAGCGGATATCTTCAGTGGTGAGTCAGTCCAGGGACTTGGAGCAGAACCGTGTTACTACTATATTAAATTACCATTAGAGGTCAGGTTTATTATTTAAATAGTCTAGAGTGTCAGTATTTTCAATATATGGGACAGCTTTTACAGTATCTGTACAGAAAGGCTGATGTGTTAGGGCATTTTTACATCGCACCAGGCACCATACTTTCGGTACTTCTATAAAGTGCCAAAAGTGTGGTACTTCTTTCTTGTCGGTTTTCCACTGGCGTAAAAAATGGTACCGCACCAAATGACATCATCAGTGACCGGCCCAGACTGACATCGTCACAATGTGCAGCTTAAATCATAATAATAAAAAAAACAGCCTAAAATATAAAGTAACAGTTTAGGCTAGAAAATGTGGTTTGTTTGTCCTGTTTTCTCAGCTCCTATCACAGTATAAGATTTTGCATGAATGCTGCCATCATTTACATTTACATAGGTACATTGACTTTGGCTAAACCAAGCAAAGCAGTAAGAATTAGCTTACTGCTAATTCAGTCTTTTGAACGCAAACAAATTATTTACTTATGTTTTTTGATTTTCAAGCGGCATTGTTCGGTGTTTCCCGTGTGCCCCATTTCTTCCAAGTGGCTTGGTATTACGGTGTTCTGGGCAATTTAGTTTCCCTATGCTTCTATTGTCAATCAGGAAATAATGTTTCCCCTGATATTAAAGCAAAGAAGAATGCAAAATGTCTGAAAATCACTCAGATACATTATTACATTTGAATACAGTATTGTTATTAGTACTGAGGCCCAGAGATGCTGTATACCTGTTTTAATGGGGGGAGGACCAAATATCCTGGATGTCAGGAAATAATGTTTCTCCTAATATTTAGGCAAAGATGTATGTGAGATGTCGTCACGCATAATATAGTCTTATAAGAAATATTATACCGTTTTCATCAAGAAATATCTCTATCCAGCAAATTAAATAATTTAATTTATTAACTGTAAAAATAAAAAACATCAAAGGCATGTGATCTTTTAAAATATATGGCTTGTTTACCTCAAGAGCTTTGTAAAAAGATGAAAATAAAAACAACAGCGAAACCATGTATAAATCAGCATGCAACAGGGGAAACAGGGAAACTGAATATTTTTGTTTCTACTTTTTTATTTCGTTTCTCGCTGTTCGCTGTGTGCATTTTGTGTTTCAGCCGCAGGCTATTTGCATAACCAATCAACAGCAAATACGTTTGTAAGTCTCACCCCAAAGTACCAAAGAAGTATGCCAGCTAGTTTGGCACTTTCAGTACTCAAACTTACGGTACTGGTACTCGACCGGAAGTCAATGGAAAAGCGAAAGTACCGTACTTTGTGTGGTGGAAAAGCACCCTAAATTGTAAAGCCATTTAATCACATTTAGAACAGCACATATCTGACTTAAATCACCTTGTCTTACCACTGTTCTTTCAAAAGTGGTTTGGTAGATGGTGGGACAAGATAACTTACTGTTTTTCAGATATCACACACATTCTTTTCCTCCAATCATCAGGGTGAATGGAAACCTCGTCAGATTGACAACCCCGCCTACAAAGGAAAGTGGGTGCACCCCGAAATCGACAATCCAGAATATACACCAGATCCTGAGATGTACAAGTACCGCAGCTTTGGGGTCCTCGGCCTGGACCTCTGGCAGGTGCGGCATGTTCCTCACAGGACCTCCATGTCCACTGCAGCTTCCAGTCATGCTGTCTTTTTTTTCTCGCAATTTCTCATGTTTTCACTAATTGTATTACTGTAAAGGCTGAACGGTATGTTTGCTCCATGTCTGCAAGCATTTCCCCCTAAAATAATTGTCTGCGATTTGTTACAGGTGAAGTCTGGCACCATTTTTGATAATTTCCTGATTACCAATGATCCAAAACTTGCTGAGGAAGTAGGGGACAAGACCTGGGGCTTAACTAAGGTGAAACTTAAGACATCTTGTTAGTTGAGTTACTCTGTGGTGGTTTGGGTAATTTATTAAGTGGATATTTGTACAGCTAGATATTTTACAGTATTTTACTGTGTGCAGGATCCAGAGAAGAAAATGAAGGAGAACCAGGAGGAGGAGCAAAGGAAGAAACGTGAGGAAGAAGAGATGAAGATGAAAGAGGAAAAAAAGGGAAATGAGGATGAGGAACAAGAAGAGGAAGAAGAAGAGGAGGAGGAGGAAGAGGAGGAGGAGGAAGAAGAAGAGGAGGAGGAGGAAACAGATTCTAGTCCCAAGGATGAGCTATAAACACACAGAAGAACCATAGGGACCCCTTCTCTCTCCACCACACCTTGGGGTGATTAAAGATACACTTTTCTGGGCTTTCCATTAGTGTGGGTTTGCTGGGGTTGGAGTCCTTGCTCATACTGTACTGTAGCCATGTCAAGAAAACTAACGCGAGAGGATTTTGATTTACATCGCCCTGTTTCAGTGGGGCAAATGTGTCCATCCCACCCAGAAGACACTTTGTTTTGAAAGGTATACCTGCCACCCCACCAACCCCACCTCAGTGTTTCTCTGGATGATTAAGGGTGAGGAAGGTTTTTTGTGATGTTTACATAAAACATCCCTCCCGCTAGTTTTATCTTCAAGGCTGACTAATCATCCTGTCCATCACATGTTCTGTTGTGGGTCTTTTATCCCTCCCTGAAACTCCTGACATTCCAGTCAACTTAATAAATTATATTTTGAAATGGTACACTATCAGTAAGGCTAACTCGATAATTTGGGTTTTTTCTTTCTAACGTGAGCTGAGCCAAAACGTTACCGCGCCTCCCATTATGATCGTATCATTTATACAAACCACTTAGTTAGAGATGGGCCGCAGACCTCTCTGTGGCATACCAGACCTTCACCCCTGCCCCAAATTGGTGTTAATGTTCATATACGATGGCGGAACCCTCCTATAAAGTGAGCGCTGGACTTTCCCCTAACGCCTCTTTCATTGATTTTTTCCCCCATTGTCAGTTTGCACTGCTGTACGTTTAATCTTGCCCCAACAAGACGTTAGTCCTTTTTAAAAATATATATTTTATACTATATTGGCAGGGAGGAATGTGCTCACTGTTGTACATGATATGGTACTTTTGTTGCAGTACAAAATAAATGTAAAACCATACCATCTATTGTTATTTGTCCGGTCTTTTTACTAACGGTATATTGTTCTGCACTAAAACAGGGGTACGTTATGTCTCTGTGAGAAGAAATAAAACTCGAAAACCAACATGTCGAATTACGTAAAATTTGTTGCCGTAAAAATATTCGTTTACTTCCGTAGTCGAAAGACATGAGAGTTATAGAACTTGCATCCTTACATTGCTCGTGTGTTTATGTGTAATACCCCTTAGGGTACATGGATATGTCAGATATTTGGTTGCGGATCTAAGAGTATTGATGAATGGCGTATAATGATGTTGGGACAATCATAAACAGCAAATTTTGAACGGTTAGTGTTAAACGTTATAGACAAATAGTTAAAACAGCGAAAAGATGTTAGAAGTGTAAAATTGAGAGATTTTTAAAGGGAACTAAATAGATAAACTAATGGTTTTAAAACGAGGATACTTAAGTTTAATAAGAAAATTAACTACAATTACTATACCTTTATTGTTCCATTATAATAAATCCAATTGCTGAATCTAAAATATAGTTCTCGGAAATGACATAATAATATCACATTCTAGTTGTAAGTACATTTAGGTCCATTAATATTACATTTAAGAATTTGCTGGTGTACTCATTACATTTTCCCTTGATATTCTTTAATACCTGACATATAAAAATATTTTTGCATTTTAAGCGTACTTAATATTATTGCAAGTGATGTTATTATTGCAGTGTTATGTGGTGCGTGCCTCGACTTTCCCCTTGCAATTATGGGCATGTCCAATTTGTGCATTTAATACAAGATCTGAGTATAAAAAAATTAAGTAATTTTCTTGTCCATATAAACTGAGCCGTCGGCTCGTGGATCTTTACGTGGACAGTGTCTAGTGAGCGGTTGCGGGCGGACTCGTGTCTAATTCAGACGCGGTCCCACCGCAACTCCAGTCACGGGAAAGTCCAGCGCCGCGTTTCGCAGCCGCCCCTATTTCGCCTAGTGCGACGCGGGGATGGACTAGTGGGAGCAGAAACATTATGGCTGCCAGTCTGTCTCTGACTCAGGTAATCTCGTCTTCGAAGGGCTACGCGTCGTTCTTGGCGCGTCCTGTGGCTGCTCCGAGAGCGGCTGTGCACTGCCCGGTGCCCGGCCGGAGTGGACCGCCGGGTTGTCGTGCGATCGCCGAGAACCCGGCGCTTCTTTCTGGAAGTTTGCGTGATCGGGGGAAGAAAAGTTTCTTCTCGGTCTCTTATGGGACTGCGTAAGGGCGTAGCTGGTTCGTGTCACTTCGGGTGCCTGTGAAACTTTTCTCACTGTTCTCTTCCGTCGTTTTTAATTTTTATTTCTGTCCTTTAGAAAAGTGTTCAGTCGACGAGCGGTCGGTCGCAAGCTGGGGCGCGTGTCCCCCGCCGTACGGTCCGTGTTGTGCGGGTGGCCGCGGGGCTGTCAAGCCCGTTTGGACGTCGGCAGGGTTAGGCTTAGCTGTTTAGCTGGTTACCCGGCGGGCTAACGGCGGCCAGACTGCGCGTTTGCCCCCCGTTTATTGCTTAGCCGGGCCGCCACGCCGTTCCTTCCAAGCCGTCCACGGTGGCTCCTCACGGAAACGGGGGCCGGTTATCCGCCACGGCTGCGACCCGGAGACGCGTGTTTCCGTGGATAGTTAGCTAGTTAGCTAACTAACCCGTCCGCTGGTGTGGGAGCCCCTCGGCTCTAGGCGGAGTGTACAGCGGTCCCCGTTGCCGGGTACCAGTGTGTATCCGACTACTTGTTGGACACTGGTCCCCCGCCCAGATGAACTCGGCCACCCGGCAGAGTCGTGCAGGTCTTGGCTGGTGCGGTTCTGTCAAGCCGCCCGGTGCTCCGTACTCTATAGCTCGGCTGTTATGTCGGGTTCATGGGTTGTGTGGCTATATGTGTTTATATATGATTATTCATATCATGGCTGCATATATGTGGCATTGTATATTTTGTTATATATTTATAAATGTGTCTAGTTTATGTATATGTTTATATATGATCATGCAAACCATATGTTGTCCATCGTTAGTTTTTATTGATTATATGGTTGTTATTGGTTACATATATTGTGTTAAGAGTTTGTACGGTTATATAGGCTCTATATATGATCATGCAAACTATATTATGTGTCTATATATATATCGTGCTGCATAGTTTTATGTGGTTATATATACTGTGCGTATGATTCTGTGTTGGGAATATGTTGAGATAATATCGTACAAATTATATGGTGTGTAGCCCTGTGCAGTTTTTAAATAGTTTGTATGGCTGTTATAGTTTATACATAATGTTTATGTAATGTTTATATATGATACAAACCATATTGTGTGTGGTTGTAGATCACGTGGTCGTTATTGGTTATACATAGTGTGTTGTGTGTGTGTTTTTTTTTTTTTTTTTTTTTAATGGTTATACATATCGATAATCCGTCTTGTCCCGATGTCTGGCTGTGTCGCCGAGTCGGTTTTAGTGCTGCCCCTCCTCCGTATGTGGGTTTTTTTTTTTTTACATATTTAACAAATACGAATGTCAGAGATGACTTTCACATAATTCGCTTATGTTTCACTTTGATTTAACCTGGACAGGGGAAAATGTGCATGTAGGCGTTATACATTGTAGAAACCTCAAGTGAAGTTGGTCTCGTTTTTATGCTGCCGGAAAAAGAAGCTTTTGGGGAGAAACGATGGCTGGAAATAAAACCGGCACCACTGGTCTCCTACCCTCGGGCTTTCGTGTAGTGTGGTGATAGCCAAACAAGCATTTTATTTTGTTGTTTTGTTTTACCGTGTTCGTTTTCCGTCGTAAAAAAATCAATTTTTTTATTTAAAAAAGTTTCTGTAACTGGAAAATTAAGACAGAACTTAGCGTAGATATTTCCACTGTTGACTGTCTTGCAATTTTGAGGAAATGAAACCGTCGCACTCGAAGATGTTTCTAATTTAATTTACCATTTCAGATAAAATATCCGTTGTGTGACTTGGATTTGCTTGAGGAATAAAATATTGAGTTTGACAGAATCATCATTGCTGTATATATTAGCTTTGGACAAATGCTTCAATTCAGTTTTTTTTATTGATTTTGTATTGATTTTCTTAAAGGCCAGACAGGGGCATGCTTCAGTATATTATAATCAAATTCAGAACTTGCTGTCCTTAAATGTGCTTTTGTGCTGATATGCTGGTTGGATCATTCCTTAGCTGTAGAAACCTCATTCCTTAGCTATAGATCTGAAAACTACCCATAGGTGTATCAAACCATTCTGTAGCATTATCTGTCACTGTACAGTGTCAAACGTGAACTTTTCTGCCAGCTAAAAAACCTATAGATCTCAGTTCACTAGGTCCAGGAGGAATATATAAATCTTGTTCCTTCTTCCTCCGAAGCCAAACACGGGCAGGAGCTGGTCTCTTAGTGAATATGCAATGTATCCTGACACTTTATTTACCCTGGCTTCTAGCTTTTTGCTAATTTAATGTGTGTGTGTGTGTGTGTGTGTGTTTTTTAAGCCAGCCCCCTCCCCTTCCTGGATGTGCCGTTAGCCACTGGCCTAATCTCTTGGCAGCAGGCGAACGACTGTGATAGGAATAGTGAACAGCCCCGATGGACTAGCAATAACAGTATGTGCTGGAAGCCTCCAAGAGGAGAATGATTTGGAAATGCTCACTGCTGTGCAATTTAGGGGAGACACAAAGAGTCAGTGTTATGGGCTCTCAGCTCTTTTAGTCTTGCAATTGTTTATGAAGGAAAGTGCGTTGGCCAAGGGGAGAGATAGCGGAGAACATGATAAATCATTTATCATTTAAGCTGTGTCATGGAATTTTTGATTTTTACTGGGGAATTAGTTTGGCACACATTTTTACCTCTGGACTTAAGTATGCCAGTTGTGCGCTTTGAATCTGTGGATGGCTGTAGTATTTTCCACTTGGTTCAACAGCAGTTCCTCCTGGGATTTGTGCTGCAAACTTTTGATCAAATATTGCAGCATGTTCAGAAATTGAACCCCCTGTCCCCCCCACCAGTAACCGCAATAAGTTTTACAGTCATTGGAGAAGTTTAAAGATTAAGTTATATTTTTATGTCTAAATGCTCTTTGTGATTGGAAAGGCAGGTGTTAAAATGCGCAGAACTGATACAGTGCTGTGGCAGCTACAGCTGTTGATAGGGAACACCCAGATAATAATTCTGACACCTTTGGATCCCCTTGCGGAAATTCTCCATGATGTACAGACGCAGCCACCTGCAGCGGCACCCATGTTGCTGGGACTTAAGGCCACGCTGAAGAGCCCACATATGACTACCCTCCCGAAACTGGACTAGAACCCAGATCAAGGGCACAGAGGTTTAGCCGTCTGAGCCACACACCTCCCCCAAGGGGGGGGGGGGACGGGACGGTAAAAAAAGTAACAAAGAATAATACCCTGCCCCCTTATGCTCAGAACATCTACTTCAGACAGCAGTGATGGGTGCTTCCTTCCTGTTTTATTCCTTTTCTTAAATTCAACAAAACTGCCTTCTTTCTTTCACTGTGCATGCAGTCTGGTTCAGGAAGGTGTTGGTGTGCACTAAACATGTGCAGGGCTTTATTGCAGATAAGCTATTCAGTGCATGTTCTCATTGAGCACGGTAGTTACATTATTGACGATCCTTCCTGCACCCAGAGTGGCATTCATCTTTATTTTTACACGCTTGTTTTGTTTGTCATGTTGTATTTGGAGTAGAACTTGCTTTGTTTTTGAAGTCCTGAGGGCAATTTGTCTAGATAGTAATAGCCATGAATCAGTGCTCATTTCTTACACTGCTTGCTGACTGTAATTATGGTTGTTTACATATTGGACATAACTGAAATTCTGTCGTCCTTTAGCAGTGATAGGTCTGTGTAGCATTGGCTAAAAAATATACTTGTTTGCTGAGTTCATCAAATGCAATCCATTGTGAAAAAATCAGATTTGGCCCACTGTCTTCTGGGAAATGTCTGTTAGGATTTCTTGTGCATCCCATTGGAAATTATCTAATGTTTGGTAAGCGCTGCACCCTGTCAGTGTATCTTTAATTTTTGGAGTTTTCTGGAGATGTCTAGAAGTACTTTATCATTGCCCAAAGCTCTGAATTCACTTGAACAGACTGAAGTAAATTAGTTAGACCTCTGAAATTGTCCTGTTTTTTTTTTTTTGTTTTTTTTTTTTTATCGGTCATCCGAAGGCAAGTTAAGCGACATGCATTTTGAGTTGGTTGATCAGTAATGGGAATAAGAAAAATGTACTTTATCTGGATTCTTTTCATTCTCTATTTTGGAAGAATGCGTTTATTCTTTGGTTATTATACCCTCCCTCCACCATTCTCTTAGAAAATTTGCTGCCTTTTTTGTGTCTTTGCTAAGTTCGTTTTTTATACCTGACTTTTCCTGTAATTTCCATGACCCAAAATCCAGTTCACAGTTGAGACTTTAGGGATGTTGTGCAGTCTTGCTGTATATGACAGTTATGAAGTGTTATGAAATGTTATTAAAAAGTGAAATGAAAATAGTGTTTTATTGGTTGTTTTATTAAAGCATTCCTGCTTTTATGATCAGTTTGCATGTCATAAACTCTGAATGGGTGAATTGTCACAATATTATAATTGCTTCTAATTGAAGGTCATAGAACAGTTTGCCCCTGAGTGTTTTGCTTATTTTTTTCTGGCTTTGTGCTAGAGAACGTTTGAAATTTCATAATCTCAACAAAAACAGCTGACTGTTTCATACTGCACTTTAATAATGGGCGGCCTGACGTTGGCTCTCCCTGCCGACGGGGAGGGCTGAGCGTAAATCACAGCCTGGACAGGAAGTGGCTGCTTGCCGCTGAATCCTTTCCAGGCTTTTCCTTCATTTGTTTGTTTCACTGTATGTCTTCTGCTTTCCTCCCCAGCTTTCCAGTGGAAATCCTGTCTATGACAAGTACTATCGGCAGGTAAGCAGGCACCCCGCCAGGGCGGGTGGGCGGGTGGGGGATATTGCGGTGTGATGCATGGGTGTGCCTTTCTTTCTAAGTGCCTCCTCAGCCGTGAATTACTAATGACTTTGTTAATGGCAATTTCAGAGGAATAACGGTGAGGGGAAAAGCTTTGCACCACTTCCGATAAAAAGCTGCTCACCCTAGTAACATTTTTTTAGTTAGATTTTTTTTTTTTTTTTTTTAAATGACTATTTTATGAAAAGTTTAACATTCAGTTAATATTGCCGTATTCATTGGGGGCTTCGCATGTGAGCTCTTAATGATCAGTATAATTATTTATAGTTTCCCTTGTCTTGTGATAGCAATAGAAAAAATGAATTCCTCTTTTAGTTCAGTTTTCAGGTTCTCCAGCACTCCCTGCCAATGATGTGCAGATAGACTTGTGCTTTAAATTACCCCTGGTGTGCATGTATTAAGTGGTCTGGCCTCCAACCCAGGATGTACCCCAGCCTGGTGCCCTTTACCACCTAAGTAAGGCCTCAGGCTCCACCCCAGCTGGAAGATGGATGGATGATTACAGCATCGTCATAGTTACTATAAGCTTATTTATAATTAAAGTGCTTCTTACAACTTGACATAGGAGACAAAGAAACTTGAACTGGCATTACATTTAGTTTCCTGTAGCTTTGTGTTCTGATCACCTGCATGCGGTTAGTGACAGTCGCTAGGCACCCACAGAACTGCAGCTGGATAGTAGGTGTAGTGATTAATGAATCCTTTGCATGAAATTGCAGCTTTGTGGAAAAATAACATGTGATAAGTGTATTTTAATGACCGTTCAGTCATCACCAGTCTCCGTTGGCTTCTTGTGAGATGTGTGTCTGCCAGTGCTGATGACACAGATGTTGCTATGCACATCTGTCTTGCAGCCCCCCCTGTTCTCCTATATGCCCCATAATAAATGCTTTTCCTAGCTATGCTCATAGTTTGAAACTGAATACTGCAATTAAAGCCTTTCCACAATCCAGTGCGAGGCAAATATTGCAATATGAATTGTTGGTTTCTGGCTGGTTATATAATTTTGTCTCTAAAGTCATTATAGGGTGTAGAACTTCACCAGGTAGCAAATTCAGGATGACATTGTGGATTTGAGAGCGACTCATTGTATTTTTCCTGAGCTGCTGATTTCCTGTTGGCTCTTCCCCGCCTGCTTAAAGAGGCTCGCACCCCGTTTCAGGTGGACCCCTCTGGAACGGGACACGTTGCAGCCACCGATGCAGCCTTGTTCCTAAAGAAATCTGGCCTCACCGACCTGATCCTGGGACAGGTACCATCCAGACTGACACTGTTGGTGACCTAAAGCTACTGTCCCTCTGTCCTACCTGCATGATCTTGAATTTTTTCCTGCACTAGATGATATTCAAAAAAATTTTTCCTCAATCGGGTCATTGGTTATGTTGACCCCCCCACTCACCTGTTCATAACACCAAGGATTCATGGGAAAACTGCAGTGGTTATGCCTGAGGACACATGGCAGTAAAACTTTGCTGGTGGACGTCGACAGTGATGTATGTGTCTGTCTGACTTCCTGTAAGAGTCAGAGCAGAGTCACCTGGGGACGTCACATGGTCTGCCCCCTCTCCCCTTAACCCACCCCGAAACTTCGTATTTAATTATAATCTAAAAAGCCTTGCTGTGCCACAAATTTGTACATTTACCCTTGGGGTTTTTTTTAATGCACAAGTCATCCTTTAAAAATAATTCTCTCGCTGATGCAATGCTGGCTTTTTTAAAATTATAGTTTATCTGCCGCATAGTTTTGTGCACGCCTACTGAGAATAGAAACCTAAAGTCTTTTCTAGCCTGTGTTGTTCTGTTCTTGTTGCTTTCCATTGCCTTAATGCAGTGTCTTTTTTAACAGATATGGGATTTGGCAGATGTGGAACAGAAGGGTTGTTTGAATAAGCAGGTGGGTATGCGCTCACTTTCCAGGCACGCTGATCTCCAGGGGCCAGATATGAATGGCACAGATTCAACATGCTCTTGGGTCTCCTCCTCTGTCCTTGTCCCACAGCAATTCTTCATTGCTCTGAGATTAGTGGCCTGTGCACAGAATGGACTGGAGGTGATGCTCAGCAGTCTGAATGTGGCTGTGCCCCCACCCAAGTTTGTGAGTGAGAGTCAATCTGCACATGCCTGCTCCTTGGCGTTCGGTGCTTGGCTGTAGGGAGGCTGAGGGGGGCTCCTCTTTAATCCCGGCTCGTTCCTCCATTTGCCCCCAGCATGACACGAGCAGCCCGTTGCTGCCCTCCGGGGGGGTGTCTGTCGACTGCCCGTGGGTGGTCAAGGTGAGAGCTGTCACTTATGCTTACTTAAACTTTCTGCTTAAAATTGCTCCCTTTTTGTGTCTTCTGATAGCTACAAAAACTTGCTAGCAGACAGAACCCCAAATGTGCAATAAGCTGTTTAATGATTGACGTCCATTTCATTTCTGTTATGGGGTTCTTTCAGATTTCAGTGTAATATTGTCATTTAAGTCAGCGTTGCCCAATCTTACCCGCAAAGGGCCGGTGTGTGTGCAGGTTTTTGGGGTAACCATTAGGTCAGCTGTTCAAACCCAGATGTGAGGACTCTTCAGCCAATCAGTCCAATAATTAATAATCTAAATAGGGAGCTGCAGCGAAAGCCAACACACCCTTTGCGGATAAGATTGGCCACCCCTGCTTTAAGTGTTTTTGTTCATCTGTATTATATTGAAATGATTTAATGGCATAATCAGACAGTTGCACAAGTTCTGGGACAAGATTTTGAAATTGTCAGTCTGTTTCATTGATTGATGCAATCTGGCCTTTAAGGAGTCTATTTGCATTATATACTGGAACTCTAGCAAAGTTAATGTGATCAGTATTATAAGCATCTCCCCCCATCTTCTCCCTTGGTTTACAGTAATCCATTTCTCATAGTCCAAACTGGTCTTTAATCAGGTTGTTTAGATCCGTTCCAAAGCAGTAACTAACCTCCAATCGGCGCTTCCTACTTGCAGTCAGAGGAGAAGCTGAAGTTTGATACCATCTTCGACAGCCTGGCTCCGGCAAACGGCATGCTGTCAGGCGACAAGGTTAAGCCTGTGCTGCTGAACTCCAAGCTTCCTGTGGACATCCTGGGCCGAGTAAGATGAGCTGTAGGCTGTGGTGCTGTGTCAGCGTTCCGTAGAGTGCAGTTAAGCTGTCCTGATCAAGGAGAGTGCGATTCTTTCATCACGGCCTCTCCCCTTTTTAGAGAGCGTCTCTCTGGGTTTCTCCCCTTTTAAATCATTGTCCTGGAGTTCAATATATGGCTGGGTCCTCTTTCAAGTCCAAAGCACAATCCTTGTGTTGTACATGTCTGTAGTCAGTTATCCACTTATAATAGCTAATTTCTGAGCACAGAGCCTCAGAAAAATACACTCTATGGCCAAAAGTATATAGGCCCTGCTTGCTGTTTGTAGCAGGAGATTGTGAGTAGCCGTGGGTGTGAGTAGGTGGTCCTGGGCTCACCCAGATGGAAGTCAGGCCCACCCATTCAGCGTTCAACGCAAGCAATACGGTGCGATAAAACATTTGTCTGACAGGTATGTGCGTGCGTGGTTAGATCAGTTTAAGGTAATGTGCTGTTCAGAGGCAAGTATTTTTCTGTCTCTGTTCATTGGTCTTGGTAATGCTAAGTTGTGATTTTTATGGGACTTGCCCAGTTTATTTTTATTTTTTTCTCTATAATGTGGGGCTGCCAGTTAACCTTGGACCCCCAGAGGTTTTTTTTTTTTTTTTGGTTCCTCTCATATAGCTTAAATTCTTTCATCTCTTTATTGAATTTCTTGTATAATATCTTGGGTAACTGTTACTACAGTCCTATTGCCCAGCCTTAGCTGTCCATATATTTTTGGCCATGTAGTGCATTTCCAATATGGTGGAAGTTACTGTTAGACCGTGTCCACTAGGGGGCGGTCTAGTTCTAGTTTTAAATGTACATAGCAGATTAATTTCTAATTACGTCTGTGTGTTATTTATTATAATGTGTGTCTAACACTGCTCATTGAGCAATGGTTGGCCATTAATAAAGAGCCAGTAAGCAGTGTGGTAACTCATCCTGTCTGTTCTTTATTGTTTTGTAGGTCTGGGACTTAAGTGACATTGACAGGGATGGCATGTTGGACAGAGATGAGTTTGCAGTGGTGAGACTGTAATCTTTAAACCAATGACATGTATGCGCAGTGACATTTCTCATAGTTACATACTGTCACTCACCTGCTATCTTTGGGTAAATTTAGTGGTATTGTGTTACTGGGGCTGGCGCGGTGCTAGCTCGTAGCTTTCCAGGGTACAGGACACGTGGCTACGAAAAATGGATGACTTAATTAATGTGGTACTGTTTGTCATGCAAACAATTGGATGATTTCTACTGAAGCGTTTTTTCTTAATTTGTTATTTAGCTTGTGTAGTTTTGTGTTGATGTCTAAAAGTAATGAAAAGTATGAAGTGTCTGTAATGATAGTTCTCAGTTTGGTCAGCTGATTTCAGTTTGAATATGGGTCTCTGTCTGCCTGTGTCTGTCCATATCTGTCTGTCTGTCTGCCTGTGTCTCTGCGCGTGTCTGTCTGTCTGTGTGCACCATGCCCCCCCCCTCTAGGCCATGTACCTTGTGTACCGTGCTTTAGAGAAGGAGACCGTGCCAATGTCGCTCCCCCCACAACTCATACCTCCATCGAAGCGGAAGAAACCTGTCACGGGGGCCGTCGTGCCCCTGCTGCCTTCGCCCCCCTCCCATAAAGACAGCCGCTCCTCCCATGCCACAGCCAAAGCGCTGGCATCTCCCCCCGTGGTGCCGCAGGTGAGCCCCCCCCCCGTGTCTGCTATTGCCTTTGTCAAATCGGCAGGGATCGCTTCCCCATTTGAATTGTTTTGCTCCCGCCCCGGTCGACCCTCAGTACTTCTGCACAGATGCCTTCATTTTTTTCATGTCAGCCCCAGTATCTTGTATGCCTCACATACTTAGGAACCTTCTTATGCAACCAGCATGTGGTCATTTTGAGTACCTTACCCACAAGCTCTTTATCAGACTGTGATGACTTATTAAACGGCCGTCGTCCTCCATCTCAGTGCCCTGGCTGTAGATTTTTAGGCGCACGGTGAATTAGTGGAGCCACTTTGATTGTAATTCAAATAACCATATCTGGTGATTAACAGCTGTGTGGTCCACAGCTTGTCAGGCTTCACTGACTCTCTTCCCAGTGCCTGTGCAATGAAGTGCAGTGCTTTAATATGTAATGTGATTGAATGTCGTGTTTATACAATGAATGGCTTTGATGTGCTCTTAACCCCGGGAGTGTCACTTTAACTTGTGGAGTCCAGGAGGGTGGTTACGGATCACCGTAAGCCAAACCCGGCAAGGCGCAAGACGAAGCGTCAGACCCTGGGTTTTATCCGGCGATTTCCGTGATCCTGTCTCTCATCCCCAACCCCCACAGTGGGTGGTAACTCCCACCGAGAAGGCGAAGTACGACGAAATGTTCACCAGGACGGACGCTGACGTGGACGGGCTGGTGTCGGGCCCTGAGGTACGAGACATCTTCCTGAAGACTGGGCTACCCTCTACCACCTTGGCCTGCATCTGGTAAGGCTTGAGATCCGAAATGCCGGGGCGTTGACCTGCACTTGGCGACTGCCGGGGGACTCTGACACAAAAACAGATAGACAAAAAATAAAACACAATTATATTCCCAGTGGAAATTAGTTTTCCACACGAGTCTGATTTATACTTGTACTTTAACCACAATAAACGTGGAATCAGAGGCAAACACTTCACAGCTATTCCATTAAATAATGAAGAGCTTGTCCTCCAGTGTCACATTTAAACTGAACACTTTTGACTATAAACATGACAGGGAAGTATCATAGCTGTAAGAAAACTGCAGTCAGGCATCCAGACTAGGAACACGCAGCGGCTTAGTTTGAGAGGCAGATGGCACTGTGCCGATTGTTTGGGTCTCGTATTTCAGCTTTCTGCACTGCCCTTGGTGTGTCGTGAGTGTGGGTGGCGCGTCCGAGTGTAGGAAGTGCTGTACCTATGGTGCCGCTGGGCATGATGGGAAATAAGGCTGTCACCCCTGAGCGAGAGGCTGCAGTTGTGAGGTTTTGATGTTGGCTAAAATGGGCTAAAAAAACACATTTTAAAATTTGGCATGTGTGTTTTTAAGGTACATTATTTTGTTATATTTTTGAAGTGGAGGGGTGTCTGGTCTCATGTCGAAGAATGTTTTTTCCTCTGTTTTGATTATTTGATTAATTATTGATTGATTGATATTTAAGTTGTTACCTTCCTGAATGTGGGGCGTGCTCTTCAGTGTGCTGGGGTGCTTCCACCCCCAAATAATTTCACAGCGCATAGTTCCTTAGAAGTGTGCTTGCTGTGTTTGGCCCAAGTGGGCCGCATAGCAATGGCTTGCGTGAGCATGGCTGTGGGTCAAGGCTTGAAGCCCAGCTCATGCCAGTCCGGGGACTTCCTCCAGGCACGTTACACGCCCCTGCATCTGTGTCCTTCCCAGGCAGCTCTGCGACATGAACAACATGGGGAAGCTGACCCGGGATCAGTTTTCCCTGGCTCTGCACCTGATCAACCAGAAACTGACCAAGGGGGTCGAGCCGCCTCAGTCCCTCCTGCCAGAAATGATCCCGCCCTCAGACAGGATGACTGTCCGGCCGGTAGGAGCATGCAGCTGCTCCCTTTGCCTTCTCTCTGCTTGATTTTCTGGGAGAAAGTTACTGTGAGATCCGCTCCTGTCCTTTGTTCTGTTAGCGTCCACAATGTCCTCTTAGCCCTTTTAGCCTGAATCGTGTAGAGCAGCGTTTCCCAACCCGGTCCTTGGGGACCCCCAGACAGTCTGTTTTTGCTTCCTCACAGTTCCCTGCAATATAGTCCATTTCTGTTATAGATGGTATAGAGCATTTCCTTTTGATAGATTTACAATCACTTAAAGGCCCCAACATTTTGCTGTATGATTTGAAGGTAGTGAGGATGTGCAGTTTGGTGGAAGTTGTGTGTTTCTGTGCCGTTTGCTGCAGCCATCCCTTTCTGCTGCTCTCCTTTCACGTCCCGTTTTGACGGCTCCTTCAGTCTCGCTGTCACCGGTTTTGGCTTTATGCGGTTCGTCATTGCCCCCTAGTGGTGGGTGTAAGCACTGCTCCCTGTCCATGTTCCCCTCACAGACCAACACCATGCCTAGCCAGGCTGCAGACTTCTCTGCCATCAAGGAGCTGGACTCCCTCAGCAACGAGATTGTCGACCTGCAGCGGTAAGTGTCGGCCCTGTCGAGGTCGCGCCCCAAGGGCCACCTTCTGAATGGCTTCTTTGAAACTTCTATTTATGTTTATCATTAAGTCTGATTTTTACTAATTTAACAAGCCAGGTTTGTGTCATGCAATCAGTTTGTATTCTATAATATCTAGATATTTGCTGGTATAAGCTGGAGAGATTACTCTTATCTGGGATCTGTATATTTTTGTTCCCGTGTGTATGTGTGTGTGTGTGTGTGTGTATGTGTATGTATATGTATATATATATATATACACACGCACACATGCCCCCAAAGTACATAACAGGCTATACAGATTCAGAGTGGATGGCTCATGTACCTGGCCATGTGACTGGCTGGAGGTGTGTGTAGGTGGGCAAGGAGAAGAATAATAAGCTTGAAGGCTCACTAACCGATAGGGGCTGCCTGTCAGGGAGCCCAGGAAGGGGGCGGGGCCAGGGGCTCAGCAGTCCTCCAATGAGAGGGAGTGAGGAAGCCAGGCGTCTCCAGGGCCGGCCTCTCTGCATAACGAATGCTGCCCCCTCATGGCTGGGGGAGAGGATGTTACCAAGGAGCCTCAGTTGCACAAACAGATTTGCCCACCCCCTCAGATCTTAAGGCTGTTAACACCTGCCTCCTGTTTCCCGAGTCACCCTGCAGTGGCTGTGTCAAGCCCAGGAAGCACCCTGAAGGGAGGAATCGGGTCTGACCTGCGTTCTGTACGTCCCTCTGCTGGAGAGGAAGGGTGGAGAGGGGGAGAGAGAGAGAGGGGAGGGATAGAGGGAGAGGGAGGGGTGTGAGGCTGCCAAGTGCATGGGCCTTGGCTACGCCAGCGAGCGAGCGAGAGTGAGCTGGCGAGCGAGACGGCGCCGCAGAGTTAGCATGGGGGACGGCGTGCTGCAAAGATGATGCGCGTCGTGCGGGATTGCTTAAAATCACCACGGCGACGGGAAGACTCCGGCGAGAGGTAAGCTGTGGCACTTCCGTTCCCTAGCCGATACCGAATCCCCAGATCAGCTGCGAGGTTTGCAGGGAAGCGCTGACCTTACCGCGGCGGGGGGCTGATACATGAGGCTCGCCGGGGTCTCGCCGGGGCCTCGGGCCTGACTGTCAGACAGCCAGCTCATCTCCACCTTTGCTCTCTCGTCTGCTATGTTCCCCTCATGTGCAGAGCTTGTTAAATCAGCGTTGTGTTAATCAGACTTCTAATCAGGCTTATTTCTCCTTTTCTACCTTAGACTTGGATGTGGTGTGTTACTGTATTGCTGGTGAACCTCCAGCAGGGGAAATAGATCAGAGTAGCAGGATTAATGTTAACGAAAGCAAGGCTGCAATATAATGTTTATTAAAACAAGTGGTCTGTGTGTGGGTGAGAGAGAGAGAGAGAGAGAAGCTGTCAGGTGGGTTATGATATTTTATACGTGTATCTACATATACACACAGTGTGTCTGAATGGGAGAACAGTGAGGCAGTTGCACTGTAATCCATCCCACACCCAGTTCTGCCTTGAGAGATTCATAATGTAATTATCAGTATGTGCACCAAAGCAGGTATGTCGCTGTTGTTCTTTATTGTACATGAAAACTGAAAGTCCCCCACCCCTCCAGTCCAGCCTTTTCCTTGGTATGTTACTGTATTTTCAGTTCAGTGTTTCGTTTCTCTAAAATGTTCTATTTCGGTACCTTAATGTGGAAAAAGTGTTTCAGGTGGTTCAGGCATCTCATCAGTTTTTTTTTTTATGCTCTCTGCTCGTTTGCTGGTTGTCTTGGAATCAAAAGCACAGGGTTGCCAAAGTGTCAGTCAATACTCCATTACAGTATTAAATAACACTGCTGTGGTTTACTATATAAAACATTGTATAGTTAGTTCCTTCCTTCAAAACCTATTTGGTCTGACTAATTCTGTCAGTTTTGATATTGAAAGAATTGTGTTTGGTCTGGAGGGGTATAATAAATCCCAGTTATAAAAACCCTATGAATATATTTCCAACGTGCCACTGTGCAGTTGTCTAGTTAATAACACTGATACTCATGATTGGCTTATTTCATTGGTCAGTCCGTATGAGTCCTGTGTTCCGGTGTGACCCTGATTTAGCATAACGCTCCAGCACCCTGGTGATCTGCTCTATTGACGTGCTGTCCTGCCTGGTGTAAACACATCACACCCGGCTGCCTCTCATTGGAGGGACACTGGGAGAATGAGGCTGTCTTCTCTCTAACCCTCCTCTGCTTGGCTAATTAATTTTCATGCTGGCCCATTTCTAGTTGATAATTCCTTGATAATTAGTATGCTTAATGTTTAATTACCTGTCTGGTCTAGATACCGGCTGCTAATCCCTGGTTAAATGTGCTGCCATTATGTAAAGATGATGCATCAGTCATTACATTTATAGAGTTAATTGGATCTATGCGGAAACAGGGTTTCATCGTGAAGTCCTCGCTACCTGGAGATGCTGCTTAGCCGCTCCTGCCGTCCTCCTTCACTGGTGGCTATGCTTTGCCACCCTCCCGCAGCATGACGCTCTGCGGAGGCCCCAGGGGTGGTGCGGGGACAGGCTGCCTCCTTGCTGTCTTTGAACAAGCTGCACAAGGATCCTCTGCTGCCGGGAGGGAGTGGGGGGTGGGGAGGGGAAGTGCAGCAGGATCGTGGGGGTGGGGCCACATGGTACAGATCTCAATGCACCCCCGGACCCCCCCCCCCACACCCTTGTGATGAGGCAGTCTGCACATGTGCAGTAGGGCACCAAAGATCTGCACTGAGAGAGATTGAGGCTGTGCAGGTTACCTGCGCTCGGCAGCTGGGATGGTGCTGCAGGGAGAGGACCGGGGCTCTGGGGAGGCTGCCGGGGGGGGCACGGGCTGCTCTGCGCTCTCCTCTGCCATTAAATTCTCCTGCCTGTTCTGCTGGCACTCCAGGGAGAAGACAGCCGTGGAGCAGGAGATCAATGAGAGAGAGGAGAGCATCAGACAGAGGAGCAGCGAGGTGCAGGTATGGCATCTGAGCAGCCTGTCCTCTGTCGTGTGTGTGTGTGTGTGTGTGTGTGACATGCCCCCTGCGTTAATGCGGGCTCTACCTGTGTGCTTGCATCCCTGTACCTTCATTCTTCTCTCTATCCCTCCATCCCTCCCTGACTGATGAATTATGCATGAAGCCTCTGATTTAAAGCCGGGTCCCTCTGTGTATATCTGCCTGAATCGTGAAGTCTTCTAAAGTAGCTGCCTATTGTGCCCCCAGTCCTGTCGTCATCACTTTGGAGCTGTGCAGTAGTGGGGCTTCTCTATCTGAAACATGACGGCTCTGTTTGGTGCAGAAGCTGTGTGATGGATGTTGTGTTTTGCTTTGTTTGGTCGCCGTACAGCTGTCCAGTGATATGCTGCATACCAGCTATTAGTGTCCACCTGTGGTGGTTCATTTCTGGATGTAAATGGACAGTCGCTGCTGTGGTGAAGTGAAAAGCTTTGTTGATAATTGAGGGTAACATTACTGACAGATTAGACAGTGTGTGAGGATGAGTGTTTATATAAATATATAGCTAGTAAGTATGTCTGATGTGATTTTTGGGTAGGTTTCTGCTGATAGCTCTGGCCCGTGTGGCGTTTCCTGCAGTCCTGCTTAAAGGTCAGTCCATTGACAGGGATCATGTTACTCCGCTCTGAATCTTTCCACTGTTCGGAGGAAACCTGGCGGCACGTACAGCCCCACAAGCCCTGCATTCTCGCGCTCACCTGGCCTCAATCAGCAGCCTGCCGTGGGCACCATCCCTACAGCTGAAGCTTGCCTGTTAGATCAGGTTTTCCCAGGCTAGTCGGCGGGGCCTGCAGACAGTCCACATTTTTGCTCCAGTCTGGTAGGGAGCTGGGAGGGAGCAGAAATGTGGAGCGTCTGTTTCCCCAAGGACCAGGTTAGGAAAGGGTGTTAGATAATTTAATATCATTAGATGGTTATTTAATTAGGTAATGTAATCAAAAAGCTCTGTACATGAAAGATGTTTTGTTTGTACCATTTTCTGAGTGCTTATTTTCATTCCTGATAAGACTATGGCCATTCTGAACTAGTTAATATACTGGCACACCAGAGGTAAATAATCTTGATCTGATTAACTGTATTATTTAAACGAATTGCTCTGTGCATTGCAGGCAAAGGTGAGCTAATAATTTCTTTTATGGGGCAGAAGTGTTTACAGTAACATCCTAAAGGGTGTTCCTCATCTACTGTAATGTGGGAGCACAATTAAATCCCCGCAGCAGCTGTGTCAGGCCTCTTAATCCAGCATCCTGATGGCAGGAAGCAGACCCAAAAGTAACGTATGCCTGCCTATTGTGTGATTAGCATAATGTTATATATAATGTTATAATCTTCTATAGTACGGTACTGCTGCCTATGGCATCCTAGCAGTTTGTGTCACTGACCTTTTGGTTAAGTAATGGATCGCCTAAATCAGCTGCCATGAAAACACTAGCATCTACATAGTTTATTTTCAAAGTATTATTCTTATTCTTAATGAGTTGGCCTTTCATGTATGGCTTTCTGTCAAGTTAAAGTGTATTTATAAATAACTTAGGTTTGAACATTAACCACACCTACATAATTGGAGTAGAACAGAAGCATGTTACTGTCTGTCTGCTGTGCTGTGTCTCCTGTTTCTTTACCTGGTGACACTTCTTACTCCAGATATTTTTAGATACTTACAGATACTAATCCAAGCATGAGATTAACACCCCCCCCCCTCTTTTCTCATTGGGTAAACATTAACATCTCACTGGGGGCCCCTTGGGCGCCTTTCATGCAGACCTGGGCCCACCTGTCAGGCCCATATCAGGACTGACAAACAGAACGTAGGGGATTTTAAAAGGATCAGGCGTTGTCTAGCTGAGCCTGTATGGCATCCCTACACTGACTCATCTTAAGGTTTCGTGTAAAGTTTAAGTCAATAGGAGAGCTTTCAGTAAGATGATGAACGACTGATCCTATCAACAAAGAGCAATAAATAGCTTGGTTATTAATAGCTCTCTGCTGAATAAAATGGCCTTTTCTGTGCTCACCCTTGGTAGTTAAATATTGATGAGTGCTCCCAAGTCCCTGGAGGGGGCGCTGTCCTTTCAGCCTTCTCCATGCTTGAGCAGTCACACATTTCGGTACCCCACGGCAGTGCTGTTAACTGCAATTCTGTTGGTTGATTGATTGGCCTTTTTTCTTTCCACTTTATTGCGTGTCTCCTTTAAGACAGCCTGGCTAATTGATTTCAGGCCATACCCCCGGCTGTGGATATTTTTGCTACGAGAAATGATCACCGGCAGCGACGATCAAACTGACTTTAGCATTTTTTTTTTTCCCCTATCACTGTGTGAGCTCAAAGTGAGATATACTGTGTGCCCTTTAATGTACACTAAAGACAGGAGGTATGGAGGAAGCAATGTCCCACATTTTTATAATCATAGGGCTGCTGTTTCACTCGTACATTAACTGGCCCAGTCTAGCTTCGATCAGCTTTCCCAGGGGTCCTCTATGCCTTCAGCACCTCTGGTGACCTCCACTGTGATTAAACACGCTGCCTCTAATGCTCAGTTGCATCTATTCTGGTGGTATTTGTGGATGCCTGTCCCCCCCCCCCCCCAGACAGACTAAAGAGCAGGTCTCAGAGTTTCTCGAGTTCTGCGATTTTGTCAGTTTGTAATTTAATGAACTCGACGGCTTGGTGGGTGGAGACTCTCAGGGCACCCCCATTCTCCCCGTGTTCATGGCTACTGTCGGCGCCCTTAGGACCTGCAGGATGAGGTCCAGCGGGAGACCGGAGAACTGCAGCGGCTTCAGGCTCAGCGGCAAGAAGTCCAGGATGCCCTGGAGAAGCTGGATGCGCAAAAGGTGGCACTGGAGGAGCAACTGGGACAGATTCGGCAGCTGTGCAGTGAAGAGAATGAGCTGGTAGGTCCCAGCTCCCGGCCCGTAGGGGGCGTCGGGTGGTGGAGTGATGCAGTGTCAGAATCTGAAACTCTTTGAAAGCTTATTAGACCTTTGAAGTATATTTGATCTTTCTGATGCTCTTTGACTGACCTTACTCCCTCCTTTTGACCCCCCATGCCAGATCTTGACACTGCAGGCGCAGCATGTGGAGCAAGAGGAGAAAATTGGGGAGTACGAGGCGGAGCTGGAGCGTGCGCGGGAGGAGCTGCGGAGGCTGCAGGATGAGGCAGCTCTCATGGAGCAGAAGGTGGAGTCAGCGCGGGCCAGGTTAAGTCCGCTGCAGGACTCTGTCAAAGACTCATACTCGGAGGTGTCACAGGTTGGGACCCCCTGCCTCCTCCGCCGTCTCCTCCTGCTCCTTACCATGTCATGTGACTCCTACCCTGCTTGGCACCATAACAGAATAAGAGAAACCCTCAGCTGTTTAGTGTGCTGTGAATAGCAATGCCTCCTAATCATTAATTATCAGCAAAGCTCCTTTCATTCAAAGTATTTTTCCGCACTTAACTGGAAATATTATCGATACTAAAAATTGTAGGAGACAGCAGCAGGTTAAAGGGTCTAATTGTAACCATACTCTGTAGTATTACTCTGTAGTAACCAACCTCTGTAGTATTCTATCCCGTCCGTAGCATTAAAATAAAACCATGTATAATGCATTAATCCACTGCTAGCACATTGCGTCTAGTGTGTAGCGCTGTGCTAGCATACGTTTTACTACAGTCTGCGTTCGCGTACCTGGCTGTTGACGCTCTTCTCCGCTCCAGGTTCAGCAGAAGGTCAGTGAGCTGCGGGAAGAGGAGAGTAGCACCATGGCCCATATCAGCTGGAGGAAACACCTCCAAAACAAGCTGGTGCTGGTGAACGGGGCATCCGCCTTGGAGCTGGAGCGACAGTCGGAGGAGGAGCCCACGGAGCTGCCTGAGCAGGAGGAGCCCGAAGAAGCGTCGTCGTCCAGGAGTCCCGAGGAACAGGAACCCAAATCCGATACACCGGAAGGTTTCTATAATAACAGCGCTGCCTGGCCGCATCTCAGCACGGTGAGAGGGCCGGCGTATGCCTTACTCTCGTATGCCTTTTCTGAGTGAAACGCTTTATTATGTCAGTTGCAGCTGTTAACCAGCCTCCTGTTGCTGTTAACGAATCGATTGCCAGTTATTTGGGTGTTCTGATCGGTGGTGAACTACGTTTTGGTCTCTCACTCATTCAGGAAAGCTGTAATTCTAGCACTTTAGTTGAAATGGCAAGTGACATTACAAAGGAGGAGGAGTCACCCAATGATGGCACCCCCAAGGTATGGACTGTATCCATGATAGACCTACCAGTTCTGAGGCACAGCCTCTGATGTAATATCCTGTCTGCTGCAGAGCACAGGCTGCTGGCCAATAATCTTACATCCACATGTGCACTCTATCTGTTTGTTAGCAGATGGATTCACCAGAGCCGGAGAAGAACCTCGAGGCCCCCCAGCCCCCCACACAGGAAATTACCCAGGAAAACTCTCCTCCTGCCAGCACGGGGCTCGACTTCTTCCAGGCGGACCCCTTCACCGACCGTAAGGCCCACCACTCCTATTCTCCTGCGTCCTGCATCTGGATTAGTGCCGCCCTAAATGACTCTGTCTTTGATCTTTGTAGATGATCCATTTAAGGATGACCCATTTGCAAGAGTCGATGTTTCTGGTAGGTACCTGCATCCACGTAGATGTCAGGGATGCATGTTCTCTAAATGTGTGTTACAGCATCGCAGTAAAACACTGCATGTGTCATGTATGATTAGGCCTGTGCCCGTTTTCAGTACTTTTTGTTGCGTACCCATAGATCCTTTCGGAGGGGACCCCTTCAAGGGCACGGACCCCTTTGCTGCAGATGCCTTCTTCAAACAGCCTTCAGCTGATCCTTTCACCTCCAGTGATCCCTTCGGTGGCGTTGACGGGTCTTCAGAGTCCAGCTTGTTTGACAGTCAGCCCAATGGCAAGGCCGTCCCCAACCCCTTTGGCTCCCAAGCTAACGACATGTCAGACGCAGATCCTTTCAGCTCCCAAGTCATCCACGCTGGTTTGGACCCCTTCACAGCCTCCCCGCCTTCTTGTGAACTTTCTATGGTCAGTCTTGGGATGCACTAAAAGATTCAATGAAGTTTTAAGAGAGCGTCTGTGTTCTATTTAGGAATGTGATTGACAGATGTGAGCACAGAAGACATACCGTAATATCTGGTCATGAAAGTGTCTTTTACCAATAGCTGGTCATCTTAGCGATGGTGGAGGGCTTCTAGCCTTAACATCAGTCACCGTTGTTACTGCTGGGGGTTGAGGTGGAAGACAGGGTTCAATAAATTCTGTGAAAACCTTCAGTTTGTTCAGTCAAGCCAATGCTACCTGCACCAGTTTTATGTTCATAAAGTGCCTTAGGTGACCTTTGAGGTCAAGTGTTGCAACTAAACTTAGTATTTAAATTGTACCAATTAGGGAAGGGCCGATCCACATTTTTTGATACAAAACTGCTGATACCGATACCGATTCTGATGCTTTTGCTTTAATAATAATCTTGGCTACTAGAAATATTCATATCATACTGTTCTGCCGCCTTTGTACATCTTGTCTCAAGCGTTTTGAGGCATTTGCAGTTCAATATGAATATCTTCAAGCAAGGATGCACAAGTGGTGAACGCTTAAAATGCACTTGCATCAGTGTTACTTACACTTCATTGCAATAGTAGCACCTTGTGGAGCCCAAGCTAGTGACTCCCAAAGCATCCATTATTCTCATTGTCTCGCACAATTGCATGCACTCAGTTTAGTGGGAATGCTGCCCCCACCTCTCAAAGCTTTGTTTTCACAAAGATTGCAAATCTCTGTGCTGCAAGTTCAGGTTAAAAGTATAAAATAATTCCAGATCGTCACCCTGCTATCTCATGTTCTCATGCTGCTCCTACTGCAAAGGGTATGCATATGACGTCTCAGCAGACGGAAGTCACCACGCTGGCACCCACTGAGTGGCAAACGGACTGAGCCGCAGCATTAGTATTCAGCTTGAATGCCACTAAAAACACATTTAAAATGGAAAAAACCTGATGTGCAATTGACTGGACAAATAACCATTTCATGTTAAACCTATCTTATTAGAGACTGTCAAAAACCTAATTTAGGATGGATTGGTTACATACTGATACCCAATCCGTTAAATAGATCTGGATCGCCGCTGATCTAATACCAATAACTGGATACTGTCACACATACATTGTTTTATTTTGGTCAGAGCAGTGTTAACCTCTTGGGTGTAGGCAGTTGTCCATCTACAGTAGCTTCACTTCATTCTCTCTGTCTCTGTCTCTCAGAAGGACTTGCCAGCCTCGCTGAATGATCCTTTTGCCCCTGGAGGCACAGCGGTGAATGTAGAAGCAGACTCTGGTAGGACTGCAGGGCTACTCTGGGTAGCTGTATTGACATGGACTGGGCCAGTCTTTTATTGACTTTCATTTGGGCATCACGTCTCGCTCTGCCTCTCTCTGTCTCGTAGATCCCTTTACTGCTGTGTTTGGCAACGACACATTCACAGGGGGGTTTGCAGACTTCAGTGCCCTTTCAAAGGTAACATACTTGCCAGTCTGCATTACCCTTAAAGGTCGTGTGTGCTGCTTTGGGGTTAGACAACGTTTAGCCGCTGCTCACTTCGCAGGCGAATGGGGACGACCCTTTCGGATCCTCCAGCACGTCCGGTGACAAGAACTTGTTCAAGGATGAGAGTCAGCCGAGTAGTCCTGAGGTGCCCCCTGCCCTGCCCCCCAAGACTGGGACCCCCACCAGACCCCCTCCACCTCCCCCAGGTCACTTGCATTTTATCTTAAGCTTAAATTGCATTAATCAGTCTTTTCTTTTATTATTAAATCTTAACTCTTCACAGCCTTTAAGTCTTTCATAAGAAAGCTTGTTATTTAAGAATGTATATCCTGTGGTGTGATGAATGTGAGTCTCTGGATTTTCTGGAGTAAGTTTGCTATTTATTTTTTATTTTTTTCTTCAGTGTGCTTGCACCTTACAGTTGTAAATGAGTCCCGTTTTACATTTGCATTTTAATTCACAGAATAATGGGGAATTCAGCCTCAGTTAGAATCTGAAGTTTTACTTTTTGTACACTAACAGCCTGCAAAAGTCATGTGACTTAACATGATATTATTCTTAAACTTTTGTAGTAAAATGACTCCTGAGACTGTGTTTTTAATAACTCATTACTTCTGCAACCCGTATACTCAGTTCGTGGTGGATAATACTCATTTAAAATGACATTTTAAATCTTTACTGTTCCAAGGGAAAATGGCCAGTCCTGGAGCAACTATGCTTCATGAATATTTATTTAAGCTACCTGAGTGACAGCTAGTTTCACTCAATGCAACCTATAAGCAGCCAGTTGCTGTAGTGAATTGGCATGGTTGGGTGTGGCTGCTTTCTCGGGGTGCCTTGGGCATATTTTATCCCATTTTATGCTCCCTCGTTGGCCTCCTCTAACCAGCTAGTAACTGAACTGTTGGCAGTAGAAATGCTGTTATGTGGCACTGAGGCTGCAGCGGGGTAGACCAGCCAAAGGCTTCATGTTCTGTGAGGGAGAGATTCAGACAGGCTGTGTGTTTGACAGCCAGCTGTGGACGTAGTTAACTGTGTCAGTGCCCTGAATGCCCAGCTTCGCACTGGGCAACTGACACTCCTGCAGTGTTGACACTGGGTCCAGTTGCATCCTGCTTTCTCGATCTCAAAGTCAAGCTTTGTCTTGTCTGTGTATGCAGGTAAGCGGTCCACGATTTCACGATCCGAGTCCTCAGACTCCTTCCAGCGGAGAGTGCCATTCGTCGCCCACAGCTCCGTGGACTTCTCCTCACTTCCCAGCAAGGTCAGCCAGGACCCCTTTGCGGAGTCACTGCCTGCCCACCCTCCACGGGACCCTGAAAGATTTGCCAGCTTTGACAAAGTGAGCACTTCCCCTACGTCCTCCCCAACCCCCGAGACCCTGTAATATTGCGTTCCCCCCCACCCCATCACTGTCCCAAAGCCACCCCCAATTAACAGCTGTCTCAGTCACACCTCCAGACATAGCCAATCTCAAAACACTGGAGTACTTTTTTTATTATTATTTTTTTTTTTAATTGACCAATCCCTGACTTTTTTAAAGGTAAGCCCTCAACCTGTCACCTGTAGTCTATGATTCTTATGTTAAACACCATCTCTCTATCCCAGCCATACTTGCTGAAATATTTCAATGTCAACCTTTTTCTCTGTACATATTTTGTAAACTTCATGTACATTTTTTTTGTGGAGTGGATGTATCACAGAAATTAGTTTTAATGGCTCCCATTTGGGGTGGGTTGGCATTTGAAGATGCTCAATGAGGTGTTCGTAACCTTTTTATAAATGCAGATCAGCTTTAAATACCTTTATGACAAATCTATCTATGGCTGTACCAAAAATACACTAATTGTACCAAAAATAGGAATTGGAAACCAAAGTTTCCCTTGAAGGATTGTGCCAATCTTGAATATTCTCCATTGGGCTCTCCAGGAAACCCCTCACTTCCTGGGAGGTTAGGTTGCTCGCTTTGGCCCCGCTAAACCCTTCCTCCCCCACTGACCACTCAGACATGGCCGAACATACTACAGGCTGACTGCATTGTGCACACCCCGCACGCACCCCATGGTCCTGCACCCACTAACTGTGTCTTTGCATTCGTGCCTGTGTCACTTCCTGTCCCCTCCGACCTGCCCGCATTGGCCCTCGCCTCCGGCGTCACTTCCTGTCCCCTCCGACCTGCCCGCATTGGCCCTCGCCTCCGGCGTCACTTCCTGTCCCCTCCGACCTGCCCGCATTGGCCCTCGCCTCCGGCGTCACTTCCTGTCCCCTCCGACCTGCCC
>JAODUD010000033.1:9706903-9727960 GCA_026784285.1 Stomatorhinus walkeri | reverse complement strand
TGTCCCCTCCGACCTGCCCGCATTGGCCCTCGCCGTCACTTCCTGTCCCCTCCGACCTGCCCGCATTGGCCCTCGCCTCTGCTGTCACTTCCCTTTGCATTCCATTACTGAGCCTCATCACTTCTGTGCTCATCTTTAAAAAAAAAAAAAAAGTCACACATACATTTTTACTCTTCAGAAGTTGGATGATTTCCCTTTGCCCTTGATTTTGTTTAATTGCCATGAAAACAATAAAGAATCAAACCTCCCTCATTCTTTGAAACTCAGTCTCTGTAATGCCTGTATATGTATGTATAGCAATATACACATATATACACACATTCTGCGTGTGTGTTTCTAGGTTTACAGCATTGGTTGAAATTCAGGCTGGGAATAAATCAACTCGTGACCTCCCGTTCATAAATCCTTACTTTGGCTTTTAAATTATTACATTTATTATTGAAACCAGTGGAACCGTCAGCTTTTGTATTTGTATAATCTGTATATCGGGTGGGTCAGCGTGTTGATTTAATCTGGTCTGTGGTTGATCACCTCCGTTTAATCACACCTTCAGCCATCTCTATGTAAATAACTGCATGTTCAGTGGGGCTGGTACTGACAGACTGGCGGTATGTTCATATAAAGATTAACGTTATACTCTGTTAAAAATGTTGCATTTAAAATCCCTTAAATGTATATGTATTTATATTTGTCATTGTAAGATGCAGCCAAGGATATAAAAACCAGAGATGAGATGAGGATTAAAAGCTGAGCCAGACAGTGTCCTGGGCTTAGCATAGTGCTCTCTGATGTTTGTCCACCAGGCTTGACTGCGTAAGTGTGTCCCTGCCAGCCTCGTACCTCACTATCATCCGCGAGTTTCAGCGCCTCTAAACGGACTTTGCTGAAATAGCTTTCCTGGTCCCGACAACCTCCACGCACGCCAACATCCTCTGCTCTCAGATCAGGGCTCTGGTCCCATGGTGTTGCCCCCCCCCTCAGTGTACACACGGCCCTTATGCTGATCACCTTGAGCATCTTCATCGGAGGAAACCATCTGTCACACGGTTTTTTGTTTACTTCGACCGTGTCCAGAAGGTGCAAGTCATCCAGGACAGCATGACCTTGTGTACCACTGTTGAGATCTGAAGCGGTCATAATCAGCTGTGTCTTTAATCATGGGTGTGTGAATTGCCGTTTTTATGTTCTGTCATGTGACCTGGATGCTTTAACTAAGAAACTGAAGCATTGTGATGTCATAATAGATGTGATGGTTAATTATGACATTGGAGGACAGCTGTAATAACCTTGCATGTTCTTGCAATACCCGTTGCTGCTTTACTTGTGATGTTTATATTGATACCTTGTGTGAAATCTAGAAATTAATATTTCCACTGGAATCCCAAGGGAATCCAGAACACAAAATATAACAGTTATAGTGATGTAGCTGACCAGTCAGAATGCAGAGTGGTCATTCTAGTGGGTTATTGGGAGACAATTGCAAGGTGGTTTTACTGTGCGCCTCTTGAGTTTCGAGCCGCGTGGCTGTGTTGCACGCGCTCGGTGTGTATCGGGGTGATCTGACAGGGCTGTGGTTGTGTGTGTGCGTGCGCCTGCCCGCGCACGCGTGTCTGTGTGTGGCGCAGTACCCCACGGAGGAGGACATGATAGAGTGGGCGAAGCGGGAGAGCGAGCGGGAGGAGAAGGAGCGCCTGGCACGGCTGACGCGGCAGGAGCAGGAGGACCTGGAGCTGGCCATCGCCCTCAGCAAGTCAGAGTTCTCCTGAGGCACACAAGGCCCCTTCTCAGGAACGCTTCCACCGAGGGAGGGGGTCTTTACAGCTGAACTGGGGGTGTGCGGCTCCATTTGCCTTCCACTTCCCAATGTCAACTACCAGCGTACCCTCCGCCTCACGGCGCTGTCCGCACTGTCACTGGTGGCTTGGGTTCCAGTGAGAAAGGGAGCATTAATGTAGTGTGGCAAAGCTTTTTAAGGGACTGATTCCTAACGTTACCTCAATTCCCTTGGTTGAATCCCATCCCACACCCCCCCCCCATCACCAACTGCTCTGGTGTCTTTTGTCTCAACTGAGATCATACCTGCCTTGACTCCCGGCACTAATTTTAACTTTCATAGCCTTTCCGAGAAACTGCCATCCTTGAATTGACCTCAGCGGCTTCCTCTAGCCTTATGATAAGTGTGTTTAACGTGGATTAATGGCTACTTGAATAATATGTACACGCCAGGTTTAGTCTGGTTTTAGGTCGTGTAGTTATTGGAAGAAGGTTAGCATGTTAGCTTCTCAGATGAACGACTACCTGGAGAATAGTAACGTCTTCTCCCAACTCGGTGACCAAATCTTGGATGCACTGAATACGTTTTTAACCACAGCTCATTACTCAGTAGCTCAGTGTCTCCTGTCGTGTTTGATGTGTTGGTATCACGGTGCGTGGCTTTGGGCAGAGGTGGGGTTAGGGTTAGGGTTAGGCAACCAGTGGTGATGGTTCACTGCAGTCATGCATGACATCTAATTAAGTGACAGCTGTATGTTACACTCATGGCATGTATAGGTAAATATAGGGTAGCATGGGGTCAGATTTCCCAAAGTCCACATAACCATTATCTTCAAAGAAATTAAACTCTGTTTGAGTTGGGGGGGGGGGGGAATAGGATTGTACCAAAAATAGGTTTCATGTGTAAGTGATGCATTTTTATCTCTGTCATGTAACATATATGTAATATGGTGCTGCGGGACAGTTTGGATGACGGCAGTTAGTAATGCAGAGCTGTAATACGAGTCTGATTTCCATGTATGTCGTGTCCTGATGGAATGATTTCTCCTGGTGATATTGAGGCTGTAATATGGCACAGAACAGTAATTTCTGAGATGGATTTTGGACTAACCTTACTCTCCCACCCTCCTTTTGCTTAACAATATTCAGGATGGATTGTACGGACTGCACAATCCAATTTTAAATAGCATTAAGCTGATGGGCTCCTGCTGAAATAGGCTCCCTTTGCACAGGGGAAAAAGCTAACGGCTTAATGATTTATTATAGCAGGTACCTCTGTCCTAATGGTGCAAAAGCGTAATTATAACAGATGCTCAGCCTGAGGATCAAAAAGGTCTGAGAATTATAAATATTAAAGTTTCATTTCACTTTTAGGATGACTTTCGTGTTTCTTTGAAACTAAGACGGTTGCAATTCATCTTTAAAAATAACAGCATGCAGCCCCCTCACCTCACCTAAAATACACGCCCAATGTTCTCATGGCACATAACGTGAAACTATGGATTTTCTGTTTGAGGAGTCTGGAGGAATGTGGTACAGGGCCTTTCTGACAGTAAGTTTTATCTGCAGGTGTCGTGTTTGAAATAACCCCCCCATCCCACAGTTCCTTTCATAGCCTCCCCACCTTCCATTTTTTTAAATGATAGGAAATCTCCCTGTTAAAGCACCCAAAAGAATTGCTTGTTTTAACTGACTCACTACTGCGTGTGGCTGTTTGTGAGGAAAATGAATCTAATTTTTGTTTTCCAAATGTGTGCCTTCATGTTGGCTTTGAATGTAACTGATGTACCCCCTAAGCAAGTTATCAGTTGCCATTTTCAGGGTAAAAAGGGTGTTAATTCTGTACAAGTACTATGTGTGATATTAGCCTCTCTGATCTCATAGGAATGATTATTAAGCATTAGCGTTGTATAAGTGCCATTCTTTGCAGTATAGTGACATAAGATTCTCTTCTCAGTGCCATACAGATACCATCTGCCATTTGGGGGTATGTATTGTTGATGTTTTTCATAATGTTGTGGATCTGTGTGTCTGCCGGTGGGCTGGTTCTGTGGAAAATGGCTCCTTTCTGAGCCCCCAGGTGACTGAAGCGTACCTCGTCTTTCCCAATAAGACTGCACTGCTGCCTCTGAGATGTTAATGTGATTGATTTCACCCCCCCCCCCCCTGTCACCAAGCGCTTGTCGAAACCTAATGTGGGAATGTCAGCCTGGACAGCCACTCTGCTGACCCTGTTGTGGCCGTGAAGACTCCGCTGTGAAGAATGCCCATCCTTTGACAGTGAAGTTTCATGGGGATATGAACAGCCAAGCATATTAACTGCTCTTATCTGACACTATTTTCCCCCTGTGTATTGGGATTGCATAGAAGGATTTCAGTAGCTTAGAATATCATCTTATAGACTGGCTTCCTAAAAATCTCCAGTTCCTTCCTCCAAAGATGTTCTGTCTGTGTAAATACACAGGGGCTCCGCTTTGTCCATTCCAGAACCTCTACTCTCACCGGCCTCCTCTGACCCCTTTGATTCATTTTGTATTTAAAGGTATCCCCCCCCCACCCCTGCTGTCCTATAACTTGTATAAACTTCTCACGCATTAAATCCAAACCACTGATGTATGTAAGCGACCTATATAGACTTTTTAAAACTGGCTAATTTTATTTTTTAACATCAGATACTTTTTCCCGTCATGGGGCTGATTGTTTAAAAATGCTGCATATAACATGTAATTAAAAACAGAGTATAATAAATGGGGGAAAAGCTTGGCTGCTTTGTCATTTGATGATCAAATTGAGAGTAAGTCATGGGTTATTCCACAAACTGTTATTCACTTCTGTTCTGTTAGGCATACAAAATGGGATTTCCACAGCACATACTTTCATTACGCACACAGGTTTAAATACCATTTTCTGATACCTGTTTTATGAACCGCTGCTTAAGCCTTAATGTCTGCCTCTGCCTTTTGATTTCATGTGTCTCGTCTAACCTGGCTACCATGAGTCTCAGCTCTTCTACAGTTTTTCATAAAATAGTGAATGGTGCAAGTTCATAGTTATTCATAATTGCATATGGTGAGGTCACATGTTGCGTGTTACATTAACTGTAATTACAGAACTGCAATAAGACCATTAGAATTTATGTGCTGGTCTCTGCAATGGCTTTTATCACTGATAAATAATGGGGTTATATATAAACCACGCTGAAAAGGCTGAGATGTTAATGGATTGCCTGTTATAATGATTAAAAGGGCTGTTTTTTTGTTGTTGAATTGGGCGCATGGTCAGTCTATAAGCCATAATAACATGGTACATCTATATTTTTATCATATGCAAATTGAGAATCTGCCTCTTCCCAGTGCAGCATTACATTTTAAAGTAAACTGCTGAAGTCAACTACATTCTGCAATAGGCAGTAGATGCCTGTCACCAGTCTGCCTGCTGATGGGGGAGTCTGTACAGGCAGAGAGGGAGTGGTCCTCAGAGACACGGGGGGGTCTATATAAGCAGAGAGGGAGTGGTCTTCAGAGAGGGGGTTCCGTAAAGCTGCAGACATGTACTAAGCATATGCCAGTCTGGCCTAGCCCAACAAAAAAGGCACTGGTCCACCACATTTGCTCTGTTTTAAGGCAGACTAAAGAATTGCAGTGTGGGATTTCAAGCTAGCAGGAGAAGTCTCCCATGGCTTGGGGAATATAGGATTTTGGTGGGGGTGGTTTTAAAAAAAAATAATATATCAGCTTCAGCTCTTCTGGGAAGGCTGTCCACAAGGTTTAGGAGTGTGTTAATGTGAATTTTTGACTATTCTCCCAGGAGAGCATTTGTGAGGTCAGGCACTGATGTTGGATGAGAAGGTCTGGCTTGCAGTCTCTGCTCTAATTCATCCCAAAGATGTTCTGTCAGGTTGAGGTCAGGGCTCTGTGCAGGCCAGTCAAGTTCCTCCACACCAGACTCACTCATCCATGTCCTTATGGACCTTGTTTTGTGCAGCGGTGTGCAGTCATGTTGGAACAGGAAGGGACCTTCCCCAAACTGTTCTCATAAAGTTGGGAGCATGAAATTGTCCAAAATGGCTTAGAATGCTGCAGCATTAAGAGTTCCTTTCACTGGAACTAAGGGGCGAAGCCCAACCCCTGAATCAACCACACACCATAATCCCCCCTCCACCATACATTACACATGGCACAATGCAGTCAGGCAAGTACCGTTCTTCTGGCAACCGCCAAACCCAGACTTGCCCATTGGACTGCCAGACAGAGAAGCGTAATTCGTCACTCTGTGATTTTACGTGGCCTCCCACTTTGTGGCTGAGTTGCTGTTGTTCCCAATTGCTTCCACTGTGTTATAATACCATTAAGAGTTGACTGTGGAATATTTAGTGTGGAGGAAATTTCATTAATAGACTTATTGCACATGTGGCATCCAATTATGGTACAATGCTTGAATTCACTGAACTCCTGAGAGTGGTCCATCTGTTCACAAATGTTTGTAGAAGCAGTCTACATGCCTAGGTGCTTGATTTTATACACTTGTGGCTATGGAAGTGATTGGAACACCTGAATTCAATGATTTGGAGGGTGCCATTTGGCAATATAGTGTATTGTCATGGGTGTTACCTTCCTCACAACCATGCATGAAAACGTGCAGTGAATCAGTTATTAACTGCTGATCTTCAGCCAAACAGAGTGGTCCGATTGTTACCTTGTTCTCAAAATGGGGCCACATAAGTAGTTCTAAGACAAGTAAAGCCTCCTGACTCATGCTAGTTGGTTTATTACCTTTAATTGCATTAAACTATTGACTGACACAGTAACCTCACCATCCATTGTCACATAGCTACAAATCGGACCCATTCACTGTTGGGTGGGACCTCAAGCTCAAGCATTAGGTCAGAGTGAGCTGACGTCCCATCCAGGGTGTAAACCAGCCTTGTACCGATGCTGCCTGGGACAGACTCCAGGCACCTGCGTGACCCTGACCAGGTCAAGCAGGGCCTAGTCTTCAAAGACTAAAATCCTTCATGTGTTCTTTTTTTAAGACCCGAGATTTAGAAAAGGAGGCTTAATGAGAAATAAGTTCAATAAAGCACAAACCAGCCCTTAAGGAGCTCACTTTGTAATACTTTTTTTATGGCCCATACCTAACCTATTGATTAAAAAAAAATACCCAGGTCCAATCTGTCACCCTAGCACAAGGATTATGTGCCATTACAATGTGTCTGCGTTTTCACCATATTTGATTTTGCCTCAATCCCTGCAAGAAGCGAGCAGACATAGACCTACAACAGGCATTTTCACTACACGAGCCTGGCAGTCGCTGCCCGTGAATTACCACGGTTCGGTCTAATGGTTTACACACAGAAACTGTCGATGGAGCTTTTTGCGCCAGACATTTCATCCGTGTTACACACACATTTAAAAGGCTTAACAAGCTGATTAAGCCTAACTTACTGAGATTTACTATTTAAACGATCGACCTGCAATTCCTTGCGAGATTAATGCAAAAGTCGATCAGAAACGTGTAATTTTCTAATGCTTAGTTTACGCAGATGGGTGTGAAATGTCTTTTAAAATATAATTATTGTATTGATTTTGAATGGGTTTAATCGTTCAGTAAAAAAAAACATAAAAGGAACTTAATTAAATAATTTAACAACCTGTTAAATCAATCCAACCACATTAACCGCTTGTATTTAGGAGCCTTTCATTTTGTGTCTGCTGATCGATGATTTCATTTTTTGAATAAAGTACGTAATTTAATAATATGCTTAGGAACCGAATCATCCTTAAGTGTAGTTCGTGTTCATTTCCCCTTTTGCTAGGTAGGTGCGCAAAAGGATATTTTTGATATCAGCATTACACGGAAGGGACGATCATCCACGTACCTTTTAAGCAGAACGGCATCTCTGGGAGGAAAATGGCATGACAGGAGCATCATTTATGTGCATTAAATTACATCACCACTTACTTTAAAACCTTGGTGATGTACAGGAATGAAATACAGGCGAATTGTTCCCCTCACTCATGCCCGCAGAGCTCTAACTATAATTCATTCAACTTAACAAAAGCAGCGCCTGTTATTCATTTTTAAGTTCATATACATCATTCATCTGCTTCCGCTGATACGTTGCCGGCCCGGTGTTTTATACTTATTTATGTCGCTGCTTGGCTGGGCTCCCTGGGTCAGTGCCAGCGCTGCCGGTGCATTGCCCGATCGTTAAGAGGACTGCAGTGTGCGGCGTGATCGTGATGATGAGATCCTGGAGGGGGCGTCACTGAGCAGGAGGGTGAAGGGCGGTGTGTGTGTGTCCGCAAGTGCCTCTGTGCGTGTGTCTCAATGAAGAGGCTGGGAGCGAAAGGCAAACAGAGGAGGTTAGTCTGGAAAGTGTATGATAGTCATCTCTTTCTGATTACGGCTGCGTTTTTCTCGTGTTCCCCCACCACCCTCCCCGCCTACCGCCGCTGCACGATCTCAAGGGCCGAAGCCACCTTGTGAATTTCCAGCACTTTTCCTCATCTCTGGACCAAACTGCCAGATGAAAATGTCAGGGGAAGCCGGAGCGCTGCCGAACGGGTAAGACGAGCAGGGGCGCCTCTGTGCGGGACCCGCTCCGGCGTCTTTGCCGTTGCTTGTCCCTCTATACACGACGTCGGGGCTGATTCTGCATCGCTGCACTTTTCACATGCGTTGTTGGCCAGCTGTTTTATCGCAGTGCTTTTTTGGCAGCGATCGTAGGTGATGCAACCAAATATTTTTGTAATCTGTTGCATAACACAATTTAATAAACTAATTGGCTGAAATCTGCATCTTTTACTCGGCTTTCTGTGAATGGGATTTCTCTTCATTTGTTATCGTTCGATTACTGTACCCGTATAATACTCCTCGTGGTTTTATGTTATCAGTAAAGCTTCTTTGTTGAATTCCAGAAAGATCTGTTTTCCTAGTTTTCGATTTACATGAGGGTACAGGAAAGCGATTGCACAACTCTTTCGACTGGTACACTATTGTGAATATGTAAATGTGTTTGTTGTCCTATTTGATATGCTACTGCATCTCTGGACAAAAGTGCAACCAAATACAGTCCCGAAAAAAGTAGCCCTCTAGTTTTTCACCAGGTATTTTCTGCAATAATGTCTCCATTTTATGTCATCCTGGCTGTTAGCAATTGCAGTTAAATAATCCATCAATCCTGTGCTACCTTCTACAACATAATGCATCTTAGGATAGTATCTGTTACTGAGTACAGTACATTCAGAATAAAGTCAGGGTCACTGTGACTTGTCTGGTTTGAGGATTAGTCAGCACACTTCTGTAAACACACAGCAGATTAGCAGAGGGGACTCTAAAATAACGTTTCCCTAGGCCATTGTGGATTAGGTGTTGCAAGGAATGGACAAGCCTTCTGAGCCTAACCAACAGCGTCTGAAGCTTCCCAAAGACATCTGGCAACACCAGTGCCATCACATAAATGCTGCGTGGATGAAAAGTATGCTGTGAAGGAGATCAATATGTTCTCGGACATTTAAAGTTACAACAAATCATTACAGCCTCAATATGACCCGTACTTTGTTTACACGGAGAGTTCTGGATTAGATTGTTCATATTTGGAATGTTGGATGACTGGATAGCTATGGTTAGATGGGCTCAAGACAAACAACAGTGTATGACAGTGCGGGTTTCCGCGTTGGGGTGCAGGCCTTTGAGTGGGCCTGTGTCAGAGCAGGGCATATGATCTCGCAGACTGCTGGTCATCCGGCCCTTCAGCCCCGAGGGAGCGTCAACTGAACTGAGCGTGGAGCAAACCGAAAATGCAGCTGTGTGTAGATGTAGAGGGAAATGTAGATGCGTCATGCTTTTGTCATTATATACCACCTTGGGGCCTAGAAAATGACACAGGATGCTTGGTCAGGATGATCTAAAAATGGACCAGTTTTGAAAATAAAGGCAATAATTTATTCTGGCCGTTATGCTCAGTCTGGCTGCATTGTGCGATGCATGTATTACCGCCCACATTTGGGTAAAATACAGGAGTCTTGGTATTTATACAGTGCAGCCTGGTAGCCGATTAATTTCTTGGAAAGTGGCATATTTTATTGTAACTGCATGTCCCCACGGTGTTTTATATGATGGGATCATTATATGCCCATGCGCGGCTGTCCCACCGCGGAGGCCAGCTTTGCTCTGTGCCGACTTAGTTGATTCATGTCTTGGCTGATGCTAGTTTTACAAATATCTTGTGGACCAAATGGTAACTAGTTGATGAAGAATACTCAGGTACCATCAATGCAAATAGCTACTTCACTGTTTGTGAATATTGGAGATATCACTGTGTATTTTTCTAATGTATTTCATGAAGAGTATGTGCTATCAACCTGAAATGTGCTTGACTGTTTTATGAAATTTATGTGGATTAATATAATAGCTGTCACGTCCTGCCTGGTGCGTCCGCCTGACCCTCCGTGACCCTGATGAGCCATTCCTGTTGCTTGTTACCTCTCGTTAGTCATTTTATTTAATGACTGCTTGTCTCATCAGCCCCAGTCCGGTCATTGACGTCGAACCATCGTTATGGTCATGTAACCTCCTTGTTCCACTCCTCCCATTTTTGATCTCTTGCGATCCCATTTATTTCCAGTCTCTGTTCATTAAGTTCAGTAACTCCATTTTCTTCGGCTACTATGCCTGTCCTCGAGTCCTTCATCCATCAAGTTGTGACAATAGCTGTAAGAATTGTTCAAATGTTACTTTGTTTTATGTCCTGATCGATTATCAAAAACTGAATGAAAATTAAAGCGTTTTGTGATTCTGTGTAAATTCTTCTACACATAGATTAATCATCAGGAAAAATACCTAATTTCAAACACGCATTCTGCAACCTTTAACTGCAAAATATTTGCAATTGCATTAAGAATAAAATGGTACTTATCCTTTGCATATAATGACCACGTATCAAATATTCAGCTTACTAAGTTTGTTTCTTTTTTTATGTTATTTTGCGGAGGGAAGCTGATGGGCTGACAGACGCCTGACATCATGGTTGCCAGGCCTTCACTAGACAGGACTCTCTCAGGCTCCTGTTTGAGGCACAGTCGCTCTGTCCTCTTTGTACAGGCATGCCTGCCCGGCTGACGCTTCAGCAGATTTCTGAGCTTTTACTCTGGTTTTTGGGAACAGAGATGGGCTATTTCAGGGATCTAGAGATCCTATCTTACAAATGGTCTCATTTATTGGGCTGTAGAAAAGAGTAACTGCTTTTCACATTTTTGAAAGCATCCTGATGTTGGCTGGATTAAATGTATTGAAAGACATCCACACTCTACATGTATCTGGATTTTGGCATAAAGATGTTTGTGGAGGCTTGATTGGTCTTCTCTGGGCTGCTGAGACAGAGCAGGACAGTGGGATCCCAGATGTTCTCCTACAGGCAATTCTTGTGAGGGTCTGGATGTGGATGTGCTGATTGCCACTGTAGGTGCTGCCAATGGCCGCAGAATAGGAGTGGTTATTGTTCGTCTCTCCTGCGTGCTCGTGCTGGAAGGGCTACTGAACACACAGTGACTGTAAACCCTTGATAATAAGGTAGGAATCCAGTTGGTCGGTGCAGACAGCAAGCCGCTTGTTTATGAAGGGAAAGGCAGTGTAAGGGGATTTGGTGTGTCATTACGGTGACTGACCTCTGACCTCTGACTCTACCCATCAGGCCTCTCAAGTCAGAGCTGTCCGCGGCCTTGGATGATTGCATGGTAGCTCTGGACCTTTTCCTGCGGAACGACTTCGAGGGGGCACTGTCTCGCCTGCGGAGCCGGTAAGGTGCCTGTAATGGAATGTCCCAGTGTAGTGGGATGAAGTGCTCTCCCCGCATCACTATAGGTGTTTTTTAATATGCCTACTAGAGCATTCTTGTGTTCTTACATTGACATCATCTTCCATTCTTGAAGTAAAGTCCCAATACTCAAGAACAGACGCACGATAAAGACGTACAGTAAAAATCCTCGGATGTCATTCTTGCCTCACCCCAAATATAAAGAATCGGTTGCTTCCTTGCTAATGAGAACAATCCCATGATTCATTGTGTTCTAAGTTTGTTCTTGGGAGGCAAGTTAGCAAGAACGCTCCTGCCAAGACCACAAGTACCTTCTTTGCGTTCTAGGTATTAATAAACAGTCCACACTCCCTTGGTCCTCCTTTCTTTCATTTCCCTCCACACTCCTTTTCTTTTTGTCTTTCTTTCCCACACCCACCCTCTGCTGCCTCAGCTCTTCTCCTCTTCCTCCTCGATGAAGAATACCTACAGTTTCTCTCCTAAATGACTGTCTGGGTCCGTTTTCTGGTGTCCAGAGAGAGCAGATTCTGCTTGTCTGCCTGTATTGCCGAGTAAATGAAATTAGAGCAATATTCACATGGGGGGGGGGGTCATTTCCCCAAAGCTGTCATCAGCTCCCCCAGCTCTAGGCTTTCCATCGGGGGGCACCCGTGGTATTTAATAATGCATAGCTGTGCTTAGCAGCTGTGCCTCGCAATGTGAGACCGCGATCACTGCGGGACACCAGGTACCGCCACCATATTCTGCCTGGCGTCGGAGGAAAGGAAAGCTGCGACGTGTCTCCCTCATTCCCCCTCTTGCTGGCTGACCCCCCCTCGCCGCGTTACGGGGTCATGGAGGAGCTCGCCTGGCGACTCAGCAGGCGAGGGACCCCATTTCCTGCTCACCCTTCGTCGACATGGTAACGGTCACCTGATGTCGCTCCTCACGCCACAAGCTGGCCACTGCGCTCCCATTGTGCTGGGACACTGAGGCCACCAGTACAGCTCATCACGCCCCCTAATAGTTATGAATGGCTTATCCTGCTCTTTGCTCAGAGGGAAATCTTGCAGAGGCCTTTATTAGATTTGGTGGATTGCCTACTCTGGACCTCAGGCCCGTCACACCTCCCGGGCTGCCAGACAGACAGCAGTCAGCACAGGCAGCAGTCAGCACAGGCAGCAGTCAGCACAGGCAGCAGTCAGCACAGGCAGCAGTCAGCACAGGCCTCCCCACTATTTCTGCCTGGAATATCCTGCTCGGTCACACGAGGGACTGAATGGTTATTTTTTCCCCTCACATCTCCTAGGCCAGCCGGCACCGTGTTTAATAAAGCCCTCAAAAAGAATCTTTTAAAATTCACTACTAGTGATTGCAGATTCTGACAACAAATTTGGCAACAAGAAATCAAACCGGAAGTTGATCCACAAACAAGCAATCAAAAAAAATCTCCAAGTTATTGGTGAAGTTGTGCTGTGCATATGTATTTACTACAGTAGTCCTGTACTTCATGAAGTAGAATTTTCCAGAACCTGTGGAAGTCCCTCTTACCCTTGACCATTTCTGTACTTACTGCACTAATGAGCTCCTCCAAGTCTCTGCTGCGTTTCTATTTGCAAAAACACCTCTACCTACATCTAGTAATGATTTTGCCAGTGGACACTGTCCTTTTGCATCTTTGATATTACCCAACATTCCTGCCATGAGACCCAGGAGTCCCTGGCTCTGGGTTTGGCTGTGAGGGTGGGTCACACATACCAGCAGAAAGTGCACTTACTGTTTTGAGGAGAAAATGTACTAGAACAAGTACATATGGAACGTCGATTATGTTCAGAGTGATGCACAAACAAGCAAGATGTTTTCAGAATAGTCACTCAGGTTTGCATTAGAACATCTGACTTGTGACAAAGTGATGCTAAAGCGCTGCTTTTTGTTTCGTTTAGAATGAAAGACAGCATGTACCACGCCCTGACATACGCTACTATCCTCGAGATGCAGGCATTGATGACCTTTGACCCCGCAGACATAATGGCAGCTGGAAACACCATGAAAGATGCCCAGGCGGTGTGTCAGCGGTATGTTTATCCCCAGGGCACGTTTTGGTAGACGTAGGCTGAGTCTGCTCTCCAGGGCAATATATATGTCTCCATGCCACCTGTGTGGAAAGAGGGGGGTGGTAAAATCCCAGAAGGCAGTGAGCGGTGAGGGCTGGCTGTGAAGGGGTGGGTCACGTGGGAGGGGTCACGTGGGAGGAATCATGTGGGAGGGGTCATGTGGGAGGGGTCACATGGAACTAATCATGTGGGAGGGGTCATGAGGGAGGGGTCATGAGAGGAGTGCTTCTTTAAATTTGTTTCCTTTATTATTTGTTTAGCTCTCCTCCCAGCATCAGCCTTGACTCCATTTGTTTTCATCAAATGTCTCTGATTTCCTGTGGAAAAAAACACTTTCACAGCTGAAAAGTCACCTCAGTAAATGAGTCTCCATCCCAGTGATGCCTGAATGAACTGAGGTGTTTAGAAATTCAGACTTGGTGTAGTTTACTTCAGGTGTCGTATTGGTGTTTTATTTTATTTTTACTTTGTGCTTACAGGGCACTTTATGATATCACTGTTAGAAAGAGGCTGGCAGTTGCTACACAGCGAGATGTTCCTAGATCAGCATATTCCCATAAAAAGCTTGACTACACCCCCAGCAGAGGTAGCCACACTCACGTTTCATGCAGTATGGCTAGATAGCTTTTCTGAAGGATAAAAACAGTCCGTCCATATGCCGTGGAACATTCTATTTTAACCAGAGATGGATAGTTCAGGTCTAAGAAGTAAAAATCCGGACCAAGATTTTGTTTCAACCAACCAGTTGAGTACTCTGTGACTGAGACTCTTTATAGTCACTTGTCTGGCTGAAAGAAAATCTTGGTCTGAATTTTTAGTTTCTGGACCTGAACTATCCACCCCTGATTTTAACTGTTTGGTACAAGTGGGCAGATTCTCTTTGTTCTTTTGTAGAACCACGTCAGAGTCAGGTATTTAAATTTATTTTTTTTAAATAATAAAGCCTTGATTTTATTCAGAATCAGAATAGGCTAATAAAAACTGAATCTTGCATGTTCACACAGAAGCTTGTAAATTCACTGTTCGGCTGTTCTCAGTGTCGCACTTCTGTGCCCCTTCCAGATATCGCAGGAAGTCCTCCTTCAACAGCATGGCCAGTAGAAACTTCTCAGAAGGTCAGTGCTCCTGGGATTTCACAGAGGGTCGGCCCTTCTCTACGCTTTTCTGTAGTTTCGCACTTGGTCAGTTATAATTTGAGAACATTCATCTTGTTTGTGGGTCTGTTATACAGCGTCCAGCTGATGTAGTAATTTCAGAGTCACTGAAGATAGTTTTGCTGTGATTTTCACCTCAGAGGAACTCCACGCCGAATTGTGCTATGCAGAGTGCCTCCTGCAGAGGGCAGCACTGACTTTCCTTCAGGTATAACAGCTCTGGCAGCCACTGTACGATCTGGCACCCAGTGCGTCCTCCCATGCAGTGCATTTTATCCAGTATAGATAAATCCATCCTGTTTGTTCACACCGTATGGCATTTCTCACTCTCCTTTTTAACAGGACGAGAACATGATTAGTTTCATTAAAGGAGGAATTAAAGTGAGGAACAGCTACCAGACATACAAGTAAGCATTTATAGCGGCATTATGAATGAACAGGGAAGCGTGTGTCTCCCATCTCAGCATTCCCTGGAGATTTAACAGGTCCCTCTTGTATTTTTCAGGGAACTGCATACGACTCTCTTGTCATCCAGCTACATTCAAGGAGAAAATCATAATCATTTTGAAGGAGGAGTTAACCTTGGAATAGGAGCTTTCAATCTAGTGAGAATGCCGTTTCACCTCACTGTGGTTTCATAAAGAATATTACTACACAGTTAGTCAACATGTGATCCACCTAAATGAAGCTGGTGGGCTGGTAGAGGACTTATTCAGTACCATGAATGATCCACGCTTTCTGCCAGCCTAAGTGCTTAAGTGGTACACAAGACATCCACAGTGTAGCAGGACACACCATGACATTGCGAGGGAACACTCAGCCCTAGACAAAAGGGCTTATTATGCAATTTGCATAATGATACATGTCCAGGAATATATACAAGAACACTAAACAATAAACCAAAGGGGTTCTAACAGGGGAACTCTCAAAGGTGAAGTAAACATAGTTGAAAGTTGTGTGGAATTCTGTAATATTCTTACCAAAGCGGTTTGACTCCAGTATGCTGATGATGATGATCATGATGATGATGATGAAGAAGACTGTGACAGTCCAGATGTAACTAAAGAGTCCAGCCACACAATACAAGCAACCGGTGTGCTAACAACAGAAGTACAATATCAAGCAAGAATCACTAAGTGGACCCACCTGTCTTGCAAGAAAATCTCTCCCAAAAACTTTCCTCCCTGCCTCCACCCACATTTTTGAGGGTGCGTTAAACCCCCGGTCCCACCCTGTGTCACCTGAGGTGTGTGTAGCTCACTACCTATAAAGACACAATGTCACATTCCCTGAGTATCACCTTTGTCTGTTTCTGTAGGTAAGTTGCAATGAAACAGAGTAATATGTGACAGACTGGCCATCTTCTGCTGGATAAGTACTTATGGAAAATGTTTGGTTGGATGCACATTAATAGTAATTTATGTACATATTTAAAATGCGATGAGGGAGGGTGTCTGTTTGTAAAACCTCTAACTATTCAGGGGTTTATCAAGTCTCAGTGCTCAGATTTTGGAAAACCCTTAGCAGCCTCCTTCTAGCATCTCCAGAGTCTTGCTAGCGTCCATCTTCTCTCTCTCCTCAGATGTTGTCCATGCTGCCAACAAGGATCCTCAGGATGCTGGAGTTCGTCGGCTTCTCCGGCAATAAAGTGAGTCCTCCGCGGCGTCCTGGGAGGCTGGCTGGGGCTCCGGATCCGCTTGTGTGTGTGTGTGGTTCCACGGATCGAAGCTGATCCCTTTCTCTGCTGTGTGTCTCCAGGAGTTCGGGCTACGGCAGCTGCAGGATGGCTCTTCCACTCACACGTTACGGGCCTTTCTGTGTAACATGCTGCTGATCTGCTACCACACCTTCATGAGCTTCATCCTGGGTGAGGAAGACCACCTGACACCTCCCACCATGTGACTCTCGCCTAAGTAGCCCAAAGTTACCACACTCTTCCACTTCTGCTGGATTGATTATGGGAGAAAGTTTCAAGGTTTCAAGTTTTTATTGTTACATATTTTGAGGAACACAGGGGAGGGGACAGGTGCATTGGGGGACAATAGGACAAACAGCAGTGTCATGAAGGGGAAAACAAACAATAGTGCAACAATAGGAATCTCACCAGGCTGTTATGCTTAGCAGTGGTGTGGGGCTCAGTTGGCCACGCCTCTGAGTCTGTGAACAGAATGTCGCTGGTTTGAGGCCCGGCCGTGGCAGAATGGTCACATATCTGTGGGTTCTTCAGCAAAAGCCCTTAACCCCCAGCTGCAGAGGCACGGCGCACTGGCTGACCCCCAAGCTATGGAGAGCAAGATGGAGCAAAGAGAATATCCCCATGGGGCTTAATAAAATATCACTATCATATTGCGATTATATATTTATATATTTATATATTTGGCGACGTGATCAGACATCAGTAGAAGCCAAAAATCAGTAAATGCAGAAAGATTTGTGCAGGATCTCTCCTGGAATATATGCAAATATATTACTGTTTAATCTGCACGCACGCTCTGTAAATGCAGGGACAGGGGAAGGTGATGTGGAGGACGCGGAGAGGCTGCTGCAGCCCTACCTCAAACGGTACCCCAAAGTAAGAGGAGCCGCCCGTGTCATGTTCGGTGCATTACGGCCTGGGGGGGCACGCCTGGGCTTCTCACCGCTCTCCCGCTCCCTCCTCAGGGATCCATTTTCCTGTTTTTCGCTGGCCGGATTGAAGAGATCAAAGGCAACCTGGACGCGGTGAGTGGCGGCGGGCGGCAGGTGGCGGGTTGTGTGTGCCGGTCCATGTGTCCGTCTGACCGCCACGCCCCCTTGCCCCCCCCCCCCCCGCCCTAGGCCGTCAACCGTTTCCAGGAGTGCTGCGAGGCCCAGCACCAGTGGAAGCAGTTCCACCACATGTGTTACTGGGAGCTGATGTGGTGCTTCACCTACAAGCGGCACTGGAAGCTGGCTTACTTTTACGCCGACCTGCTCAGCAAGGAGAACGCCTGGTCTAAGGTTAGAGGCCGGCGTGTCTGGGGAGGATTGGTCTGAATTTATGTCCATCTTTCATATGCTTTTGCTGGTCAAAGTGCCAGTGGGGCCTGGAGTTGTTCCCAGGCAATACAGGAAACAAGGGTGGGGTCCACTCTGTATGGGGTCCACTCTGTATAAGATGCCCATCAGCACAGGATAGACACACACTATGAGTGCTTCAGAGACATTAATTACTTTAAGCGCAGGAGGAGTCCTGACACGGGGAACATACCAACATACCAACTCACAGGGCAAAGGCGGGACACAGACCCCCAACAGTGAGCCACCATGCTGCTCGTTAACATGAATTTGCATAACATAAAACAATTTGACCGATAAGAAACACTCGAAACTGCCAGGTATCAATGGCACGACCAGCATGTCCTCACTTTAAGAACACAGGCCCAGTCCTTGTGTGTTTTACCACATACTGACTGATTCTTTCTATTTAATAACCTCTTTTATGTCAGTCAGAAAAAAGACAGATAATTTGACATGGATTGAATTGTTTCATGTCACAGAGAAGAGTCTTTAGAGTTAGAAGTTATGGACTGATCTGGCCTATTGTACTTAATGTCAGGGTGATGTTGGTGGGTGCGTGTCACATTTCTTTCCGTCCCTCAGGCAACATATGTGTACATGAAAGGTGCCTACCTTAGCATGCTGAGCACGGAAGAGCGTCTGCCCTTCAGGGAGAGCGAGGAGGCCCTCTTCAGGTACAACGGCTCACAGAAGGGTGTCGCTTTGGCCTGAGTGTCGCCCCGTCGCCTCTTGCGCGCAGACCTTCTTCCCTTGTTTCAGACAGGTGCCCAGGCTGAAGCAGAAAATAGCAGGGAAGTCTCTGCCCACGGAGAAATTTGCCATCCGAAAAGCGCGGCGGTACCTTGCCGAGAGCCCTCTGCCCCTTCCCGCTCCAGCCCTGGTCAGTGCATCATCGGCGTGATTCGTGTAAAAAATCTGAAATGTGACACTTCCACAGGTCTCTTTCCATGCTGCTCCCGATCCCTGCTTTGAAACACGACTCACCTGTGTGCTGTAGGAGATGATGTACATCTGGAACGGATATACGGTCATCGGGAAGCACAAAGACCTGACGGAAGGCATGCTAAAGACCCTGGAAGACGAGCAAAGGAAACTAGAGGAATACCCAAGTACTGGAACAAACCGGCCGTCGAGGGATGAGTACTTGTGGGGGGGTTTTGGCAGGAGAAAGGTGGGATAGACTGTAGGGGGCGGCATTTGCCGGGGTGCTGATCCCGCTACCCATCTCATTTGCAGAAACTGAGACGTCTGTGGATGACCAGTGTCTGGTGAGCCTCCTAAAAGGTCTGTGCCTCAAGCATCTGGGTCGTCCTGAGGAGGCTGAGCATTACTTCACCCTGGTCCTCTGCAAGTAAGGCCCTTGCTGCTGCTCCACCCCTCCGGCCACCTGCCACTGGCTCGCTCGGATAACGCCGGCCTTACACCAGCCATCTGGGCATGACATGGGTGCTCAGTGGGGCGCGGTGACTCGGGCGCACAGGTTACATGACACCTTGGCCATTGCCAGCAACTGCCATAATTAGTCCCTACAAGGAAGGGGGCGGAAACTTCTGTGCGAATGAGCTGGCGGGAGCCGGAGCTGTTATTCGTGACGCGTCTGCTTAGATCCTGCACCTCATGCTGTCCTTCTACTAGGGAATCTCTACATTAAAAGCAGCCTGGTTCCTGACTGATTTTGTCCAGCTATTGTTTGATTAATGCTGAGCCACAGGGAATCATTTCTGCTCAAAACCCACGGAAGCCGTTGACGCCGCATGCCATGATTGGTCAAAGCAGCGGCGTCACCGTGCATAGAGAACCGTCTCATTGGTGTCAGATGGCGTGGTGCTTTTTAGTCTCCTGGGGCTTTACCGTAGTATCAGGAGGTACCTGACCTAGGCTGCCGGCATGTAGCGTCCAGCAGTACTTAGGAATGTAAATGGGGTAATTTGCTAATGATGGGAGCCAGGCGATATTGTACTAATGAAGCCGATATGGAGAGAGTCATGTGATTAGGGATGGGGGTGGGAATGGGGCGGGCTGAATAAAAGGTCCTGGGTAAACCAGGAAGGGGGGAGGTAAACAGATACACAAAAACCTAATTGGACATTGGGTCACGGAAAGGCTACGACTAAGGTGTGGGTTGAGCCTCAGGGTCTGGGCGTATTTACCGGGGTAAAGAGAATAGAAAACATAATCTGCTCTAATGAGTAGGAACAAGAATGGGGTGATCTGGCTGAGTGGACACACCTCCCTCCCATATTTTATGCACGCTAATCGACAGCTGCCATTAGTGGAGAATATCGACATGCCTGATCCTGCAATTTAATTGGTTAATGTGACTGATCGCTGTGAATTTAAGCGAGCGAAGAAATAAATATAAATTCTCAGTCTGTGAGAAGATGGCTGTTTAGAGGATCGTGTTCAACACTTGAGCTGTACTCATTTCAGGTGGGGGATCAATGACTTTCTCAGCAGGCAACATATCTGTCAGTCTCCCATGGCCATTTATCCAGAAGAAGGTCACAAGCTTGTGGTACCAGGCCTCCGTCTGCCAGGGCACGGTGCCCGCCCGTCACAGGGCGCACACACACACACACACATTATAAGTATATACAAAGTACACAATGAGCAGCCTAGGGCAGGCCTCGAACCCAGACCCCTTGAAGCTCTGCTACTAACCAGCGAACCACCATGCAACCCCAGAGAATGCATTTTATTTTAATGGAAGTGAGCAGGCATGCCCGATTTAGCGTGTAACGTAAACCACAGCCTTGGGGCTCTCCAGCACCCGTGTTTGGAGTTTGGTGTCCTTCTGGTTAAATATACACATATGGCTTTCACCTGCGTCTGTTTTCACAACCCCTGACTCCTTCCGTCTGCTGCGCTCCACATGCTTCCAATAAAGTAAGAGCTAGTGGGGATCTGGGGGTCCCTGGGGGCCCCTGTGCCTGGCACAAGCTGCCCAGCCTCATACCGCCGCCTTCTCGCTTTTCAGTGAGGTGCAGATCAAGCTGGATCACTACCTGGTGCCCAACGCTCTGCTGGAACATGGGCTGCTGTGCCTGGAGCAGGGAAGGAGGGATGAAGCCGTCGCTCTCCTGGAGGCGGCCAGGTGAGTGTCAAGGCAGGGGGGGGGGGGGGGGGGGGGGGGGGGGGGGGGGGGGGGGGGGGGGGGGGGGGGGGGGGGGGGGGGGGGGGG
>JAODUD010000033.1:9679696-9704734 GCA_026784285.1 Stomatorhinus walkeri | reverse complement strand
TATTATTATTATTATTATTATTATTATGAGGTGATGTGCTGATGTATTTGTCACATAATTATTTTCTTACCACTGAGATGGTGCACCACATGTGCTTTATAGTGACGCACCAGTCATTGCGGCCGGTAAAATACAGTGAACAGGGAGTAACTGTGGGAAAAGAAGTTTCTGTCAGCTTTAATCACCCATATCATTACTTTGCTAAATGTACGAAATCGAAATCAGTGTTTGTGGTCTGTTATGTGTAACTGAACTGAAAGAAAATTGGAGTTGCACCCCTCATTTAGTCTGCGAAACTGAGCCGACACAGGAAATAGTTAAATTTAAAGCTGTCTTTTTCCGTCTCTGGTTCTGTTTATGGAATTTTGCTTTTGTTTAGATATGATCAAACTAAGTTTTCATTTCATAAATAAAGAAGAACAAACGATCGAATTAATAAGATGTTTTTTACCATTGTTTATTTCTTGCATCCTTAAGATGGTTACAGAGGGAAAAATGTTTTTTGTTTAATTTACACTTATTTCCCTTACTGCTGCCTACTTTACAACAGTCCATGATTAATTTATAAAATGATTTATTGAATTACGTTATTACCAAAAAGCCACCTCGCAGTTATGTAATCGGGAGTATTTGAGGCACATTTTAATTTGATAAAAACGACGTGACAGATTTGTGCTCACAAAAAAACGCCGTAACATGTTCAGTGAATGCATTCCCACTACACAGCAAGTCTCTTCTGGCTACCAGAGAGGGGAATTATATACGCTGGAATTCGTACCTTTTCTGTCCTTCCTGTAAATTACATAGTTAAATAAAATTTTCCATACTACTCAACTGCATCTTGGTATTTTCTCTTTCTTTGTAACCCATAATATTGGCATGTCTTTAGATTTGTTTTTTTTTCACTGATACGTTTAAGATTTTTCTGAGTTGATACCACAAGATGGCGCTGTCATAATGTACTGTCAAAATACCGCAGGCCGATCCTCAACGACAGCTGTTACGGTTTCGCAGACAGTGACGTTTTAGATGACGCCATCAAATCACATATTTTAGCTTTTAAGTGTGGAAAACTACTCTGCATACAGCTTAGTATAAGATACCACAAATATAGGTCTATATGCAGAGTAAAACCAACAGTAACAGTGTACTTTGTTTATAATATACTTTCTTTTAGATTTCTGAATATGTAGGCCCATCTGAGCTGAAAGGTTATTTATAAAGTATACAGTAATATCAGAATCAGGCCTACAAGTGGTACTTTTCCCAAACACAGGAATAAATCTCGGTAATGTTTACGCCACTGCACCGCACTATTGATTTTACATAGAAATATTAGCCGTATTGTGGCTGTACCATTAAATTCCCTTGCGATCGGCTGATGAGTAACGGAGATTATTGGGGAATCCTCTCTGACCCTTACCGACTGAATTTAAACACTTCGGCACTTCGAGGTCCAAACATTAATTTAGAATCAGTTGATAAGATTAAGAGAACTGGCATTTACACTTGTAGGCTGGCATAATGTACATTTAAGCTTTTATTTTATGCCATTATCTCATTAAAATATTATTGTGTAGGCTATATATATATTACAGGGAGGATTCATTATTTTAAAAAGTTTGGTTTTTTGGATGCCACTGTTACTCAAATTTCTGTCTAAGAATGCAGAAAAGATTGCGTAGTGTATTAGGGTAATTGTACGTGTAAATTAAAAAAAATGCGTAGACTTACTGTATATTATGAACTATATGCAACATCCAAGCATGGATGGACGTATGTATGCATGCATGCATAATGACACATCGGTGCAGAAGCTGAGCTGTTCAACTTGATGTGAGCTGCCGGCCACGAGCCCCGGAGTGGCACCCGCCTCCCTGTGCTACGTAGCACAACACACGGGCGGTGACGTTGTGCTCATTTCCACAGCAGCTGCCCGGCTGTTGTACCCTGTTGGCCGAAATATAGACGTTTTAAAAAAAAAGAAAGAAAAGAAAACAGATAAGTGTTAAAAAAAAAAGACCTAAACGATCGGCGAAAGGGGACGCAGAGGGCTTTGAAAGCGGAGCTGGTGCTCGGATTGGGGCAAAGACGGGTGGGCTGCGCTCGGCGGCGTTTGCGCCCAGCCTGGCTTCTTTGTGTTGAGATGGTTTGGTTTGTTCGCCTTGAGTAAAAACATCTTCCGCAATGCATGGGGCACATTATTAGTCGCTTGACGCTTTCGGTTTGGCGGAGAAGAGGGATCCGCCGTCGTCTTTTTGTGCCGCTGAAGGTGTAGGCGAAGGACAGCATCTCGGAGAGAGGGAGTTTGAGGAGGAGATGGGTAATTGTCTGAAGTCTCCCACGTCGGATGATATCTCCTTGCTGCATGAATCCCAGTCGGACAGGGCTAGTTTCGGTGACGGGACAGATCCGGACCAGGAGCCGCCGCCGCCATATCAGGTTAGTCTCCAATCAAGGGAATACCTCAGTTAAATGTCCATATTTTTGTTTTTTAAACGGACGGCTTCTGTTGTTCTCCTAGCTGATGGCCTTTTTAGTGGCAAAAGTGACCTAGAAAAACATTGCTAGTGCTGCCTAGTAAGTGAGCACTACGTGGTCGGCGCTGGGCTCTATGAATAATTTTGTACACGATTGGTTTTACATTTCAGAAACCGTGAAATACAATGTATCATTTTCTTATTTTAGATGTGTCCCAAAAAGCCTACGATGGTGATTATATCCACAAATATTTTTTTTTAATAATGAACGGCGATGCTAAAGTTCAACGATCCCCATTTTGATCCTCCGTCATTCTCCGCATTTCCTTACCAGGAAGTTTGCGGTAACATATTAACACTTTGTATACGTATGTTTACAAAGGCTTATAATTCGTAACACATAACATAGATCCTGAGTTTGCGTGCAGTGTTTTCCCTGTAAGCCGATTAACTGGTCTATCAATCAGGAAATTTCAGTCAGCAGAATGGCTGCTCTTTGTTAACACTTCTCTTTTTATTACCAGACTGTAAAAGGTGGATTCGGTCGTAAGCTTATTTTAATACTTTCTCCATGCATGCCCGATTTTATGGGGAATGAAAAATGCCAGGCCAGCGAAATGTAATCAGCTTTAGGCTTTCTGGCGTCGGCCAAGTTCAATGTCTAAAGGTGGAAACGCGATGAAGCAGCAGCGCCTGGCACATCCTCCATCACCTACTTTTTGTTTCATAACGTCCGTGTCTCCTTTTAATTCGGAATGTGGCTGTTTAAAAAATAAATAAATAAAAAATTATGGCATTTCGTTAAACGCCTGCCGTTGTTTCAGTTGAGCTCAGTGGCTGAAACTTGTTTTTCCTGTTTGTTATTTCCCCCCTATTAGAGCACGTGCAGCCTACACTATTGTCTGCATTTCCTCCAGATGTTTTATGTGTGAGGTCCATGCTGATGTCTGGCTATTCCTGGACAACTCCTGGCATATATTTAAGCCGGATCACTGTTTTTCGGCGATTTAGGGATGCGTCCACACTACGCAGTATTATATTTTCTCAAAGTACTTTAGTGTGTCTTTCCCAATGGCGTTGTCTACCGGGCAGCTTGGGTTTAGCCCAGTGGCTATGTGTATAGTTTATGTTGTTTGTTTTTGTGTGAGGTAATTATATTGTGCAGACTGATTAACAGCACTAAGACGACTAGACAAGTTAATTTGGCTTGGTGAAGGATAAAGGTTACAATGCTGGAGCAGATCTTGGAAATTTGTATATGTTTACAATTATTTTAAAATTATACTTAAAGCTTCAAATAATTTTTGGGTGTTTTAAGATCCATCACCTAACTGTTCAGTCTCACTTTAAATCCAGGTTGTATTGCTGGTAACCCAGTACATTTTGTAGGTGTTTGGTTTTATGGATTTTGCACAGTCCATACTCGGCTTTCAGGTGTCTAATTGAATTCATGCACCCAGAAAATGCACGAGTCGCACAAAAAGATTGAAGTGTTGAATATATGCAACAGCTGCCTATGAAATGTGTACATGGACTTGGTCTAACATGCTGATTGCATCCATCATACTTGCATCCAAGTATTGCAGCTGCATTTATTTCACCAGCTCCATTGACCACCAAATCCCCTGGATCTCATTATATGCGATGTGTGTGACATCCTGGAACTTGGAAACATTTTATTATACATAACCCTGCAATGTATAAAAATTATATAATTTTGTAAATCAATGTTAAAGGCTAACTGATAAGACGAAAAAAGAGGATTTTCCAAATAGAAACACTGTTCTTCCTGATATTTTGCCTTTTATCTTGAACTTAAATATGTTAAAATTAATTTAATGGTAAGGAAAAATGTGTATGAGTGAAGCATAGTTTAGTCTTAACTGTACATCTGTGGTTTCAGCCCTGTATGTAAAAGCAAAAACTTAAGCACACACAAACGCACGTACACACACACACACACATACACAATTCACGGTAAACAGTGAGACTTGTGTACTGCTCTTTGCGTGTTCTCTAAGGACAGCAGGTCAGGAGAGAGCAGAGCAAAACAAACAGGAACTGTTTTTGAATAATAATGACTGTGTTCTTAAGACCAGGTGAGCATATCCTGGGAGCTATTGGGGCAATAGGTAGCATGGTGATTAGCAGACACACACTCTTAATACTTCCTGTAGTGTTACAGTCCATATGTTGTTATGAGATTGCTTGAGTATATCCTTTTCTCCATTGCATGAGAAATGAAAGCCATGCAATGGTGTCACCATCACTGAGAGAGTGTGGCTTAGGGGGTGGAACGCTATGCATATTTTCTGATGGCTGCCGGTTCACGCCCCTAGGCCAGCAGAGTGATGATGTCCCCTGAGCGAGGTCCCTAACCCCCAGTTTGCTGCAGGGACTGGCTCACTCGGCTTTCTCGACAAAATAAGTTGCTTTTGATAGAAGTGTCTCCTAAATAAATATCATGTAATCTTTTCTTTCTTTACACCCCAGCTCCATTACCATCCTTAATGCTATCTAATGCTAGCATTATTATTTGTCATCTTATATAATACATGCTGCCTTTCCTATGTCAGATAACGACACTATACAATATGTGTCTGCCTAGGGTATAATCTGGCGATATTTTGCTATAGCCATTTGAATATTCCACATTTCTAATAGCATTGCCAGCTTTACCTCTACAACAGGAAGTAGTAGCTTTGTGTATTTTCAGCCCACTCAAGGTCTGCAGTATCCTTTTATCAATGCTTCAATCTTAGTGTCTGAAGCATGACACAAATGAGGTATAACAGACCCCTGCACCAGTTTTCTATCTTAAACCAGCATGTTTGTCTTTGGTGGAAGTGTTGGAGGGCCAGCAGTGGCCCCGATTTGGGCCTTGCAGTCATGTCCAGACATACTGGGCATACTTGCTTGGGTAGGCTTTCCCCACACTGCAGGATTACAGAAGCCTCTCTCGTGCATGTGAATCAGCCCTTTCTCGAAGTCCAGCGGCTGGCTCTGTGCGTGCCAAGCGGCAAAGCTTCAGGGGCTCTGGGAGGGCAGAAACCAGGCAGCGCCCAAGGAGGGAAGTCGAAGGACGTGCCAAATTCCTTCTTTGCTGACGTGCAGTCCGTCCAGAAGCTAACGGGGCGGGTGATGGGCGGCTTTGATATTTGGCTGTGACGAATGAGAAAGGACACAGCGTGGCTCGCCCACTGAAACTGCAGGTGCTGCTGTTGGGCAAACAGAGCTGTTTGCTCGTATGTCCTTATCAAGCCTCTGAGTGTGATACATTCAAAGCTGATGGCCTGTTGGAGATTGGAGACACAAACCTACAAGCAGCGAGCTATACATACAGTCCTGGTTGCCTTCTGAGTCTATGTTAATGTCTGGCACAAAGACAGTCTCTACTGAAAGTTGCTTTCCCAGATCAAGGATGCTTGGTACTTCATCAGTCTGTCAGATATTTCAGTTCATTATTGAAACTGTATCACGGGCCATTTCCCTTTCAGTTTCTGAAGCATTATATAAAATGAGTTTAGTAGCCTTCTTAAGTGATCGCTGGGGATGCTTCTGCTGTAATTGTTAATTGTCATAGTCCACAGCAGTTTGGTCCATATGCATTGGTTCTGTCAGTAAAGTGGGTGTCGCAAGCAACTTCATATAGGACACACTGATGACCCAGGGTAGACGGTTTAACTCCCAGGATGCAGTCTGCCAACACCCAAGCAACAGCATTGGTCCAGTTCAGTAAACCTTGCTGTTAAAAGGGTGAATAACTGGTACTTGTGTTCAAGAAAGGAGGCACTGTTGCCACTGTGGAGTACCCTGTTGGTGGAGGGTGGGTGGGGTGGGGTGGGGGTGGTGTACTGCATGAAGGGTCTTTTGGCACACAGCTGGAGAGGTTGCTGACTCATCTCTGTGTGGCTGTGCTGCAGGAGATAAGTGGCCGGTCTAGCATGGTCAGGGGCAAAGGCTTGCAGGAGATAAAGTGCTTGGTCTTGCAGCACGGCAAAATGTTGCCCTCCCCCCCTACTGCAGCTCAAGTTTAGCCTCATGGTCTGATTTCAAAGGAGCTTCATTACTGCTAGTCAGCCAGTGTGACGATTCTGATCGCAAATTTTGTTACCCTGGCACCTCAAGCAGCCCAAAAGGAGGCTGCTTTTTCTAAGGTGGGGGGGGGGGTGCTTTTCAGCAATTTTGCTTTAGGTTACTGTTTAAAATTGGGCTGAGAGAGGAAGAAAGCGAATAGAAGTGACTCTCCAGAGCTGTGGGAGCACCTGAATGGGTGTGAGGGGCAGCACAGAGGTATTATGTTCGGACTTCAAAGGAACGTCTTCTGCCTGACATACTCTGGCAGTGTCTGCCCAATGCAGATGCACAACTTGCAGTATTATTATGGACCTAATTGGAATATTGTTTATGGGAAGAAACTTTGTGAAACGGCAGCTTGAAATTCCCTTGATTGGTCAGTGTATTCTATTCCTGAGACTGCCTTTAATTTCAGGCTTAATGTTGACTGAAGTCTCTATCAGCAAAGGCAGGTGTGAATGGGTCTCTAATTAAACAGTGGATATTCTAGTGCAGCTACTTAAGAAAAAGGGGTTCTAAGCCCCATATGCTCTTAGCAGAGCAGTGGTGTCAGCTTTCCACCTCCCCATGATGATTTTTGAGCCTTTACCGTGCCTACAGAAACCGCCCCTCTTCAATTTCTGACCAATTGAGGCAAAGAGGCGAAGTCACCACTGGTTTAAAATCCACACAAATGATGTTTATAAGACCAAGTTGGCCAAGTCAGATGTTCAAGGCCTTCTATAAGTAGTTATGGGGACCATGTACAAAATGTCCAGTATGTGAGTGGCATAGTGCCTCAGTGATCAGCTGTATCTCTTTACACTTTCTGGACTGGGGTGTCAAGGCTCCTTCTGTTGTGTTTGTGTGTGTGGTCCTGGTATACCTTACCTTACCTTGTGGGGACCATATGTCCCTACAATGTGATGAATACCTGTTTTTTTTTTTACTTTTTTTTTTTTACAAAAACTCTTGTATTTTGTTTGGTTACTTATGGTTACTGTTAGGGCTGGGTTTCCTATGAGTTGTCTAGTTTCTGCCTGCAGTCCAAAGACATGCTACTAGGTTAACTGGCATCTTTACTTTGCATATGGTGTAGGATTCGGGGTGGTGTGGCCTGTAGTGGACTGGCATCATGCCCATCTTACCTCTCCCCTTTTCATCAGGGTAAATGGCTGAAAGATGGATGGATATAGGACATTTTGGTTGTTGGGGGCTTTCTGTGAACAATGTACTTTATAGTAAGTCTGCAGAAGCAGCAGCTGAGAACATATTACGTCGCCCATGATCACTGCTCTGAGGGAATCTTGTGTTATCATATGTTACTTAGCTGAGCTGGCTGGCAGGTTGGTTTCATGCCAGTGGTCTCTGACCTTAGTTCTAAAGGGTAGCGTGTGTAACCACACACGCTACCCTCACATGGGCTGATGTGGAACTATGCCCATTGGATACAAAACAAGACTGTCTTGACTATACCTAGGGCACTGAAGGAGGTACTGCCTGTGTTAGTCTATTTTACAACAAACGAGTTACCTCAATTAAAAATGCATGAATAGTACAAAAAATAGCTGATGTGTGACTTTCACAATTCTCATGAGATTTAGCTTTATGTAGACATGACAATACAAATGCATTACCCATGATGGCCTATGAGATCCCACCTGAACTTTGGCCCGTAGGTTGATTGGTGATATTCTAAAGTCCTCACCCCCCATCTCAGTGTGTTAATCTGCTACTGATTGGTAAAGGGCACTTCTCAGTGCCTCTGGCCATTCCAAAGTTGACCACACATTATTAATATTGATATTATTTATTGTTGTTTTTTGTGCAATACTGTAGAGCAGTGTTTCCCAATCCAGTCCTCAGGGACCCACATATAGTCCATGCTTTTGCTCCCTCCCTCCTTCCGAGCAAAAACGTGGACTGTCTGGCAGGGAGCTTAGAGGGAGCAAAAACATGTAGTAGCTGGCAGGGAGCTTGGAGGGAGCAAAAACGTGGACTGTCTGGCAGGGAGCTTGGAGGGAGCAAAAACATGGACTGTCTGGCAGGGAGCTTAGAGGGAGCAAAAACGTGTAGTGGCTGGCAGGGAGCTTGGAGGGAGCAAAAACGTGGGTCGACGGTGTGTCCCCGAGGACTGGATTGGGAAACACTGCTATAGAGCAACATTCTTGACCTTAAACACCTCCCCTTTGTTAAGAAGAAAATTTTTTTGAGTAAAAGCAGTAATCCTTCAGTAATCCTGATACATACCAGACAAATGTAACTTTAATATGACAGGCTTTTTCAAAAATGGAGATCTTCTCAGGTACACAATTTTATTAACTGTTTAGAATAATGTGTTATATCGTGATTTTGACCTAAGTCCAGTTAGCATACTGTGATTCAACAAATATGCCAAATATCTTTTCTCAATGCTCTTACTTAATGCATGGATCCAACATCATCTGACTTGGTTGAAATACCTCTAGGATAATCAGATCCAAGCGTGTTGTCTCAGTAAAATGTTCCAATCTATAAGATGACAGTCTGTATGAGTTTGAGGGATTTGTTCCATATTTGAAAAAACATCAGTTGCCAAATATATGTCTCCTCCATGGCAGATCTATGGATGTAAGTCATGCTGAGGGTTGAAAAGCCATTTCTACACTTGGGCTGTCATCTCTCTGCGATCAAGCACATGTTCTAATGGGGAAAATTATTAGCTGGAGAGGATATCTACCTTACTGGGTGTCACTTTGGAATATAGCACCTGCTAAATAAGTGTAAAATTCAGCACCATCATTACTCTTTGAAGGAGATGTTGTCCAACAAGAGTCACTCCACAGCAAATGCGTGTGACATGGCTGCAGCTGTGTGGGCCTCTCATGTTCAATACCATCAGTGTTTGAATCACCGAAACAGAGAAAACTAAACACTGCTCCCCTGCTGTTCAACATGGCTATACTTCTCAGGCTCAACAAAGACCATGATGACTGTGAAGCCTTTGGGAGACTCTTCTTCTTGTTGGGGAAAATGAGTGAAAAGTACCACCTCTTTCTAAAAAGAACCGGCATCACTGTCAAACGTGGTGGTATCATCTAGGGTGGTGTGTGGCTCACTGGATTAGGACAAGTCCTGTGATTTATAAGGTCTCTGATTTTAAATGCTGTAGTCAGCAGTGACTTCACTGTTAACATTGCCCTGTGTATCATTACCTTTTGAGTAATGCTGCCAAGCAGGCGCATCTGGATCTGGATGAAAGCGGAAAGTTACCCACTGTCAATCAAAGTTTTTCAAATGGTTTTTCAAATTTGTTGCCTAATATCAATGGGAAAGTGCCTGAGCAACATTTGCCAGCAACATTGCTCAGGCACCCTTGGGCAATTGCTTCAGGGACTGGTTGACCTTGCTTTGGGTAATTGTGTCTGCTAAATAAATACATGTAAATAAATCAGGGAACATCAATTTATCTGTCTGAGCTGGTGGAAGAGGATCGTGAAGCATGACATGTACAACAAAGTGAAAGTCTGCAGTATGATTGCAGACTCGGAGGCTTGATCATAACCTTGCTAAAATGTGGTAAAAAGAGCAGTCTGTGCAAGACATCTGAAAGAGGAGCCCTGAAGGTTCCCATCCCCCAGCAAAGGTGGGAGATGAATGTAAGCAACACGCACTTTGAATTCTGTTTAATCAAAGGATCCCTTGTTAGCACTTGAGTGAAATGTCACATCACAGGTCCAAATTGTACAGATCATTGTTTCAGACCAGTCTCAGCAGCACTGAAAGTCAAATGCACGATGAGTTTCTTGCAAAACTATTTTTGGTCTGCGCTGTATGGCAGCAGGATACAAGGTGTCGCACAGCACATGCTGCTGTGCCTGGTCCGCTGACATGCGAGCGCATGTCATTGTATCAAATTGCGTTGCAGTCGATATGGCTTCTCTGGGGCCACCCATTGTCTGGCTGCGTTTGTAGGTGTGTTTACTTCCCAAGCTTAACAGGAGTCTACAGTTGTCTGTACTAGTGCCGTCTGCCTTGATCTCGTTTGTCTTCTCTGTACAGTTGTGACAGCCCGTCTCTGCTGTGCTTCTTTTTTGTGCCAGCGAATTAAACATTGCAGGGTTTCAGGCACTGAGGTAGAGTTACGGGAAGCTTGCTGTTTCGTATTTCAAAGTGCAGAATGCAAAGTCATTCTTTACCTCTTTGGCGGGGATATTTTTTGTTTAGTTTTCTATTCTTGAAGCAAAGAGGGAAAAGTCCCCATGTGTCTGTGTTTCAGGAGTGTATTTTTCATAAAGGCGGCTTGTTCAGTGTCCTGACCTCGTTTTCATTTTTAGACCTTGTGCAGAAGGGAGCCGCCCTCTGGAGGCCCTGCGTTTGGCCACCGCACGTGGGGCTTTGGGCCTGTGTGCTGGCTCTGCAGCCGTGCTTCTCAGCTCACTGCCAAAGAGCGGGCACATATCGGCCAGGCAGTCGGAGATGCAGGGGCCATATGCCCACCAATCTAGGCAGAGTGCCTGCCTGCCCAGCCGGCTATGGGCGTCAGGGCTCATCTTGTGATGCTGGAACCTTGGCCCAACTTCACGTGGCTTCTGAGGGGCTGTGCCAGAGTGCTATCCACCGAGTGCCCGATTCCTGGAGGACAAAATGACCCTGTGACCCTGTCTCTCCATTTAATCTCCTCCGTATTTTTGATCAGTTAGTCTGTGATCGAGTCACAGACTGGACTGAGCAGGGCTCAGAAGTGTACACTCCTGGCTTCTATTTTCGGTGAAGATTGAGGACCTCATTACCGCACCTTTTCCAAAAAAAAAAGAAAAGAAAATAAATGAAATCAATTGGCCATTTTGTGGATTTTCTAATGTAACAGGGTTCCATGTTGGGAGTGAGTAGAAGAGTAGAGGAGCTGAATTCATTCATATCAGCTTGCTTTCTGGTTTTCAATAGTGCTTTCCTGTGGCTTGAAGTGTACCCTACATGAAACACTCCCCCATGATGTTTTTTAAGCATTTTAAATGTATGTGGATCTCAGGCATTACCGGGGGTGCTGTGGGATGGCATGTTACCACAGTGTAGGTTTACTGTGTCTAAATGTGTAAATTCGCGTGATTGAGGCGAGCTCATTATGGTATCGCCCAGTGAAACAGCAGCAGTAACCCAGCTGACTGTTTCTGCCCCTGAGACAGTCAAACAGTCAGATGTATCATCACATGACCTGCAGGCTTTGAGGGTGGCACCCTCATTTGCTGACGGATACAATGGAAACGTACATTTTAACCGGTCATACCAAACAAACAGGAGGCCGTGACCTCTGTGTCATCAAAATTTAAATGATAATGGTCCTTTCATTTTAATACTAATTTATGCTTCATTAAATTGTGGCGTAATTTTGTGTGTTTACTTAATGATTACAGTCTTGCAGTGAATGGCTGATTTTCTGCATGTACAAAGCAGGCATAAATAACGTATAGAGGGAGAGGTTTTTGCCCAGTGGTGGATGAGCCCAGAGGGATGGGCACAGGTCTGAAACTGACTGCAGCTCCGGGGATACGAGTCTTTTTCCTGTGCTTTAAGATGGCAGAAGCTGGATCTCAGCCCATATCTCTGGACAAAGGCAATAACTGATAACCCCCCACCCCTGTTTTGAGGACTTAGATGGCAAAAGGCTAAAATGGAAATGAATGTTGTGGGAGGCTTAAAAAGTCATTTCTTGGTTTGCTCATCCAGCTAGACTGTTAGTGGTGTGAAGGTGGTATTTTTCTCTGGGTTTATGACGCCTGCCCTTGTTGACATAGACTGAATCATTTGCTCACTGAGATTTCTAATGTAAGGATTTACGTTTTTTTTTTTTTTAGGCGAGATTCAAATGAGACTGGTTACGTCATTCTGCAAACCGCTGATGCACATCGATCTGACCAAGCCGTGCAGAGGTTACAGTCTGTTGACTGAGAGCTAGTTAATCTAACCAGCTAACTAATCTTGGCAGAATCCAATCTGGAAAAAAGGCAGCATATGTAGCCTTTAGTCAGAACTACATAGACACCTCTGCAGTAGATGATAATCTCATGTACAAGCCGCATATACATAGAAATCTGTTTCAAAGGAGAAAGTCTTCGGAAGGTTCTATAGAATTCAAGTGGACAAAGAAACCGCTGTATTTTACCTTAGTACATATGAAAATTCACATTTCAATGATTATGCACCTTTTTTATCCCTGGGAGAAGTTTTAGCAGAACAATTAGTGTACTTTTGGAGTGGGACAGCCTCCAAAGTAATCCATGTTACTGTCATTTGGACACACACACTCTGCATTTACTCTCCAATAAGCACAGCCTTCTTTCAGAATAAATGTAGATCGTCACAGTCAGTGAGGCTCTTCTTCATGGCAGGTCAGGTGCCTGCAAGCTATGTGGCATTTGTAAATATTCTCACATGAACGTTTACAGGCAACTGCAGGCAAGTGTATACTGCCACCTTCTGGACTGTAATTTTAATTACATCTGAAGTACAGCATCTTCGTCACTGTCGCCGCATGGAACATAATTGGATGGCCTGGATAATGGACCGTTTTTTTAAAACGAGTTATACCAGGGATTTTTGGGGGCTCTTGGTTCACTGTGTTGAAGTTCTATCATGCTTAAAAAATGGGGGTAAAGAATGTAGCCCAGCTTTTATAGGAGGGTTTCTACAAAAACTGGAACTATAAAAATTTATTTAAATTTACTCAGTTAAGGAAGATACATTGAACATTGTCTCATTGGGTTTGATTCTGACCCACAATTTGTATATTTTCCCCATGTTTGCAGATCTCCTTTCACAGTCCAAAAACCTGCCTAGGTGGATTGTCTCCAAATTGCCCATGGTGTGTGTGTGTGTGTGTGCGTGTTTGTGTGTCTGCGCATGCTGTTATGAACTGGCATCTCATCCAAGGTGTCCGCCTTCCTTGTCCCCTATGCTTCATGGGATAGGCTCCAAGCTTAAGGTAAACCTTGTAATCCCAGTCATGGAAATGGATGAATAATTCAGCATTATATATTTTTTAATTTATCCTTAGAATTTTCTATTGAAGGTGATTCCTCCGGCCCAGAGCACCATTTGGACTGGGCCCTGCAGCGACAGAATGCCCTGCAGATCTATGCTTTTCTCATGTGTGCGTATCTCTGGCTCAGGAGCAGGTCCAGGTGCCCGTTTACCACCCCACGCCAAGCCAGACCCGCCTGGCCACGCAGCTCACGGAGGAGGAGCAGGTGCGCATTGCCCAGCGCATCGGCCTCATCCAGCACCTGCCCCGGGGCGTGTACGATGGGGGCCGGGATGGCTCGGAGAAGAAGATCAGAGAGTGAGTACCTCTGGTGTCTGTTGTGACACGTGTAAATCATCCAGTAGTCTCGTGGCAGACCATCCTGCCATTTTCCACTCATTGCTCCAGTGTAAAGAGGCCTTTGCTGGTATCTGAATTGATAGCGCTCATGTTCTGCTTGATTGTAATGGTGACATGTTTCCATAAATTGGATGCACGCAGTGACCTGTCTGCCAGCCCAAAGCCTCCCTCCCCACTGCACATCAGGATATAACGCACTTTTCTGTCCCCTGCCCCCCGCACAGGTGCGTGATCTGCATGATGGACTTCGTCTATGGCGACCCCATCCGGTTCCTGCCCTGCATGCACATCTACCACATGGACTGCATAGACGACTGGCTCATGCGATCCTTCACCTGTCCGTCCTGCATGGAGCCTGTAGATGCCGCTCTGCTGTCGTCCTATGAAACCAACTGAGCCACGAGCATAAGCAGGCACCTAGGGGGAGCCCCCCCCCCCAAAACCGCCCCCCCCCAAACGTGCTGATTCTCCGCCCCCAGTCCCAAGGATCTGGCTCAGTTAAGCCAGTGATGAAGATGGCATGAGGTGTTTTGTTTATTTCTTTAAGTATTAAAGGGTCACTATTGTTGTGTCCCAGACTGGAGTTAGTATAGGCAGTCCCGGCCTTCCATCGCTCGCTTGGGGCCTGCTGGCCAGGGTAGCCTGCAAGGGAGGAAGGAGAGGCCGTTGGCTGAGAGACTTCCTGTGCTTTCAGTCACATACCGCACTGCTCCTCCAAAAATAGTCCCTGTAATCTACACCGTAACCTACAAGTCGAACCCCAATGCGGAGGACCACCCACTGAGGGTTTCCGTGTTGGGGAGGACCACAACGGACAATTTGCAACCCTAGAGGGAGTCACATGACATAGACCTTGATTCCCACTGCTTTTGCAGTTCCTAGGGTAAGGGATGAACTACTACTACAAGAGGAAGTGGGGAGCTCACCCGTTTGCTGTTCTCATCACTATTTAAGGTGTGGCGGTGGGTTGAGATGTATTTCTATAAGACTTTTTAAGGGCTTATTGAACTGGGGGGGGAATCCCACAAGATACAAATGCACACGCGCACAAATCACGCGTAGAAAGTTGCACTTCTCTCAGACATAACTGAAACGTGATACATCTGTATAAACACATTGAATTGCAATATATAAATATATATATATATATATTTACATATAACCTGGAATATTTTTTTAACCGTACTGAAGTTTTTGGCTCGTAGTGGTAATCGCTCTGTCCGCATGCTCTGTGTGAATGAAACTGCGTTACTCCGTTTCGTTTTAGGTTTCACTCGGGAATATCGGGGAGTTTTCGCACTTTTGATCGCGGTAAATAAAACGTAAACCATCGGTTTTTATCTTCGTTTTTGTGTTCAGGGACGGTTCGGATGGAGAACTTTCCCTCCTTTTTGCGGCCCGTGTTGGACAGTCGTGTCGCATCCAGTTTCCGGAACTGCGCAAAAAATCCGCAAACAGTGGTAACATAAGAAATATTTAAGGTTACCTTGTGATAATGTGATGACCGAGGTGGGTACCTGGGCTGTGACACCCAGATGGCCGCCTTTATGAATCGATTTGCGTCCCGCCCAGCATGCGCGCCTGTCCGCCATTCCCTGTTCTCTTTGGCGGGCCGCTTCGGTTAACAAGCCGTAACCTGTGATTAGCGCCACCTCCGGCATCAGCTGCAGCGCGCCTAATTTCTCGTGATGCTCCTATTTAAAGCTAATCGCCATTGATTTTCATGTGCCGCGTCTTTAGTGCTTTGAAACACTGGAAAGAGCCCGGTCGCTACACAGCTAATTTAGTATGCTCTGCTGGTGTAATCAACATCGCCGACGTTTCAAATAAAATCACTTACGTGCTGTTTATTAGTCATAAACGAGAGACTTGGACTTGGGGGCAAGCTGTGCAACGCCTGTCGTTTTCTGCTGTGTGTGTATGTGTGTGTGTGTGTGGTCGGTCTTCATTCCTGAACAAAGACTGAATAATAAAAAAAGAAACTGAACGAGAGTCTAACAGTATTAGACTTTTATTAACATTTTACAAGAAGACGACAAATACAGATTGCTGGGTTTAAAATAAATATCCCCTTGTACCACCACCAAGATAACACATTAGCCCGAAAAAATAATTTATTCAACTGCTCCTGCACTCAATACTTACTGCGTTGGCAGAGTTCCTGGAGTTGAAAAGTGTGAATATCATTTTGATTATGCAAAAAATTGACTGTTGCAAAGAATTTAAAGTACTTTCATAAATACAGTTCTCAGTGGTTAACTCCAATTTTGTCTGGGCTTAAAAATTTTTCAAGACCAATATTCTTCCCAGAACAAGCTCCCTTCCTGTGTGCTGCACCATCAGTGTATCAGTGGCCATTGGTATATGAGGGGAATAGAAAAATAAAACGTGCTAATGAATATCTTCTCTGGACCCAAGTAAGTTTTATTTTGATGTTTTGAAAGTAATAAGCGTACTGTCAGTTGTGTTTTTGTTTTAAGTCTCTGAGGAAATTGGTTTGTATATAACCCCAAAAAAAAAAAAAAGTTAGGCTGTGTATTATCACACATGATCTATTTCTCTGATATTGTGAGGTAGGCCTATCAACAGTACCAACACTGACAGATGGCATCAGAAAATGGAGCAAGTTCTGCCAACACTGCAGTTTCCTTTCTGAAGCTGGATTGCTCATTTAGGTGTATGTGTATGCATGTGTGTGACATTTAATTTTGGGAGCGGTATGTGTGAGTCAGAATATGCTTGGGCCCTCAACACCTATGGGCACTCGCCGTTTCAGACTCATCACCCAAGTATCAGTGGTTCTGGGGTGAGACTCCAATTTCCCTGGGTGCCAGTGAAGCAGGCAGCCTGTGGGTGGACGATGGCTTCTGAAGTCACCACGGACACTGGGCCTGAGAAAAGTGAACAATGGAGTCTTCCAAGGACTTACCCTACAGCCACTAGGGGGAAAAGGAAATCAAAGATGGGCATGTGTTTGTACATTAAACTCCTCTGTTTTCACAGGAATTTACTGCTTGGTGGCTGTGTGTCTCAGTGTGTACATACTATTGTTAGTATGACAGTAAGCGTGTTTCATGGGCCAATCAAAAACTTTACGAACTACGCTGTAAAATCCACTGTGTGTATCTTCAGTTTGTAGCTTGGTCTGCAGTTATAAAGGTTCTGCCCCAAACCAGTGTCTGTGATTGTATTTGTGTTTGCGATTGAGAATAAATTATTTTTTAAAATGTAATTGTCAATATTTTAAAATCATCTACACTGCAGTCTCACAGCACACAATTCATTCAGTCAGTCCAAAAAATAAAAACACAAAATATTAGCTGGCAAGCACAGTTGAGTTGCTGAAAAAACATGATTATCCATTTCATTTGCAGGGTGACATTTATTTGTGATATTTTTGTGTTATTGTTTTTGCATGAATAAACACCAGCTACACTGAGGTCATGGCCTGAAAACCAAAACTAGCCAAATGACTGGGAGAGTGGCTGATTCAGTCTGAGAAAACACTTTTCAGCAGTGACGCATACTGTACTGATCATCTCAATTATTTAAATGACCTAAAGTAGCATCTCGTTTTGTCATGATTTTCCCACATTGTTTTCAGGCAGAAATGCCCTGTGATGGGCTGGCCCCCTGTCCAGGGTTGTTTCCCTACTTGTGCCCATTGCTTCCGATATAGGCTCTGGACCCCCGCAACCCAGTGAGATAAGCGGGTGTAGAAAATGGATGGATGGATGTCTCAGAAATTTTTGTATTTTATTGTGTTAGTGAGTCTTGTAGTGGCTGCAGTGGTGGGTTTGTCCCACTAGAGGGTATTTCTGTCCTGAATATCCCACCAGCAAAAGCCAATATTTAATGCAGTTCATGACTCAATTCTTCCATAAGCTTGGAAATAATGACATGATCAATTGCCGGCCCTGAATGAACACTAGTTTCACTGAATTAATGGTGATTTACTGATTTAAGTGGGATGCCTCTCCAGATGATACACAGGGGAAATCTGCAGTAGTATGTGGCTCCACCCACCAAGCCAAGGTTACGGTTGCTGTAGCCCTGTACCCCTCTGAGGTTAGCAGAGCTTATGTGCATGAAAGAGCTACCATGTCAGCTGTCACATGCCAAAACTGCCCACTATCAGGTAAAATGAGAACTTTCTATTTAGATTGAACCTGCCAAATATTGTGCAAATTGGACAATTGTAATTAAGTCCATGGAACAGAATTCGAGTCATATTTCCCTGTGCGAGTTACTGTGCAGGTCACGTGATCAAGAAAATCAATGGTGACAGTGAGATAATAGAAACGTGCACAGATGTCTTCCCATGGGTTTGTGGCAGTGGCCGCAGGGTCCCAGTGTGTCTTCAGAATGAGCTGCGTTACTCTTCCTCCAGCAGAGTCCCATGAGAAAGGAAACATGGGGCAAAGCCTGCCTCCAATTTCCTGTGCAGCACAGAGCCCAGCACAGCCATGTAATATCCTGCACCTGTGATGCACACCCATTAATGCGTTATTTATTATTGTGGGAGGAAGTACTAGAAGGAAGCTTGAAGTTGTTTCATCACGACTCCTGGAAGCGCCCAGACGTCAGTGTCAGGCAGCTGTGAGCTGTGTGGATGACAGAGCTCTATTAAAAAAACCACATTTCTTCCTGAGAGCAGAACTGCGGCAGTCAGCCAAACCAGAATAAACTGCCCTAAAGAGATGAGTTTTCTGAGAATTACATAGTTAAACATATATTTAATGTATTTGACTGGTGTGTTTTTTAACCATTTTTGAAGGGAAAGAAAACTAGATAGGATAAAGGTTTGTTGCAGGTTGGACAGAGCAAAGCTGTTCAAGTGTGGTCTTGTATTTCCTTCAGACATGCAGGGTTAAATACGCTAAACTAGAAGAAGAGTATGCTGGCCCTGGAATTGGGGAATCCCATGTAAGCTGGTGCCTCACACTTTGAACAGACTGTTTTTCAGAGTAACATGAATGTCATGATTTTGTAACAAGTCCATAAGTTCCTAATACATTCTTCTTTGAAATCTGATTGAATGTTTTTCTCTCTATTCTTTCACTGTTAAAAAATAAAACAAATTATCAGTGATCCATATTTTTCTTGATAATTTTTTTCCCAGCTAATTCATAAATTACTACATTCCATCACTCTGCTTTTTCCCTCCCCAGCTCTCCCTCCCATCTATCTCTTTGTGTATGTAAGCTCTGGATTATGTCAGTATTTTACATGCGGTCTGTTAGTTCCACTGATGACGGACTGTTTTGAATGTAAAATATTTAACTGAACTTATTCCAGAAGACACCTACTGTTTAAAAAGTTTTTTTTTCACCAATTTACTCTATCTGCCATTTTACACATTAAGAACTTCTAGAAAGTTCTGAACCTTGAATTATCAGAGTTTTACCACTATTTACATTGAAAACATAAAATAATTATGGCCAAAACACTTTTGTAAGGTATGGAAAAGCATTTCAAAGGGTCACTGCACCCTCACTAGCTTATGATGAATTTGCACATTATCAGTCCTTAAGAAATTCTTAATATTTCTCTTTAATTTAACCTTTTCCCTGTGTACTCCCAGTCTGTAAAGGCCTAAAAGCCCATTCTGCAAGCACTCCTCCCCAATAGCAAGCACCCAGTGGTAAAAAGCAGTGCAGGTATCCTCCCAGTATTTGTGTTTCAGGAAACACTTCTCTTTGCCCCTTATTGCTGCAAATGCTGTAGAGCAGCAGAACAGGACAGCACTGATGGCCCCCGTCATCGAAACTGCCCTGCAGACACCCAGGATAGGAATCAGACAAAAAGACACGCCCCCTTCCTAAACCTTCTAATACGATACCGTTTCCACGGTTTTAACAACCAAATGATAATGCACATGACCATTCTCGCTGTGATGGAAATCAAAGGAGGAATAATTCCTACCGAAAGTGCATCAAAAGCAGCTTTAAACCCAGAGATTGCTGTGGCAGCACAATGGGCAACTGTACAGCTCAGACTGCACAGCTCAGACTGTACAACTCAGACTGTACAACTCAAACTGTACAGCTCAGACTGCACAGCTCAGACTGTACAACTCAAACTGCACAGCTCAGACGGCACAGCTCAAACTGTACAGCTCAAACTGCAAAGCTCAGACTGCACAGCTCAAACTGCAAAGCTCAGACTGCACAGCTCAAACTGTACAGCTCAGACTGCACAGGTCAGACTGCACAGGTCAGACTGTACAGCTCAAACTGTACAGCTCAAACTGCACAGCTCTGCGCTGGATGCCTGCTAGACCCCAGTTCACCCATATTATTCTCTGACCCTGTAAACGAAACTCATATCATGTGCTTTTCATTAATTTTAAGATTTCATCAGACATTTGACCTCTGGAAAACATATACAAATATGAATGTAATACAAACAAATATAGTACCTTGGTAAATACAGTACATAACATCTTTGTGATAGCAAACATATTCTGTTCTCAAAAGTCAGTGTATTTTAGAATGACATAATGCAGCTAGCTAGTGTTTAAATCCTTAGCTTAGTTATGCCGCACTTGTATTGTCCACACGTTTCCTTTGACCCCCTCATCCCTGTCACAGCCAGTGAACTGTTCCAGAAACCGGTGGAAATTTCATGATTGTTTGCTCTGTCATTTTCTGCAAAGGTTATTTCCTCTTTTGATAGAGTTTAACTCATTTCAGTGGAGATTGTCCCATTCTAGATGTCTGCAGTTGGTTCCTATAGCTCAGCACTATTTCAATTAAGTAAAATATATATATTTTTTTAATTGCTGAAGGCTTGAATTCTGTGTGAAATTAATGGCTTTTCTCTGAGTGGCATGAATGTCCTTCCATGGTTTCTCTAAGTTGTCCTTAAAGTATGGCTGCCTGGCCTACACTCCCATCCTCTGAAACTTAAAGCACAAGAAAGTAAAAATTCAACCACAAATCAACAATAATTCAATTTTTGATCTACAACGACCTGAATCACATAAATCATTTATAAGTTTTTCTCTTAAAGGAAACATTTGTGGTTCTGAATTTGACACCACAGTGGCAAACGAGTGTTACACTGCATCGCTTAGAATAAAATTAATAATAAAAAATATTCAAAACAGTTTAAGGATCTCCTGGCATGAAACACCCCCATTCCTGTTCACTACCTGACATGCGTGAGGTTACGCTTTATTTAAGGTCCCCGCAAAGCAGATGGAAATGACCTAGAAAATACTGGATATAAAATAGCTTGTCACATACTACATTGCGCCGCGTACGAGCTTGTAGTAATAGTATATGAACCAAGTGAAAACAGAACCAAATAGGATGGAATAATTTACTTTTTTATATTGAATTATCCTGCGGGCTTGGGAGACCTTTAATGTGTTTCATTAAGTGGTCAGTACGGGTATTAAATAAATAAGATGTAAATATATAGACAAATTACCAACACTTTTGTGCGGTATCCAATGCAGAACTTTAGTCTGACGGCAAACGTATAAAACCTAAGAACATAAAAAAGTTACAACCGAGAGGAGGTCATTTGGCCTGCGAGCTCGCTTGGAGGGAATTAAACTAACAATTTAAAGTTGGCAGGACCTTGTCAAGGATGGCGGGATCTTCATTACATTCTCTAATGATATGTAATAAATGTAAATCAAGTTAAATCAAATAAAGGTACAGTAATCTTGTTTATAATTTTGCCACATTTGTTAAATTGTTGCTTTAATTCACATATTTTCATGACACTTGCATATATTCAGCGTTGCATACTTCTCATTCAGATGTAATTGCTTTAAAATTAAAAACTATGTAGTAAAAATGAACGTATTACTTTAAAAATGCAATGTGCATCCGGCAAGCTAATCTATGTTACTAATCCCAGTCGTGTCTCAATTTAGGTGTACGGATTTTTAAGGATACTGCGTTTCTGGGTATATTACATAATTTAGCATATGGTAGAAATTCTGCTTATTACACGCTACTTAAGCCGGAAGCGAGACTGCTTACGATTGCCGGTGGATAGCCAGCGGTAAGACTCATAATGCGAAGTTAAACTTTGTTAGTTTTCTGTATCCTTAAAATGATGCATATACATGCGCTACCAAGATAATTTGTGCATTGGTTGGGGCGAACAGTTTTTTTCTAACATGTTTAACTGTAGTTTTCAAGTTATAAATGTATTCTGCGTGATCACATTCAAAAACAACGATTCAAAACAGAAAAGCTGTGAAATGCATTTGTAGTGAAATACAGCTGTTATTTTTCATTAAGCGTAACATGTAGCGATCAACCTCAGTGTAATAGAGTCGTATCAACTATAATTAATTACCGACTTTATCAATAACAGTAGGTTAGGTAGCTGGTGATGACGTGTGGAAGAAAGTCCGCCTTAAATCTTTAAAAGGTTAACGTTTATTGGATGAGCTGGTGAATAAAAACTAAGTTGGAGTCCGCCCTTGATCATAATAAACTGATGGTTGCATGTAAAGCAGATCTAATGTAAGCACATGCAATCAATATTAATACATCTTTTGTGCTTTTTAAACTACATCTGTATCATACTGTGATTGTAAAGTGTGGGCCCCCTGAATCTGCAAGTGTATCCATGCCACTTCTGTCCTCCCATATACAGTATGTATATGATATATGTATGAAATGTTTCTTATTTCAATGGCATGACTCTATTTATAAACATCTGGAGTTGATAATAGTTACAGAAACACCATGACAGTCTTATGTGGTTTCTGTCAATGCTTTAATAAATTAAATAAAGGCAAGTGAGTGAGAATTTTACAGACACCCAGGGAAAACATCACCTCTTCCCCACAGCAGTTGTGAAAAGATGCTGAATAATGCTGCATAAATGTATAGCAGTTGCGCCAGTACTTACCCTCTGGTCTGCAGTCCCTCAGCCTGGATGTCTGCCTTTCATGGCCGGCACTCACTTTCTTCTTCTTTTCCAGATCAAAGTTCAATGTGGTCTATGCTATTTTGCGATCCACAAAATGTGATGCAAAGAAAGTTCAATATAACTGGCAAACCATTCACAATGCATTCATATTGTTTCCTAATATGTCTGCTTTTTGTCAGTAGAGTATTTTAGGTTAATGCAAAACAAAATATAACAAATCCTAGAACTGCCTGTGGAAATTTAGTTGAGAGTAATAAAGAGTATGGTATGGGTATAGTTTCACAATTAAAATATTTCAGATTTAATATTTATTTCATATATGTCAATATAAGGTCTGTTTGCTATTAAGAACACATTTTGATCCGTCTTCCGTCGTCTGTAGCATCAGGCGGAGCCTGGCATGATCCCAGGAAAGACAGGGACACTGCAGAGGTGACACGCCAATCAGGAGAGGGGGTGGGCCCCCTCAGCATTGGGGGGCCGATTGTCTATCATGAAAAGGGGAAATTTGCTGACCCGGGACGGGGGAGCCTTGGTAAATTTTGCAGTGGCCCCCTGTCACGGTGAGCCCAGGGGTGAATGAATGCCCCTCTGTCCCACTACTGATGCCAATCCATCGCCGCTTGGAAAGCAGCTTTAGAAAGATGTACCGTATATGGGAGCCCAGGAGGGGCATGAATACCCTGGCAGTTTTAACTGGTGGGGGGAGAGAATCCAACTACTAATTTATGTGTATGTGTATATATGGTAATGTGATTTATGTCTATATAAGGTTATGTAAATTTTGTTCTGGTTGTCACATGGTTGGTGGTTTTGTCCGGTCTCCTCCGGAGCCTTCGCCTGATCAGATCTACTCTCTAATTAGGTTAGATTCTTTGGGATAATTAGGCAAGAGTCAGTTACGTTGCATGGTAATGAAGGGCATGAGCTCGTATCTCAGACGGCTTGGATTGAGCTCTGTTTACTGATGCTTGGCACGATTGTTCACGGCTAGTTAACTTTCACTGGGTTTCTCTGGTTAGAAGCAAGTTCAAGTTATTATCACATACTCTCAATCACACTGAGGCCCAGCATTTGATTTCCTGTCCCTCTGCAACTACCACATACGTCCACATACGTCCACATACGTGGGTTCAGTCCTCTTAAACAAGTATTAAAAGTTCAGATCCTAATAAAATTTTTGTGCAAAATACAGGCTAGAAGAAATGTCTACTATATTATATGGAATATATATGGAATATTGTCATGCTCCGTCCGTTCGAGCCTCGTGTGTGCCACGCCCCCCTTGCTCCCTGTGTTCAATCCTGATTGAAACCACCTGTTGTGCATCCGTTTGATTGTATTCCGCTGTTTCCTGTTAGTTCCCTGTCAGTCTTCTGTATTTAGTCCGCGTCTGAGTTCGTATCCCCAGATCGGTCATTGTGATGTTTGGTAGCATCTATCCCCGTTTGTCCGTAAATAAACCCTGTATACCCGGATTGCCTGCCTTCTTGCCTACCTGACTCCGCCCACATCCAGGCACGCTTCAACCGTGAATGTGACACACATCATGTTAAATGTTTATGCGAAGGCCTTGCCTGGTACCAATCTTATATCCTCATTGCTTTAGTTTTTCTTTTAATTGTCCCTCATTCCCCTTTTAAATAAACCGGCAGTTTAAAGCTAACTCTTGGGTTGTAATGTGTCATTATTATTTAACGAACTATAACTGCTCCCTGAACCTAGAGACTGGTCCTATTTGTGGTAAGTGCTACAAGTAGCAACAATCACAATGATGATCTTACCAAAAATTAATCACGTTCTCAATGGTACCGAGTCAACCTCCGCTGACTTGGTTTAAATCACTGGACTCCTTCATTTCAAAATATATATGGAAACCCAAACCATCACGCATAAGTTTAAAAACTTTACAGAAACCCAAGAACCGGGCAATAGATTGATATATGTCCTAAAATGGACAAGGCAAAATAACTTACAACCAGCCTACAACCAGCTTTCTCTCTACCTCTCTCAGAACAACCTCCATGATCCTAATCAGTCTGGTTTCAAAGCAGCACAATCCACAGAGACTGCCCTCTTAGCAGTCACTGAGAAGCTGCATGCTGTCAGCCAAACTATCATCTGTCCTCATACTTCTTGACCTATCTGCAGCATTTGACATGGTCAACCACAAGACTCTCCTGTCCATTCTTAGGAGTCTTGGCATTGGTGGCTTGGCTTGGCAATGGCTTGCATCCT
>JAODUD010000033.1:9662479-9679596 GCA_026784285.1 Stomatorhinus walkeri | reverse complement strand
ACAGAGAACGGGGGTGTGAAAAGACCCCATGCTTCCCTCCGCCCGCTCAGATGTGGTGTTGGCGCGTGTTGTTCTATCAATGTATACTTTACAACCCTGAATTCAAGATTCTGCAGGATGAAAGATTCCCAAAAGTTATAAAAAACTAGTTGCTTTTATATTTATCATTGAGGAATTTGTATATTTATCATTTCACCCACTAATACAGCTGGGTTCATTGACTTAAGCAACACAGGCTGGTGACAATTTCTGATCATTACTCACTGCTTAGCCTACAAATCAGTAGTTAGACTGTAGGATCAATAAAGCATGTTTATTTACAAGATTCCTGCATTTTTTAAATGTTGAATAGGCACTAATGAATTTTGAACATTTTAAGAATTCACAGTGACTATACTGAAATGGTACAGTTAAAATGCTTCCCAGTAAGATTTTCCAGCAAGCTGCCAGTTCATTAGGAACACTGCAGATGTGTTATTGGTAGTTAACAAGTCACATATATTAGTAATCCTTCCCAAAGCCCACACTGAGGTCTGGGCCTTCCTGTGAACATTCCCGCAACAGACCAGATGTTACTTTGCATCAATTTTCACGTGAATTAGAGGTTGTGAGAGTTTCTGTGTAGCAAATTCAATGGCACATCTTCAGTTGGCATAAAATGCAGGTGAGGCCATTGTGCACATTTCTGTTGTTACATTCAAGAATAAACAGAATATTTTCTAGTAGTGTGTGAAATTATATCAGAAGATAATATAAAATACCATTTAATTTAAATAATCAAAACAAATCAAAACATCTTGTTGAAATTAATATATATAGCTGGTTGGTCATTCACTTAATTACACCTATCATTGTTTGGGTTGCTACATCACCCTGAAGCCAATTTCCCATGATCCTCTCCCCTTACAAACTATGCTGGATCTCTCAGCTGGGTGCTTAAAAACTGAGAGTCTAGACTGTCCCTACACATGCCCCCCCCCCAGATCCTATTGTTTCTGATAATCATGCTACATTTGCTTCTGCTGAGTCCAGGGAACACAGTGTACTTTTAGACACCTCCCTGATTAGACTTCACTGCTGCTTTCCATGTCACAGAATGTCCCCATAACCAAGAAATCAACCAATATTTTCTTACGATGAAACATTTACACAAATTGTAAATTTGTATAGCATATTGAAATATATCCATAAATACAAGTGTATCCATTGAATTGACAGGTGGACCAGAAAAGGTTATACAGCATATGTATTATAAAGTATATGCAGTGCTGACAGAAAATCTTGAGATGTTTGCTTAAATCTGTAAAAATGTTTTTTTATTTATTCATTTCATAAAAAACTCCACTGACAAGCAATGTTTGACATATCTGCACATATCTTCTGCACAGACCTTTTCTTTTTATTAAGTCATTATTTTTGACTACCTCATTCAGTTCTTTTCTTGCCATTTTGCTATTAATTGCAACTGTTTTTAACTCCCAAATAGTTAATAAACACAAATGTTAGGTGTTTATGTCACTGCAAAGATGTTACTAATTAAAAAGCACCCAAAGAGACTGCATGCCAATTAACTTTTTAACACAGCTCTTTTACAGCTACAATTTGGGTCTAAATTTATTACTACTTGAGATAAACGTTTTACTTAAAACTACAGGTTGTTTCAAATGTGATATATGGTTTTTTAAACAGATTTATAAAGTAACGATTTTTGTTATAAAACCAAAAAAATTGCAATATATTTACTGAATTAAGTAAACGTGAGCACTGTATTACTGATGATACTAACATGCTGTATGTAGTATAATAGTGATATTTTTACAAAAAAAGTTAGAAATGAGTTAATTTTTTTTTCCAACGTGATAAACTGAAAACACAAGAGAAAAGAACAGAAGGAATCAGAAAATGTCTGTGGATTAATGAGCCGCTGGGAACTTTCACAGAGCTCACAGGAATATCTGTGAATTACATCTGATGGTTGTTTAGTGATTCTGGTCGTGTAACTATGGGAATGGAATAGGGAGAACCAGGACCTCTGGTCAAAATATGGCCAAAATAAGTGTGATCTGACCTGACTGGGCAGGACAATTCTGCTACCACATGCAGTCTTTGTAAAAAACAGAAAGCGTCCCGATGGGTTTGGGTGGAGCCTACCCCTCAGTCTTATTGGTTGCCTCCCATGCTCATGCAGTGAAGAAATCTCATGGCTGGCAGAGTGATTTCAACACTGGGTCTTTGAGGAAGGCCCTTAGCCTCAATGCCTGACCTCAAGATTTCCTCAGAAATACATTGTTTTGGACGGAAGCATCTAGCGAATAAATAAATGTAAATATTTCCTAAGTATGATCTGCGTGTGCCGGTCCGTGCTTTTGACAGTATCAGCTGCAGGCCTCATGTCATCTGTGATTCATCTATATCACTTTCAGGGCATAATCAGTCACATCTCAATGAACTGAAATGAATGTTTCCTGCATGAACAACCCTTTTATGTGTGATAACAAAGTAACTGTAGCCATCAGATGTCTGCATAATGAAAACTCCCATTATCCACAGCCAAGTAAAGTGTCTGTGTGTGTGTAGATTATGTTTATATTACATTGTGGGGACCAAATGCCCCACAATGTGATAAAAAACTTGTTATTTTGATGTTCTGAGGACCATTTTTCAGGTCCCCACAAATATTATTGAATGCAATGCAAAAAAACTAAAAATGCCAAAAGTCTCATATTTTGTTTGGTTACTTATGGTCAAGGTTACGGCTGGGTTAGGGTTAAGGTCATCATGTTGGGATTAGAGATTTCCCTATAGAAATGAATGGAGAGTATATATAATTACAAAGCTGTGAGCGTGCGTGTTATGGGTATGCCATCTGACATGAAAGAAAGCCAGAAACAGATGCGCAGCAATGCAGGCACACTCATTGTGGGATGTTAATTCAAAATACTGCTTATGTTATGAATGATTCAGGTGTTTAATAAATGAGTTCCACATTTAACTTTTGTTAATTTGCATATTTACTGTCAACTATCTCTATTGTTACTGTATAAACTGTATTAAAAACTTTTATATCATCTTCAATATCACTTTTATCTCATCTTTAATATTACTGTAAATATTTACTTAATTGTCCTAAATGGTAAATGTATTGTATGCAATATTTCAGAATATTCATAATAAAAACTGAAAACACTGTGACCCATAATCCTCTCCTATAAAACACACATCATCCGCCATCCCTGGAGCAAGGGGGGTTCAAGGGCTCAGCAGTGATATCGTTACATGGGATTTGAACTAGCAGCATTCTGAATATGAGCAGAGCTTCAGAGCCTACAGAGCTACACGCTGCCCCCTAGGCCTGAAGCCTGTTGTAATGGTGGCAGCTTTTTTTGGCTATGAACATTGTTCAACCAGGACTGATGGATTCTCCAGACCAGGGGGAGGCAACCCTGATCCTGGAGTTCTGGTATCCAGCAGGTTTTCCATCCTACCTGGTCTCTGATGAACTACACCACATATCAGGCATATAGTAACTCATCAGGTGGGGTAGAAAGTTTGCTAGGTATTGGCACTGCAAGATCAGGCTTACCTACCCCTGCTCTAAACCCATTCACCAGATTCTGTTGTGTGGCTGAGATCACATGAATGACATACAGTGACATCCTCAGTTGGTCATGGAACTCCATGTGACAGGAACCCAAGGGGCACCGCTACGTATTCTCCCAGCACCCAGACACTGTCAGCTCCACCTGGCATCCCCACAGCTTTCATTCTCAGACACAAACCAACCAGTATCCTCCCACTTCACTGGACCACAATAAAACCACACAAACAAAGCATTATCAAATTATTATTTAGGATTGTCTACTAATGGAAAATATTAACACATTAATGCCTGTGCTTTACAGTGCAAAGTGTAAATACACAACTGTGAATGCAGAATTGTATGGATGCCATAATTCCAGTGTGAATATTAGTATCTATATAGGGCTGAAGTACATGGAGTCCAAATCCATTACATTGATGTCTGTTACTACTACTAGTAATAATAATAATAATAATAATATTAATAATAATCATCATCATTCAAAGATTACCACTACCAGCAATTATTAACTTGAATTAATTTTGGTGTTATTATAAAGTAAAGATTTAACTTCAAAAGCTAAGTTAAAATTAAAGCTTTGTTCTCTTGTTATTGGATTACTATATGCTGGTATATTCTATTCACTATATGCTGGTATATTCTATTCACCTTTACTTTGGTCGTCCTGCAGTCTATCACCTGCTTGCCGAACTGCATATTATAGCCCCCAGAAAGCAAAGGCCAGCTGACCCGCGCTCCTCCGACTGGCGCCCCCCCCCCCCCTTGGAAAGATGAGCCGCTGTCCCTGCGAGGAGGCTAATAAGGGCCGATAGGAGGAGCTAGGCCAGCAGCCCATTCTCAGAAAGCGGTCCCCTGGAACAAAGTAATAATTAAAAACCCGTTTCAGACTTTGTGTTTAATTCAGGCTGCATTTGGATTCATCTCATTGAGATTTTCATGTCATATAAGGCATATGTTAGGTGAAATCACTGAATACCTGAATCGTTTGGCAGGCTTTTGGGTGAGACTTACAGGTCTTCTCCCACGCTCACACGTGAGCATACCAGGACAAAAGAAATCCATACGGCCATATGAAAGTCAAACTCTTTCTTGATTATATTTTAAAACTACTTAAAATGACTGAACAAAGTTAACCAAATACATGGATGCATTTGTTTTAAAACACTCATTTAACTTTTTTTTTTTACTTTTAGCTGGTTGAACACTGCAAATATACACATTATATAGCAAAGACGTTTGGCCCTGTGTTCCCTAAGGTCCATATGTTTACATTAATCTCATTTATGCGAAAACATAACCACATTAACCAGACTAGTGACCTTTCCTGGCATATGCGCCGGTTTTCCTAGAAGCACCCATTACTCTAACTCTAAGCATTTCACAAAATTAACAATGCGCTAAATAGCCAGCGTCCGCAGCGAGCAAAAGAATACCCTTACAAATATAGGAAACTCTTACACAATAAACGAATATGACTTATTTTAATCTTACCTTCTCAAACGTAAGCAAACTATATAGGAATTATTCACAGACGGCATTTCTGTTCATTGGGCCATAACATTATGCTGGAAAATATGTTTGGAGAGTATACACACAATCACTTTGGGCAGCAAGTTTCTCAAAAAGCTGCAGAAGGGACAATGTGACTTAAGTTCGGCTCAATTTGAATTCATTTGATTCATATAGTGTAAATAGGTGTACATAACTTGCACAAGTTGTCCTGTACAAGTTATGGACGTAATCTTTTTGCCTTTCCCCACTGCTACAAACGCTATAAAATCTTTTTAGACTACACACGTCTGTTTTTTCATATAAAATCAATTACACGATTTTTGGAATTTTTTGGGTTTTTAATAATCCAATACTTAGTTGAAATATAGGTCGTATTGTCACATCTGGGCTTAATTGTATTATTTTGCGATTGGTTTTGTACATTATTGCTTGTTGGTGCTAAATATTCACAAATCTTAAATGCATTTCTCACTATTTTTTATAAATCACTAATAAAAGCTTGTTATTTTACGAAAGAACAAAACTGGGTTAGTTTCTAAGCTTTGTTGTAAATTAGAAAGAAACAAAACAATATATTAAACAATACATGTAAAAAAAAAAATCCATCAACATTTTCCCTACCGTGTCCGAAGTTTTAGTGCGGCACAAGAAAGACCCTTAAAAACGGGGGGAAAATATTTTAAATGTAAGGTTAAGTGCCCTTTAATACACCAAGACTGTGGGGACTTCACTGTTTGTCTATAATTTTCTTCGCCAATAACTAGCATACTCTTACCGTTTGCAGTCCTAGTTTCATGTGTTTTGTTTATTTGTTTTAATACTAACAGAAAACCGAGTAAAAGCAGATATTTTTCATTAAGTAGAAGTCGATCGTTTTATCGGGGTATAGGCTACTTGCAATTATCAACAATCAGATTCTTCACAGTTATTTATTAATTCAAAACGACAGAAGGCAAGTTTCCACTAAGTTTTCACGTACCAAAAACACCGGCCTGCATGGCCACCGATATTTCATACTTAACATGAGTCGTAAGTGCAAGTCACGTCTATATAGTAAACATGCTAACGCACAAGCACTTGTTAAACTGTTCTGGCTTTTAGGACAATATTGCCGACAATGGCCGCTGCCATACATATTTCTAGATTTCCTGTGTTCCATCGTTGTTGTTTTTAAGCTTATTTCATTGTGAAGCCATGGTGAGTAATCCAAGTTAACGATATGAAGGTCACTTCATCCTGTAATAATACTTTCCGGGTTTAAATTACGTGGGGCAGCACAAGCGATTTAAATGTAAAGCTAATAAAACCTGTTAGGTACACGATTAGGCTTCTGTCAAATATTTTTTGTTCCCAGATCTTCTCTTTTAAGAATTGCAAGCTTCTTTTATTATTGAGATTGTATTCGGCATGCTCGAAGTAACCAGGAAGAGATCGGATGTGTCTGATGTATTAAAATCTGATCGCTAATATCTCAAGTTCGTAAAAAGCTTAACACGGCTTACTAGCCTGCAACGCAAATAGGTTACGGACTTGACATCATGCAAGACACCTTTTATTTCTGCTCATAACCTCTGCAGTGTTACAAAGCGCCAAAATTTGAATGGTGCCAAAGGAAAAGAGACCTAACGGTTTGGTTGTAGCAGCGATCTGGGATTTGAGCTTCTAGGTTTAGCTTGCTTCATTCACTTATTAATTAACATACTAATTATAATTTGAGATGCAAATACTGGAATGTAAAGCTCGGGGTGTTCAAAACATCAGAAAGAAATTACTATAATATAGACACTGATAAACAACACAGGCAGCAATTCGTCATAGGCTAAAATGCTTAATCCAAGAATCTGAAATTGAGATGACGTTAGTAGACAATGAACCTGCTAAGACAATAATCAAAACGCTGCAGGACTTCCAAAGCTGTAGGAAGTTTTGAAAACGAAATCGAGCGTTTACCGTGGATTGGGGTAATAGGTGAGCATATAAATATGCATTTAAAACAATCTCTGCAGTCTCTGGTACCCGGTTCGCTGTAATTTCTTCGATTACACGCAGATCGTGACCGTAGAGATGACGATCCTGTCTAGATGTGACTACGGGTGACTAATGTCAGACCATGTACCCATCAAAGAAGCATGCGAGACGCCCGAAAGTTTGATATTTTGTACAGTTCATTTTTGCGTTTCCGTCAGACTGCACGGTCAACAATTGTGCCTGTGTTGTGTTCGACTGTGCAGTAGGCATTAAAAATAAAACGGCATTGTGTTTGTCGGTTGATGCTATACTCTGTCAGCAGTGTTGTTGAAAAATGTTAAAGCAACATTTTGCCCATTATTTATTACAGGCCGCTAGTGTTTAAATAAATTCACCTTCTCTGCTGTGTACCGAGATGAGTATATCTTAAAATGAAATGTTAATTTATAATATAAAATTATGAAATAGAATAACACGTATTCCTTCTTTTAAAACAAGAACACAACATGGTTTCAGTTCTGTGGGTAGCCTACATATAAAATGACAGTGACAACCGAATAGAAGTTTACTCAACATGACAAAGAAATACTGTTTCTTAATGAGTTTTTTGCTTTAAAAAGAGTTTTGAAAGAATCGCACAATGTACACATTAAAAAGCATTGTCTTTGGTAACATTTGCAAGTCACATTAAAATGTTAATAATATCTATGCTTTCACAGTTCAGTATGGACAAAATACTTATTATTTACAACAAAAGTGCAAATAAATACACAAAACAAAACATACAAGCCCACATCTCTTAGCCACTGCGGTTCTGCAAGAAAAGCCGTACCATAGAACGGATGAAATTGTACAATAAAACTAAATAAACATATTTAAATAAGTATATGGCGCATAACAATGCAAAGCAAGGGCGGGTAAAGTGAATTTGAAATCAATTGAAAGCATGGGTTGGCTGTCAGACATTTTACAAGTGTTATTTACAAAGTTTCGTGCGAAATATGTAAAAAATGAAAACATCCTGGAAAACAATATGATTATGACGTGCCTTCATAACGTCAAACTGTGTGTGTGTGTGTGTGTGTGGGTCTCACTGTAAAAGTCGGTGTTATACAAATTAAATTATTTTTGTTTTGTAGTTAGATGTGTTCATACAATATCAAGAGAGGGAAGGTTTCTTTTCCACAATTTCACCTGCTCAACATCATTTTTGAAAAAGAAAAACGCTTTAATTCTGAGATTGCATACGCCCTTGGATGCACTCTTCGCTGTGCGTCGGCGTCAGGTCATCCGCCGTATTCCCTTGGTCCGCCGTGCACTGCTCCAGAAACTCAACCACATCCAGGTAGCCGGCCTGAGCGGCCAGGTGCAGCGGTAGGTTGCCGTCACTGTCCACCGCGTTGACGTCGGCGCCGTACTTCACTAAAACCTGTAGCGTTTCCAGGTAGCCGTCCCGGGCGGCGTCGTGAGCGATCGTCAGGTCTTTCACCGGGTCACGCTTATTCGGATCTGCCTTCGCTTCAAGTAACATTTCAGCAAGACCGGGGACACCGAGTTTCATTACCTGCAGCCAAAGAGAATAGATAATTACCGTTTGGGATATAACACACTTAATTGGCACTTACATAATAAAGCCTACATAATAAGAAAAATAATTCCTTATGTTGTACTTTAATTAAGAAAGCTTAAATGTTAGAAATTTCTTATGTTGTACTTTTAGTACAAAAATTAAATTAATACTATATTTACTAAATCTATCACTTTACTAAATCTATCACTTTAGTTTTTCATTTAATTTATATATATTTTTTTCAAAATTACACATTTTGAACACTAAAAGAAAAAGGCAGTATCAAATGTGGAAAATTTTTAACTGAATACACAGTTTAAGACGAGGTGTATTTTGACTGATGCTTTACACTTTTTAAAATTATTTTTTGTTAACCCTTTGCACATTGTTCTAATGCATTTTAGATGTTCAGATATTCTGAGTTGTGTTCCTTGTAGGAATTGTCTTGCCCCCCCCTCCCCCCATCTGAATTGTGCAAAATCTATTTTTTAAAGCAAAAATATAAAGCAGTGACATAAATATTAAAATTAAAAACAAGCTTTCCTTCATTTTTAAAATTTTAATTTTTAAATACACTTCTCTCAGTAGCTCTCTGCACCGTCTGACACCTTAGACTGAATAGCGGTGGTGGGTCCTTTGCATGGTGTCATTCATTCTGAGCCTGATGTGTGTGTGTGTACATGCATGTATACACTGAATCCTAAATGCACAGCATAATGCATCATACACACACACATAACAAAAATGACCACTGCACCACCATGCCGTCCCCCTACTGTTAATCAGTTTCAATAATAGAAATTAAACTAATTTGCTCTACTATGTTCATGTTTCAAATCACTCACAGATTCATCTGAGAAATTTATTGTAAAGCAAACTTTTCACTTTTAATGTATCTTTTTGCATCTAATAATCACTTTTTGCATCTTGCAATTACCCAGTCGCTAAAAACACCAGTCAGTCTTGCAAAAACTTCTACAAATGCAATATTTGTTCATGCGACTTCTTCTACGTATTGTTTTGTTTAAACAGTGTGCTGTCACATTCATAAACACACTTACAAAAATGTTCACCAATATAATGTTGCTTTTTTCTCTGCAACTCTTCACCTGCAATATGTCAAACAGCCCTGCCTACATGTGGTGTAATATATAAAAATATATTTCTTATTAAAGCAAAAAATAACATTTTCCAATGTTCAGTACCTGTATATTTGAAACTACACATCCCATTTTACACACCCCCAAGCTCAATAAATGTGTAAAGGATACAGAGGTAGAAACACTGGACCTTATCTAACAGGCCTAATAATGAAAAATAATCATATGAGGCTAATGAATCTTAAATATGTATTAATACACATGTAAACATATACTATTAATATTCTATATTTTAAATAGAAATGTATTGTTATAAGGAGGCCATCAAGAAGGTTTTTTCCCCGTTTTGTAGATCATCCATCCCAATACAACTCCTCTACCTAGCAGGCACCTCATTTATTTTTTAATAAACCATTTTAAAACATTGCATTGCTCTTTTCAATAAATTCAACAAATGGCCTATGAGATCTCTTACAGTATGCTGCAATATGACAGACTGATTTGAGCTGTAATTCTGAAATTGCATTTCAGTATCTATATGACAAACCAATATACGTGTTACAATCATTCATGATTTGAATAATTATAAAACCTATTCTGTGATTGGGCTGCCGTTAATCATTTTATGCACACTTTAAATGTAGATAATTTGTCTTCTCATTACAATATCATTACATAAAAGCGAGTTCAGAGTGAAATTTAATTTAGAGATGTCCCTAATCTGACAGCACAAGATATGCAAGATATCTGAAACTTGTTATGGACTGTTTGAAAATAAAACTACGAATTAAGTGCTGGTTTTGCAGGTGTTTTTTAATCACTGGATGGTACTAATTTGTCTACATGGCGCCACATTTACTGAAATAAGGTTATGCCAGTCCAGATAAAAGAGCAACTTGTGATGTGCGTTATGGATTTCTCAATAGCAGTAGCCTGAAAGCAAAGTTGTTCTAGTACGTTATTTTAGCTGTATAATCGTGTAAATGAGTGTGTGGAATATAGGTAAATGTATACTGCTGATTTATTTTAGTAGAAAATCTTTTATTTCATCCATATGTATGAGCGTAATAAATGAGAAGTCTCACGAGTTAAGCAAGAATGGAAGAAAATAAACGCCAACTACAACGAAAATTATACTAGTTCAGCATTATCGTCTTTTTTACTTCTATCACCTTAAATTAACGAGTAGAAAGTTTGACTATAATGTGTATTAACATCTCACAATTCGGCCGAAAACCGAGAATATTTCAGTACGTCATTAAGACATCTTGTTTTAACGGTACACCAGCAGTTAAACAGATAATCCCCTGGGCAAACCTCAGCAAGTCATACTTCAAAACCATACAAATGTACAAGTGGTCGGCAGAAAAACGCGATACCAACCTGTAATGCCGTCCTGCCGAAACGGTTCGCCTTATTGACATCTGCCCCGCTTTGTAATAATGTTTCAACTTCTGACAAGTCTCCCCTTGCAGATGCACTGGTCAGCTTGTTTGCTTCAGTCAAATCAGCCATTCTTCATAAAAACAAACGATGGTGGCAGAGCAATTTTCAACGTAGTGGAAAAAAGCACCGCAGCTGAATTTAACTGTGTACTCGCTTGTTTTCTTATGCTTATACGTATATGATGACGGCACATACCATAAGACTGGTAAATAGACTACTTAGCAGAAAGAAACTGGAACAGTGCCATGGTCCGCCTTCCGCTTTAAAACCATCCCACTATACAATCCCCATCACTTCAGAAAAGAGGGATGTTACGCTTTTCCCAGCGTTGGATGCATGTGCGATCACCTAAGGCTGAGAGGGTCCTTATCTGGGGCCGGGCTGCAAGATGTACAAAAAATACATAATAAAATTTGCAGCGGAGCTCACATTAAAACTGCTCTGTCCCTGCATCATTCAACATCGTCGGAAGGCTGAAATCTTTCAGTTATGAAATTAACACTCAATGCAACCCGCTTGTTTAAACAATCCAGCATGTGGAGGTATAAAACTGTGAACCGAATAAAACATCCAGGCACAAGTTCAAAGAAAACGTACGGCATGACAAAAAAAACGCCGTCAAGTAATACTGTTATATTTTTGATCATTCTGCGCATCGACAAGGTAAAACGTATCCGGAAGTCAGTATTCATATGTTGATTGCTTGGAGAAAAGCAAAGAAATGCAGTATTGGCGGAAAAAATATCCGACACACTCCCGATTGTAGTGCCAATAAATAGTACATATTTTACAGCGTTCAAGTCCACGAATGCGTCCTGCGAGGCTTCCGGTAGGTCACCGTTTGAGAAAAATCGCCCGGTACACAGGTGCATAGCGACCCAGCTACGGCGTCCAAAAACCCCGATTTAAAAATAATCAGTTCAGTGAGGTAACGACATGGTTGTCCTTTCGGAGATGATTCCCCTTGATCGCGTCTGGAATTTCATACTGTGGGGCTGCAGGGGTTTATGGCAATTCGGTGTATTAAAAAAAGAAAAAGAAGGAAGATAGTCTGATTTTGTTTAACGAGTGGCTGTATCCAATGACATTGTAAGGGATGAGGTTTCAAAAGTTTTATGCAAGCTTCCCGCCCATTTTTCAACTGTAGAAACAGGGGGGTTGCTGAGAATTCGTCCTACTCGCTTGGCTCATTAAATATTGAGCGCTTGTTTATTTCGGTTAAAAGCGGGCGGACAAAAAACCGCGACCGGTGAAACATTGTATCAATCCGCAGACTTTCATCATTTACAATTTCCATTCCTGATCAAAGGTGATTTTAATGGCCAGATTTATGAATGATGATTACGCCTCTTATGACTGGCTCCTGCTGTTTTGGGAGGAGGCTTGCGGTGACCTGCAGAGAAATCACGAGACACGATAAACTTTAAAAAAAATAATATACAGATGTAGAGTGTTTAAAATACAAGATCCACTACGCTGGGTTGATTATCTGCGCGCCATGCAATTCCTCCGCGATGGCGATACAACTTTCCATTTTCAGTGATCTGATTGGACATTGGATATTTTTTTAAAAAGAGACTTGCTTTTTTTCACTGACATCACTCAGTTTTGAAACAAGGGACCTCTAGTCGTCACATAACAGACGGCGATAGGCGGGACTAAAAATCACCGAGGTCGAGTTGAGGTACCTCGCCTGTAGCTGTCACAGGGCGAGCACTCCGGTGATGTTGAGTTTCGGCACCGCCCACCCCGTGTCACGTTTGAAGAATATGAATGTATCATCAAATGACCACAAAATAGTGCTTTATTGGTACTTGATCCGGTCGAAGTTTTGCTTACAAAACCACGCTTCAGAAAACTCAGATAGGCCACATATATGAACTGATTGTGGGATGAAACTTTTTAGCGATGGGTGAAAAAAAACAGCGAAGGGCATATCTCTCGCTTGTCTGCTTACACACAAGATATGTGTTTGTGCATCGTATGCTTCCGTGACAGCGGAGACGGCGGTTTGCAGACTTTTGTAATTCACACACAATCACATTTTATAGGGGCACGCACTAAATTTTATGCTGGTATGGAGTACTTAACCCTATGGGCGTATGTTATTACTACTTTATTGTGCGAAAGGGACACACGCGTTTAATCATACAAAATCCAATAGCAACGTGACTTGTTATGAAAGATTTTCATATTAGGTACGATTAATTTTTGGCACGAGTGGCACGGTAATGCAGTGGTTAGCGCTGTCGCCTCACACCTCTGGAATCTGAGTTCTATGCGTCTGGAGAGAGAGAGAGAGAGAGGGGGGGGGGGCATCCTGTGATGGGTTGGATTGGTGCCCCATTCTGGGTTGTTCTTTACCTCGCGCCCATATAGATGCCCCACGACCCCGGTTCAGAAAATGAATGAATGGATGGATGATTTTTGGGATTGCACAGTAGTCTGCTACTACAAGCATGTTAGAAAATACTAGGTTTTATTAAATATATAATTTAAATAATAGTGCCCCTTCATCAAACATCTATTCGCAACATATTGCTTTCTGTTGACTGACGTAATCCAGTTGTCACAGAACAAGTTTTTTAAAATATCGAATCACAATAATTTCCTCATGTTTAATAACAGGTTTGTCCAACAGATGCTTCTCGGCATTATTTCATGTGTAGCTAATAATCGAGATATTAACAGTTGCTTTTATTAAGCCACTCCGATGTAATCTTACACCAAAACTACATGCAACGATAACAACAGAATCCTAAAAATGTACTGGCCGTGAATCATATTCGTTATTAAGTGCCACCTAGGTTGGCCTACTTTTCCAGTTATTCTTGTTTTTAGTTATGGCGTTTAACAAATATTGTTTGGGGTTTTATCTATTCAATTTCTACTATACATTTTACGACGTAATGACGGATGAGAGGGGCGTGTATTATTCTATGTGAAGCAGGGCTGCCCGATGAACACTCGAATGAGAAACTGCATTTCGGTGTGGCCTGCGCCTTTAACAGTACCAGAGCAGGCCACGTCTTTATTGTGCGACGCAGTTTTACGAATTGCCGTAAAGCGACGACGATGTCGTGAGGGACGCGGATAAAAAAAGTGACGTTCACGGAACACTCGTACTCACAAAAGATACGGAGCCGCACAACACTGCACTAAGTGTGGCGTTTCTCGGCAGGTGTCTTTTTAAATCCCCCTTCTCCCTGTGAAATTCCGACGACATTTGTATATGAAACCCGAGTCCCTCCTCTGCTTCGGAAAGAGAGGGAGAGAGAGAGAGCAATAGAGCAAACGTTAAGCCAGTCATTGCCATGGCCTCCGGTAGCGGTAGCGACATGAACAGAGAAATGATCCTGGCCGACTTTCAGGTGGGTTTTTCCCCTTTTACAGGTTCATGTGTTCAAATGTGAAACTCGGTCAGTGAGGCAGCGTAGCTGCTTGACTAACTACGGTGCCTCCTGTCCTGGTCAAAGAAGTGGCTATTTAAACCACGAGTGTGCTAATTGGAAAGTGGGTGTATGTTTATTTTCAAGGATAGATTTAATGAAAGGACGGCAGCTCACAGTCGGGTGTCAGGGCTTAACCGTGAACACGTGTCTATAGAAACCCCCAAAAAGAAAGGAAAATGAGCATATATCTTTGTGGATTGGATTAGTTATCATCGACTCCCTGCCTTTTGTGCAGTCGGTCTGTTAACCAACTACAATCATTAAAACAAGATGACGTAAGTTGGGTTATGTGGTCTGACAAGGCAGGTCCGGTTTAGAGATGGCAAACTTTGGTGCAGTTTTAAAAATTACTGCATTGAAGTGCATAAAGGTCCATGCCAGTGTAACCATATTTGCTGTTTGTCAGACGTTTTCGGGAGTAGGTTGTGTCAGAGACGGACAGGTGTGTAAGCTTACTTTTATGGTTGAGGTCTTATGGTGATTTTTCCGGGTGTCAAATGAGTTTCAGGATTAATCTGCTATAGTTTGTTGCGCGTTTTGCCCTGGGTGGGGGTCGGGATTGTGAGCAGTAGGCTTTGTTTTATGTCGGCGCAGTGGTCGATCACCACTGGTGTGACCTGTCCATATATGATTTATTTTCATTTTTGCACTCATAACTCATACCGAGCAAAACCCAAGATCGCCCACACAATTTTCCTATAGTTAATGACAGTTGTCCTGAAACTTTTACGTTAATCTGTAGTATGCTGTTCTGAGAAGTGTGCTACTAATATTATTCCTAACCCTACCCCCCGGTGCGTGTTTAGTAGTTAAATTTTTAAAGATGGTTGTTATTTTATATGTAAAGCAATGATGGATCAAAACGGATTCACCTACTCTTCTGTCTAAGGGTGATTTAATGTAATTTCTTTGTCAGTGTGTTAATTCAAACTACATTTTTGTCATGTATATGTATAGCTATTAGATGTATCTCCATCTGTCCATTTTCTATTTTTATTTTCTTCCCAGTCTAGTTCATTTTTATTGAATGTTTGCACTTCCTCTTCAGTGTGTGAAACTTCCTGGGTTTCCTCTTCCTACAGATTGATGATATGAGATTTTTTTTTAAAATCATTCTTCCATTTCTTTAGTAGAAGTTGAGACACAGTACTATTCTCAGTTGTGCTCTTGGGGAATTCCTCTGCATTGGCCAGAACCGGACAGGGCTGTGTTATTCCAAAGGTGGCTCCCTAGAGCTACTGTTGTGAGTTTGTTCTTAATGGAGAAGGGGGACTCAGACTTTGGATGCAGTCCTTATACTGGCCTTCTGCTGCCCTTCACAGTTGGTTCCCTACTTGGCAGGCACAAGTCTTACTGTCTGTTAAAGAACCTGATATATTGTTATGTAAACAAAAATATTATTTTTAGAGCATCTTATTAAATATCACAAAATTTCGCAAAGTGGAGGGGGGTCCACTGGATTGTTGGAGAAAAAGAAGTTTTGATTTGTTTCACTGGTACCTGTGGTCTGGGAGGGGGCAGAGCAGGGCTGAGGACGGGGACCCGGGTGTAGGGCTTCATGCTTGTAGCTGAATCGTAGCACTTTTGAGACATCCACTCTTTCCAGGGCAGAGGGAGGGGATTTCAATGAGGAATCACTGTGACTGGGTGGGCGACAAGGATTCAGCGCCTGATTTCTGCCTTTTCTTAGGACCTTCTACTGCAATACTCTTTTATTGTGGCACATTAATCTCATTCAATTTAATTCCCCATTTTATTGTACTTGTGTAAGTATTATGTAATTTGTGTCAGGGCTGCCACTACTGACAGTATTTCTATAGATTAATCTATTGCCTATTTTGCCAAGTGGTTGATTAATCAAATTGATTAATTTTCCTCCAGATAATTAACTTGACCATTTAGTTTGTTAATTTTGACAACAAATTGTTGGATAATGTATGATTTTCATTTTTATTTCGGTACACAAAACTAAATCTTTTATTTAGTATCTGTTTTCATTTCAGTTTTAGTTTACAATAATGACACTGGTCCCAACAAGTCCAACGTGCATGAATACACACACTGTCAATCAACGTAGAATAAACCTAGGTTCTATTCTAAATGTTTTCACAAACGCTTATTCAGTGATGGTTGTAATGAAGCAGGCAGACAACTTTAAGCTTTAATAATGAGTGTGTTTAGTAGCTACAAGTACAAAAAATATTAAAATGCCCCCATACTAATGGTAATTTAATAAACAAGGTTTAGCCTATTCTGGTGGTCCATCATCCGGAATAATGCCTCTTCAGGTGCTCAGTGATGGTGCGAGTTCTGCTGTGGTATGCCAATGCACTTTGTACAGTGTAAAACCACCTTTTTATTTTGTGATACAGTAATCCCTCACTTATCGCAGGAGATAGGTTCCAAGGCCGACCGCGATAACTGAATTTCCGCGAAGTAGGGACGCCATATTTATTTAATTATTTAAC
>JAODUD010000033.1:9650354-9662379 GCA_026784285.1 Stomatorhinus walkeri | reverse complement strand
AACGCACGTAGTCACTAAACTTGTGTTGTTCTTAGACTAGGAAATACTACTACTACTGTATATTTAAAAACCCGCGATAAGTGAACCGCGAAGTAGCGAGGGATCACTGTAATTTGAACTACTCCCACAATTACCTGGTGATATTAAATGAAAACTGTTGTAATGGATTGAAGTGTTTTAGAAATCATATAGGAAAATTCTTTTTTTTTTTTTAAAAAAGATGCATCGATTTAAAAAATTGGTGTCAACCCATTACAGTATGTAGTCGATTATGTCAACTGATCGCGGCAGTGTTAATTTGGACTGTAGGCTCTTTTCATAATATTTAAATGCTAAATTGGGTTGGTTGAATTTTTTTGTCCTGTGAGAAGTATAATTGAAGATTGTTGTCCTGCAGGTTTTAGGGATTATATTTTCAGTGCAGCGTCGTTTCAGTGAACACTCAAGAATGTCGGTTTTGGCTGTCAGGAGTGCATTTGTGTCACTTCCTTCCTGGTTAGATCCAAACAGCTGTGCTTAAATCAGAGGGTATGTCTGACAGTGTGCAGGGTGTGTAAGCTTAGTAGGGCTGCCGAGATTAGTCGACGTAGTTGATGACGTCAACGCTGAAAATACGTCAACATCAATATTTGAAATCGATGCATTGTATTTTAAATTTTAATGAAATTACCTTTGTAGTTTTTAAAACACTTCAATCTATTATAACATGTTTTCCTTGTCACTGGGTAATTATGGGAATAGTTTACTAAACAAAAAGGTGGTTTTACACTGCAGATTTCTGATGGCATGCCACACAGCACAGCGCTATACACGAGCACCTGAATGGAAATCACACAGGTGCTATTCTGGATGATGGACCGACGGAAAAGGCAGAACCCCGCGATGAGTGCCGTCTACTTGTGTTTGTTAAATTGCCGTTAATAAGGAGAGCTTCTTAATATCTTGTCTTGCAGTTGCTAAATCCACCCATTGTTAAAGCCATGTAGTTGTCTGATTGGTACTTCAGAATGTCCATTGAATAAGTATTAGAGAAATCTGGGCTTATTCTGTGTTGAATAATGGTGCCAGTGTGTGTGTTCGTGTGAGTCTGGCTTGATGGGACCAGTTTTATTACCATCATGAAACTGAAAGGAAAATGGAAACTAACAGAAAAAATTAACTTAAATGACATGATGAAAACTATATTGCCTGACTTTAATCAGCAAAATGAACTGGCACCCCACCAATATACTTTTACCTCATTTATCCACAATATCTCTTCTTTTAAAAGATGTTGTATTTGTTAAGCTGTCCTTTCCTTCACCGCCACTTCAGTACTTACTGCTACCAGTATTTAATGTGGTGTTCTACTAACCGAATTTAATAAGCATAAAGAACCAGTATTTAATGTGGTGTTCTACTAACCGAATTTAATAAGCATAAAGATACGCTGAATTTATACAGATTACTAACTTTTGGGCATCAAAAATACACTTTATTAATATTTTTGGCATCCTACTAATCTGCTTATGGAATTGTGGGCGAAAATAATGTCTTTATAGTGCAGAAATGCTGGCGTGTTTTATCTAAAGTCCTGCAATGACATAGTTTGTTGTCAAAGTAAAATTAACTTAAATGGTCAATGTGATTTTCTGGAGGAAAATTAATTGTTTAGATTAATCGACCAATCGGTAAAATAGTCGATAGATTAATCTATATAAAAATAGCCGTTAGTGGCAGCCGTCCCTCAGCCAGGGAATGATTTAAAGGTATGTCAGCTGGCCGGTAAGCCTGAGTGTAAAACAAATTTTCTTAATGTGTGTGTGTGTGTGTGTGTCATCATGGACATATGCACGCTGTTAGGAAGCGTTTTAGTGCCTTTACCGAATGGCAGTTCAAACTAATTCCAACCTAATAAGCACTCATCATAATCGTTAAATGTTTTTTTTTTTTATGGAGAATGGTATGGAATAATAATTTAATCTTGTATAAGTGTGTTAATATGAGCAGTAAAATGTAACCTTGATTTGAAAGACTATAATGTATCTCTAACTTGTATTATATTCCCTTTGAATCTGCCAATCAGTAAGCACTTCAGAGGGAGGTCACCTACTGGGATTGGTTTGGTGGGAGCCCTTTGTGTATTTCATAACTTTGTTCTTTTTCTGAGCAATTCTGTTTGGTCGGCTTTGGTTCCGCAAACTCCATTTCCTTGCAGAAGCTACTTCTGACGTTGGTCTTTGTGCTGGGAGGATTGAGTTTTATGGACGTCGTCTTGAGTCTGTTGGGCTTGTGTGGCTCTCCTGTCAGCTCTGTTCCTGCATATCCCCTTTTTTATTGCACCACACACCAAAACGTGCCATGAAGAGGATCTAAATGGATTTCTTTGTTTGTTTTTCAGGCCTGCACTGGCATTGACAACATAGCAGAAGCTATCGCTCTACTGGAATTGAACAACTGGGATTTAGTGGTAAGCTTTCAGTTTTTAACCACATTTGTAGGTCTGAAGAAGAAACACAATTGAAATAAAATTTGTAACATTTAAATTTGCTGAGACACATTTTGGAAAATGAAGACATCAGTACTTAAAGTATGAGAATTTCAGGCTTATTTGAAATAGAACCACACACATAAATGAATCAATGTTTTCTGGTCATTATTTACAGAAACGTATCATTTATAGGCTTACACATATTTAATATCAACTACTGTTTGACATATTATTCATGCTTTTCTGACATACTGTACACTTTCAAAATTGTTATCTTATCTTTAGATAAGATAATCCACTCTGAATTCCACCTCATTTAATACTTAAATGTGTCACAGTGTGTGCTTTCGTTGTTGTGTGTGTGTGTTTGAGGTCTACCACAGGCTCGGCGGGGTTAATGGAACAATGGGGCCTTATTATTCTGTGCAGTAAGCACTAAATGGACTGGAGGTCCCTTTTTAAGCAGTTCAAACTGAACAGTGGAAAGGTCAGGGAAAACCACCCTGACACAATGTTCCCAAACCCTTGCGTAGATGACACCTGACCCAGGGTACACTTCATACTGCCTGGTCCCTCATACTCGCCCACCTGGGCCTGTTTAAACCGTAATGAGGACAGCTGCCTGATAAACGTTCTACTGGCCGAAGGACTTGTTGACTAGGGTGTGTGATTGGTTTCCATGGAGACACAGCTGATCATGTTAAGCCAGCTCAGCCTCCTCCTGTGTCACTTGTCTCCTCCCTTAGGTTTATGCCCACATGGTCTGTAAGCCACCCAGAGCAAAGACTTGGCCAGTGGCAGCAGTGGGGCTGAAGAATAGGCAGTTGTGGGCCTGGAGTCCAGGAGTTGACAGATGGGTGGCTTATGAAGGAAGTATTGTTTTATTTGGGCTTGAAAGGACAGAATCAGGTAGCAGTGCATGAGATGGACTGAATCCACCCAGGATCAGGATGTAAAGTCAAGGGTTTGGCAATCCTACTGCCGATTGACTTGTTCTTGTATCACGATGGGTGATGACAGCTTGGTGGTCAGTTGAAGCGTAGTGTCATTGCCTGATATCAAATATGCTCAGAAGCTGTCAGAAGATTCAACCACCAGATTTGCCCCCCCCCCCCACCTCAGCACGGGGCCAGCAGTGATACCAGCAGCAGCAGCATCTGAATATTAGGTGTAGAGCAGGTTCTGGCAGTATTTGAGCTTGAACTTCTGAGATGTTCCAAGACATTGGCCATGCTAATTGCCTCACCACCTGACAGGATCTAGAACATTACTCAGTTTTCTTGCTCTTCTGTGGCACCTGCTTTGGGACCCTGGAAGCTTCAACAAGAGGGGACATATTAGAGATGGGCTACTACTAGTGCTGGGCGGTATACTGGTTCATACCGAAAAAACGTTTTTTTAGTATTGTTATCTCGGATACTAATTTTTAATATCGATTAGTATCTGATTAGATACTCATTTTTACCATTATTGATATCAACAGTGCGAGGCCATGGAGAATGACTTCTGGAATGCTTCGAGGAGATTCGAGGAGGGTGGGAAAGCGGTGCAGCATCAACACTGTTTATGTGGGAATGGGGTGTTGCTGACCTCAGCTCGGGACGTTGTGGGTCGGTGGAAGTAATACATCGAAGACCTCCTCAATCCCACTGACACGCCTTCCAATGTGGAAGCAGAGTCTGGGGACTTGGGGGTGAAGGTTGCTGAGGTGATTAAAAAGCTCCTCGGTGGCCGGGCACCGGGGGTGGATGAGATGCACCTGGAGTTCAAGGCTCTGGATGCTTTGGGGCTGTCCTAGTTGACACGCATCTGCAGCATCGCCTGGACATCGGGGGCAGTGCCTCTGGATTGGCAGACCAGGGTAGTGGTCCTCCTCTTTAAGAAAGGGGACCGGAGTGTATGCTCCAACTATAGGGGGATCACACTCCTCTGCCTCCCTGGTAAGGTCTATTCACAGGACCTGGACAGGAGGGTCTGTCAGGTCGTTGAACCTCGGATTCAGGAGGAGCAGTGTGGTTTTTGCCCTGGCCGTGGACCAGTGGACCAGATCTATTCTCTCAGCAGGGTCCTGGAGGGTGCTTGGGAGTTTGCCCAACCAGTCTACATGTGCTCTGTGGACTTGGAGAAGGCATTCGACCACGTCCCTCGGGGGGTCCTGTGGGGAGTGCTCTGGGAGTATGGTGTTCCGGGCTGCCTTATTAGTATCTTGGGGTCTTGTTCACAAGTGAAGGAAGGATGGAGCAGGAGATCGACAGGCGTATCGGTACGGCATCCGCAGTGATGTGGGCGCTGCATCGGTCTGTCATGGTGGAGGAGCTTAGCCAAAAGGCAAAGTTCTCGATTTACCAGTCAATCTACGTTCCTACTCAGATCTATGGTCTCAAAATGCCGGGCTCTCTTACAGATAGGGTGAGAAGCTCAGTCATTAGGGAGGGACTCAGATTAGAGCCACTGCTTCTCCGTATCGAGAGGAGCCAGATGAGGTGGCTCGGGCATCTGGTCAGGATGCCTCCCTGGTGCAGTGTTCCGGGCATGTCCCAATGGGAGGAAGCCCAGGGAAGACCCAGGACATGCATCTCCAGTAACAGCTTTATTACTTACAAAAAAGAATGAACATGTCCTAGAGACAGATTTGTAATGGTACTTGTATTCATTATGTGCTGTTCGGAACATCGTTTTTGGTTTGGTACGCACAGTGAAACGAACAAACTCCCTGAAGTTCCTCCTCCAAGTGAGCAGCACCAGCTCTTCACGCCACCAGGTGCTGGCATGTCTTTACTTTATATCTGCTGCTACATTACCTGGTGCTCTACTACACTATATCATACCATATCACGTATAGATAACTTACATACCATGTTTCCATTTATAATTGATATACTGTATATAACATACAGAAAGTTTATATCAATTTAATATTTTGCTGTTTATATGTGCACTTTACATTCAATAGCCCAGCTGTCTTGTTTACAGTCACTGGTGATCATTGAGCACAGTGAAATTTTTTAATAAATATGTATAAAAACATACAAATGAAAGTTGCATGGTGTGCATTGTCCCCCATGGCTTAATGCTTAAAGCAGACTTAACTGGGCATTTCTGTATTGTTTAGGTTTATAATTACGTCAATTAATGTCAATTAATTCTATACTATACTGCCAAATCATTGAATTCAGGTGTTCCAATCGCTTCCATAATTACAGGTGTATAAAATCAAGCACCTAGGCATGCAGACTGCTTCTACAAACATTTGCGAAAGAATGGGCCACTCTCAGGAGCTCAGTGAATTCAAGCATGGTACTCTGATAGGATGCCACCTGTGCAATAGGTCCATTCATGAAAGTTTCTCGCTACTAAATATTGCATAATCAACTGTTAGTGATATTAGGCGACTGGGTACAACAGCAACTCACCCACATAAACTTACAGAGCGGGAACAATGCAAGCTGATGCGTACAGTGTGTAGAAGTCACCAACTGTCTGCAGAGTCAATAGCTACAGACTGTCAAGCTTCATGTGGCCTTCAGATTAGGTCTGGAACAGTGTGTAGAGAACTTTATGGAATGGGTCTCCACGGCCGAGCAGCTACATAGAAGCCATACGTCACGAAGTGCAATGCAAATCGTCGGATGGTGTAAAGCACACCACCACTGGACTCCAGAGCAGGGGGAGACGTGTTCTCTGGAGTGACAAATCGCACTTCTCTGTCTGGCAATACGATGGACGAGTCTGGGTTTGGTGGTTGCCAGGAGAGCGGTACTTGCCTGACTGCATTGTGTCAAGTGTAAAGCTTGGTGGAGGGGGAATTATGGTGTGGGGTTTTTTTCAGGGGTTGGGCGTGGCCCCTTAGTTCCTGTGAAAGACGCTCTTAATGCTGCAGCATTTGAAGATATTTTGGACAATTTCATGCTCCCAACTTTGTGGGAACAGTTTGGGGATGGCCCCATGTTCCAACATGACTGCACACTGGTGCATAATGGAAGGTCCATAAGGACATGGGTATGTGAGTCTGGTGTGGAGGAACTTGACTGACCTGCACACAGCCCTGACTTCAACCCGATAGAAAACCTTTGGGATGAATTAGAACGGAGACTGTGATTCAGGCCTTCTTGTCTAACATCAGTGCCTGACCTCACAAATGCTCTCCTGGGAGGATGGTCAAAAATTCACATTAACACACTCCTAAACCTTGTGGACAGCCTTCCCAGAAGATGTGAAGTGTGGGCTAACTCAATATTAAGGCCTATGCTTTAAGAATGGGATGCCATTGAAGTTCATGTGTGTGTAAAGGCAGGTGTCCCGATACTGGCAATATAGTGTATGTTTTGTACTTTTTAAAAGAACATAGCACTTTATATCATATCATTATTAGTAATACGAAACTATTGCGAGGGATTATCAAAAATATTGCATGGGAAAGTAAAACTAGTGAGAGAACGCAAAACGTCAAATATTTTCCCATCCGACCTCTTGGGCTCCGTACAAATGTAATGTTGCACAGGCTGTTAATGAAATACTGAAAACGATTTTGTGCTGTTTTTTTTCGGGGGGTGTCACTGGTATACAGATATCTTCAAATGTATTGCCTTGAAATTCATTCAAACTTGTTTTTTGGAAAAGTGGCAGCCCTAATGTATATACTGTGTATAGCATCGTGCACTGTGTCATAATCTACACTTCACCCCTAAAATTGAATACACACCCCCCCTTGTCTTTGTTTCATTGTGGTCTGGGGAAACAATGTCTCATACCACTGTTTAGCTGTGTGTGGCTGGAATGAAAATAAAGTCCTGTTTGAAATTTAACTTCAGCCTTTGACACTGGTGGGACCTCAATTTACAAATGGATGTTCAGCATGTCAAACAGGTAATGCTCCGAAGTCGGTCATAATCAATGGTTTGGGGACATTTTGGTTCCCCAACCAAACTGGAGAGAGAGAAGTGGCTGATTGATTCCAAGAACCGTGGCTGTCTCTGCTTGGTTATACCACACTCTGAGATGCTGTTGGAAACGCGTCCAACATGCTAAGTCATTTGAGACGACATCATCAGCGTGTGTTTGTGAGCGCCGTAGAAACCACCTCTGCAAGTTAGCATCCTTGTGGCATTTAAGGGGTGTTTTAGCAGGAAATTTAGACAGGCCAAAAAATAACTGTGGCTATAGGGGAGACTGAAGCATTATCCTTTAGTTTCTGCTGAGAGACGTGCTGTGTGACTCATTTACCCACGCAAACAAGTTATCTTGGATCGGCGTTGACGGTTTGACTTCTGAGATTCAGATCGAGCTCTAGGTATTTTTTTTCTAACTGGTTGGTTCAACTTTTAAGAAATGCGAGTTCTAATGAGTTTGAGAACTGAGTACCACTGTATTTGGTAATAGATGCCAACGCGTCTTTGGCCAGTTGGAAGTTTTAATAATTTAATTTCAAAACAAGTTCTGTTTTCCCTGCTGTACTAAAATTACACTGAACCATGAACCAAAAACCTAGGATTGTATTGAACTGTGAAATTTATGTGTGCTGTTGCACCCCTATTTAGAGGTTTATTTAATTATTATTATTATTTTTTTAAATCCCACTTTGTGTCTGAACAAAGGTGCTGTTTTACATGTATGCCTTGACCCTGACATTTTGTGTCATGGTGCCAGTTTTGGCCATGTGGCATTGCTGTGTCACCCACACACCAGCAGATGTAGCTGGGAAATAGACGCTGAAAGTCAACCAGCGGTAAAACACCTCAATCTTCTTTTCTGTAGTACAGTCTGTTTATTTAAGTACTGTTTTACTTTGGATCGGTCTCCCCTCTGCCACAGACTTTAAATCAGATGGAAAACGTATGCCTTCAGTAAGTTGTTCATACTGTAATACTTGGAAAGTTTGTGTGTTTGTGTTTATTTTTATATATCTATGGGTATTTCTCATCTAGTTGTAAAAAGTAGGTGGGAAATTTGCACAGTAACTGTTTCGTGCAGAATTTTCAATGTATAATTTGAATGAAATTAGTCATGAGATCATTGCAAGGTGTGCTGCCCTTTTAGGTTATGTAGTTGTGTTGTTTGTTTTTGGGGGTTAAAGCACTTGGTATTTGCCAGTATAAATAATTTGTATTTATACTGGCAAATACTGGTAAGTGCTTCATAACCCTTTATCTAGTGCTGTGCTGTGGTGAGCCTGAAGCCATCCCAGGGAGCACAAGTCACTGGATAGGCAACATCCTGGGCTGAATACCGATTAGTACGGCAACCAAAATGGCCAACAATATAGTCCAGCTGTGTGTAGGTTGTGAAGTTCTGGTATTTTTGCAGTCTACGTAGAGAATATATATTTTAAAAATGACAGCAGTTATGTCTGATAAGGTTTGAGGTGAGATCGAAAGGGTTCTGAGTGTCTGCCGCAGCATTTCCCTTCCCTTCAAAGCGGCAGGCTCTAAACACAAGCATGCATGGCTGGTACCCTGCCAGGGGCCCACGCCCACAGACCGCTTTCTAGTGGTAAGGTGCACCTGCGAATGTGATGACTGGCTGTAATTCTGTGCCGCAGCTGGCCGCACGGTAACAGACGGGTGCTGTGTCGGGATGCGAGGCTGCCATCCGGCCCTCACTGCCATGCCACGGTACCTGTCTTGCACCGAAATGGAGGGGGGGGGGGATGAGGGGACTTAATGAAAACAAATGATCCCTTTTTTGGGTGCTGTCAGTCGGCTCCTGGCGCTCTCCCTTCAAGAGGCCAGTTTCGGTTTTATGAAACCTTATCCACCCAGACCTCTCCAAGGCGCGCCTTCCTGTTCTCAGAGCCGTGCTGCCATGGTGTGGCCATCCTTTGCTCTAAATTGGATAATTGTGCTGATATAACAGTTTTATTCATGAGTTTTTGTGCCGCACCTTCTGTAATGCCTTCAAATTTCAAAGAAGAAATTCCGGGTTTGTAAATGATGGTATTATCGCACCTCCTAAAAAGCTAACAAATTGCTTGTAAGAACTTTTGAGAGATTTTAAATTTTTCATATTTCATGTTTTTCGGTGTGTAATGTGAGTGAATACGTAAAATATGTTGAATACTTTTAGATTTAGTTTTTTTTGTTTGACCTCAGTTTTACATTCCTCTAAGTTTGACATTACTTACCTTTTCTGTTTTAATTGTTTGTCTTGCTTTAGTTGATTTTATTGTGCAGCTCTTTGGTTGACTCTTGTCCTTTAAATTGTGCTATTTAAGTTAAGACTTAATTTTTTTGGTGATGTTTAGTAATATGTGCTGAGGTCGCACTGTATTAGGAGAATTTTCAGTGCAGTTACTGACTTGTTGAACATTACCCTGTTTTTAATGGATGTTACTGGACACTTAACCTTGTTCCTCTTCAGTCATCCTTTGGTAGAGTTTGACTTGTCAGAGTTTGATTTTCCATTGTGTACAAGTTAAAATTGTAAATATATTTGACTATTGCTACATCCTTAGTACTAGTGTGTAAGATAAGTGCATCTGCTAGAAAGTGAAACAGGCCCATGTGACACAGGGACAGGAGGAGGGAATGATGGGAATTTATTAGTTCTGTAGGGATGCTGTTACTTAGGTGGGCAAAGTAAACATCCAAGATGGTGGCTGCAACAAAGAGCAATCAGCCTTATGTATGGCTGAGTGATATAAGTAGTATATGCAGTTATCGACATATAAAGTTTAAATGAGAAAATGAGAATCCTGCAAACACCGTGTGGTAGTGCTTTTCAGCCTATAGTATAACATCGCATTACATAACAAAAATGCAATTTCCAATCCCTAATCGTGTGGTGGGTCTTTTTACAATCTGTCCACAAACACACTACAAGGTAAGCGGAACACACCACATACTGATTTTCCGTAATACACGTCAGGGATAAGTGATAGCAATGATTTTTCTTTGTGGTCTGATGCCATGTGACGCAAAGGTTATTTTCCAATAACTGATACTCGTTTTCAGACCTGGCCCAACCATTTTCATGACTGAGCATTTAAATTACCTATGAAGACATTACATTACAATTAAGTAGTACAGTTATGGCCAAAAGTTTTGAGGATGAAACAAGTATTGGTTTTGTTTCAGTTTTTGTCAGATGTTTCTATGGTACACTGAAGTATAATTACAAGCATTTCATAAGGCTTTTATTGACAATTACATTACGTTTATGCAAAGAGTCAATATTTGCAGTGTTGGCTCTTCTTTTTAAGACCTCTGCAATTTGCCCTGGCATGCTGTCAATCAACTTCTGGGCCAAATCCTGACTGATGGCTGCCCATTCTTGCATAGTCGATGCTTGGAGTTGGTAAGAATTTCTTGGTTTTTGTTTGTCCACCTGCCTCTTGAGGACTGAGCACAAGTTCTCAAATGGGTTTGAGGATTAAGGAGTTTCCTTGTTCCCTGAGCCACTTGGTTATCACTTTTGCCTGAAGGCATGCTGAAAAAGGCATCGTTCGTCACCAAACTGTTCTTGGATGATTGGTAGAAGTTGCTCTCGGAGGATGTTTTGGTACTATTCTTTATTCATGGTTGTGTTCTTAGGCAAAATTGAGAGTGAGCCCACTCCTTTGGCTGAGAAGCAACTTCACACATCAATGGTCTCAGGATGCTTTACTCTTGTCATGATACAGGACTGCTGAATTCTTCAGCTCACTGTGCATGCAGATGCATTCACACCTGCCCGCTTCCATTCCTGACCATGTTCTGCACTGGTGGTGCCCCGATCCTGCAGCTAAATAAACTTTTGGAGATGGTCCTGGTGCTTGCTGGACATTCTTGGGCACCCTTAATCCTTCTTCAGAATAATTGAATCTCTCTCCTTGAAGTTCTTGATGATCCAATAAATGGTTTATTTAGGTGCAATTTTACTAGCAGCAATATCTTGTGAAGCCCTTTCGTGCAAAGCAATGATGACTGCATAGGTTTCCTTGTAGGTAACCATGGTTAACAAAACAATGGTTCCAAGCACCACTGTCCTTTAAAACCATCCAGTCTGCTGTTCAAACTTAATCAGAATGACAGAATGATCTCCAGCCTTGTCCTCGTCAACACTCTCACCTGTGTTAATGAGAGAAGCACTGAAATGTCAGCAAGCCCTTTTGTGGCAGAGCTGAAATGCAGTAGAAATGGGTTTTTTGGGATTAAGTTCATTTTCATGGCAAAGAGAGACTTTGCAATTAATTGCATTTCATCTGATCACTCTTCGTAACAATCTGGAGCATATGCAAATTGCAATCATAAAAACTAAGGCAGCAGACTTTTAATATTTGTGTCATTCTCAAAACTTTTAGCCACGGCTGTACATACCAAATGGAAGAACCTATGGTCAATTATTAGGGATGCACCGAAATGAAAATTCTTGGCCGAAACCGAAAACCAAAAAAGGATAAACCAAGGCCGAAAACCGAAACACCGAAAAAAATTATGCCAATAATTAGTACCATTGCATTTTTGGCTATGGCTGTGTACTAACCTTACTAAAATCAAGGCAATGCAATTGCATAAATTAATATTAAAGTTTCAAAGAATAAATCAGTTACAAATTATGAAAATATTTATTTTCCTTTTC
>JAODUD010000033.1:9632940-9643834 GCA_026784285.1 Stomatorhinus walkeri | reverse complement strand
CTGAATAAATAGGGCTTGAATGGGCGTGTTTTCTGTGAAATCTTGACACGCCTTTCCCTCACGAGAGGGAGGGGGGACCACGCCAACTACAAGGCAGCCGCACGCCATTCGCACGCCATTCGCACGCCATTCGCACGCCATTCGCACGCCATTCGCACGGTCGCGGCTATTTCAATGGCTCCCTTTGTACCTGTGGCTAACCTTGCATTATTGGGCGAGTCCCTCAAACTTGAAAGTTCGTCTGAATTTTCTTTCACACAATTTAAGCTTTTGCTTTTTATTTTGACCTTTATCCTTTATTTTTCATTTTTCTTCCGTCATATTGCTGAGTAATTGAGAAGGTATTTTAATTGATCCTTTTTCAAAATTGAGTAATCGTGGCAGCTCTAGGGCATACAGCTGGCGGTCATTCTTTTTACTGCTAAGGGTCTGCTTGTATACTTATTTAGATAAACACATTCACATTTTTTGATCTGGTATGTTTGTTATTTTGGGAACTTCACACATCAGGCATGGATGCTGCATTCAGTAGCACCTCAGGACTCATGTTCTGCTTCAGTTCGACCTGACAGTGTACTTCCTCACAGCAGCAGTGACGCCGTCGTCACTGCAAGATGGCGATGGTTGATGTTGGGATGACTGCAAATTACGTTTCCTCATGCAATGAGCCTGTCTGCTTGCAGCTAAATGACTTACTTGAGTGCAGTGCTGAAAAATATCTGCTACTAATTTGTTTATGTAACGTTTTGGGGGGAAAAACTGAGACCACAGCAAAATTTTCAGTTTCACTCATTTATCAATTTATGGGTATGAGCCTGTGTGAAATTCACTTTTTTTTTTTTGCAAATTCCAGCCTGCTGCTTCCCTGCTTGTCATTGACGAAGAGCTTCTTCCTTGTTTTATGGTTCTTCAGTCCTGCTTCTAGGATCCAGTTATGAATTGTCCTAGCAGTGCACTTCACAGCACTTAATGTTTCCCATTCTTTCTGAAGGTCACTTGAGGTCATCCTCTGATTTATGAGGCACTGCTGGATAAGTTAATGGTCATCTGTGGCATTAGAAAGTCACTTCTGCCCTCTACCTGACTGGGTTTTGGTCTTTCCCAGTTCAACTTGCCTGGAAGCAGCCCAGTGTAGCTTTCTGCCAGCAGAAAATGGATTAAACCAGGATTTAACTCTGCAGGATTTTTTAAATACGAATACCTTCATTCTTCCCAGAGCTGTATGAATTGTCAGATGTGGTATGATTTGGAAATTTATATATCTATGAAAATCAAAAATGAATACTGTCCCATCACTTGCCAGACTTCAGTTTGACCTTTCAGTCAATGTGGATGACTGTGTTATGACTTATTAGTTTTTTATTTCCTGGTTTCGTAGGCTTGGGGGCCTTTTGAAAAACTCCTGAGAGGTTGAAAGACAGGAAGGTTGTATTAGCCATAACCGTTAACTTAACCTCACCTCTGTTGATATATACATATATATTTTAATCTCTTATCTGAATGTGCTTTTGACCTACTTTTGTCCATGCTGCAGACTTGCATATGGGTGCAGTGTGCGACTACGTGCTGAGGGCCACAGAGCTGCAGAAGGCTTGTATGGAGTTCTCCCTCTAGTGACAGCTGGGTGGTACTGCATGTCCACCAGCTGTATCACCTACTGCGTGAAACTTGATACTGGCACAAACCCAGCCGCAGGGTACCTCTGGCTGAGGGTCTTCCATTGTATTATGCTGTACCACTGGGGTGGCATTCTGCATTATCCAGGCCTCTTAGCTGTCTATCTTTGCCGTTCAGTGACCTAACAGGGTTCTTCTGCAGGTGATCTATGCCACAACTGGGATGTTTGTGCCTGTTATGTGTACATTGGCTAGGGGCAATGTATCCAACGATCATGGTTTTGGGGATTATAGCAGCCATATGTCCTGCTAAGTCTGACACAGACTAGCCAGAAATGCCAGATATTAATCATTTTATCTTTCTAACCAAAAGGTCACACAGGTGTTTCAGGTTCTGTGGTAAGTACTGTAAAATTTGGCATGCCCTAAAACCGTTGGTCTGGTCACTGAACACTCACTCTGGCCCGGATTACAAAATTAACGGTTTGTTTGTACAATGTCTATTAAGTAACCTTAAAGTAGGCTCTTGGGATGCAGTAGTTGCTTGTTTTCACAGCAGCCTCCTCAGAGATGCTTATTGCTCCTTTCATGTGGTGATCCAGGCCGCCGGGGCCCACGCGGGCCACCTCGGAATCCTTCACATAGCGTTCCCGTCAAGATAATGAAAAGGAGCCGGAGCGGCCCGCCTCCCTACATTCCACGCATTAATGACACGCATTAAGCCCGTCCATCCGTCTGACCGGCCGTCTGCGGGGGTGGTGCCGTCATTCCGCCTGCTTGTCCGGTGGAGGAACTCGTGTTTCTTTTGTGAGCGTTTGTGTCATCACGAGGACGTCTGCGAAGGAGCTGTTATCACCATCCCCGCACCCCGCCAGCCGGGATGAGTCACCATCTGCTGGTGTTTTCCTCTGTAGAGGGGTGCTCAGGGTGGCAGTTACTGGCGGCTCTGAGCGGACCAGTGCTTACATCCCAGTTGTAGTAACAGTGAGCGTACGCTTTATTTTCCCTGGGGGAGCTTTGAGTCACGGGTTTTTCATGTTCTTCCAGTACACATGTGTGTAAGCATGAATTAGTGTATTTCTTTGGGGTTCTAAAACTTTCAACACTTTTTTTTTACCATTAGTAATGTTCCTTTTTCTGAATATAGCTCAAATAAAAAAAAAGCTAAACTTCTCCACGGCGATTAAACATGAGCCCGATCCAGAGGTGTGTTGATCACATCTGAAAATGTGTGAACCCTCCTCTTAAAGCTGGCCCAGGTAATCCCAGAACTGGTAATGGACAAACCAAAGGGCTTAGCTTATCAGGCAGAAATGTGTTCCGTCTTAGTGATGTCAGCTCTTCCTGCTGGCAGCGTGACCCAGGGAGATGCCAAGATGTTCCTGTTTTTAAGTCCCCAGCACAAAGGCGAACAGTCCTGCTGGAAGCTGAGGTGGCTTGAAGGTCTTGCTGAAATGCTGATCTTTCAGCAGAACATCTAAATATGGCTCCATGAATTACTGTCATGTGCCCCCCCAGTTCTGTCTTCATGTTGGTTATTCTTAGCAGGCTGGTACTTCATTGTATAGTAAAAATACCGTATAGCTCCCTGTGGGAGAAGGTAAAGCCAGGTAGGCTTGTTTCTGTGTAGCTTTGCTGATGTAGCTGCCTTAATGTAGCTGGAACAGCCCACATTACCCAATAAGAGAGGTGCATGCATAGGCTCCCTTACTTTACTGATGTGTCTGTCTTAATGTAGCTGGAACAGCCCACATTACCCTATAAGAGAGGTGCATGCATAGGCTCCCTTACTTTACTGATGTGTCTGTCTTAATGTAGCTGGAACATCCCACATTACCCAATAAGAGAGGTGCATGCATAGGCTCCCTTACTTTACTGATGTGTCTGTCTTAATGTAGCTGGAACAGCCCACATTACCCTATAAGAGAGGTGCATGCATAGGCTCCCTTACTTTACTGATGTGTCTGTCTTAATGTAGCTGGAACATCCCACGTTACCCAATAAGAGAGGTGCACGCATAGGCTCCCTTATTTACTGATGTGTCTGTCTTAATGTAGCTGGAACAGCCCACGTTACCCAATAAGAGAGGTGCACGCATAGGCTCCCTTACTTTAATGATGTGTCTGTCTTATTATCTGTCGCTTGTCCTTCCCTGACATCTGTACAGCTGCGTTTGGCCGTCTGTCCATGAATTTGTATTTCTTAAACTGGTGTATCCTTTAGTGACCGTCTTGAATGACTGCTTGGTTAGATTTGGTCAAAACTTTAGGCAATTGGTGGAAAAACTCATTTTTGCTTTTATATTTAACAGTAATTAAAGTGTTTGAAATCTGTATTAGCTAACTACTTTCATTTTAATAAGGTGTATTAACTATTTTTCTCTCTTCTCAGGCAGCGATCAATGGTGTGATTCCACAGGAAAATGGCATCTTACAAAGGTAACCCTGCCCCCCCCCACACACACACACACACACGTACTCACTGACTGTCTCTCCCTCCCTCCCTCCCCCTCGCCCATCAAGGGCAATAAGGTAGGTGTTTATTAAGGGGGAGGATGTGCTGTTCTTAGAAATGCAAACACATTTCAGCTCTTTTCTGATGTGGCTCCTGTTCTGCTCTCTTAATTAACAAGACTTGATTTGCTTAGGAAATGGCACTTGGCAGTCAAGAGGATTGTAAAGAGAATATATGAAATATGTGAAATAAAGTGACCTTAATTTTGAATGATTTCTCTGTCCATTTAATTGCTCAGATTGTCTAATTGCTGTATATTCATTTGGTGTTATATTGATGTTTCATGGTATGTTACTGAGGTCCGAGGGCCGATTCCATCAGCAACACAAATCCAAAGGCCTCTGGTAACATTTGCAATAACATTTGCAGAACGTATTTTTGTAATGGGTTTAGTTTTCAACCTGTACATCTTCAATATGTCTCGGATAATTCAAAATTACCAAGGGGCCAAATCACGGTTAAAATTCAGTGTACAGTCATTTGATGGTAGAGCAGGGAGACTGTCTGAGGATGGCCTGAACATCCTGGTTTATTTTAAGCTTGGTTCTGCTTTGGTGGCCCTCGTATGTGAACCCTGCGGTGAAGCCAGTCCTGTTTTTGGCAGCCTCTTGCATGATTTCCCGCACTGATCTTTGTATCTCACGTTTCTTGTCTGTTTTTGCTTTTCTTCGCTCAATTCACTCACCAAGGGGGCTAAAACATTTTTACGTGGGTTTTTCCTGATTCACAGGGGGCCTGTGCCCCTGACCCCCATGATGAACTGGCTATAAATGTGTGGCAGAGAACAAAACGCCACGAGAGGACGGCAGAAACGTGAACTGATGCTGCATGGGAAGACCCTGAGAGGGGCATTGTCCTCATCTAACGGTCATTCCTCATGAATGCGCCGAGCTGTTAAGCTAAGGAAAATATATTTAAGTGATTCACATTCTGTTAAATGGTTTGTTTTGTGCGTGTGTGTGTTTGCGCGCGCAGGGAAACTTCGGCTATAGTTATGAATGAGCCGGCAGCGTCATTTGCATCCACCCCGTTTACGAAGCGGCTGGCATTGTCCGGCACTTGTAGGATGGCATCTTTCACAGAACTGCCCCCGGTGAGCTGAACGTAGCCAGCAGGGCAGTCGGAGGCCCTGGCATCGCTGCCTGCAAAACCTGTGGATGGTTCAACAGTGCCATCTAGGAGTTGGTGATTGAATTGCAGCTTTTGGAAAATATGTTGGGGGGCGGGGGGTGGGGGGTAAATAACAGAAACACTACATGAAAAAGGACTTTGAACTTTGAAGCTACTAAATCGCGATTACAAACACAGCTGCAAAGGTGTTATATGTGGTTGAATGCCAGTTATCAGTATGTGTCAGATATTAAATGGGTCAGGCAATCAGGTCTTTGATATGAGTTTTAAAAGCAGCATGAAGGAGCAGATCTGAAGAGGTCAGAGTCGGCGCTCTAAGTGATGTCGCAGTTTCTCTGTGGTGCAGTTAATGTGTCAAGGGGAACAGTCAGGAATCATGACAGGTTTGCCAAACATTGGCAAGTTGCATCAGCCGAGGCGATCGATGCTCGTGAAAGCACACTTTGAGGGAGAGACACTTAGCATAATTACTAATCAAGTCACGTAATCATCATTTCACACATATGAAATGAATTGCGTCAGACAGCTTGAACAAAGAACAGTTGAATGATAAACACAATAAGTGCTGTGGTGATAATATATAAAACGATACACAAATAGTTGGTACACAACAGTAACATCTACAATGACTCGATACAAAGTAAACGGTGGTATAAGACTGTGCATATACACAGTAGGCAATTCAAAATTTGAAAATGGAAAAAACTAGGTATATTATGTGTGTTTCCCAGACTGTCCCATAGAGCTGCGATAATGTGTAATTGTACTGGGATGCTTTCATTTGGAAAAAGTACAGCGCGCATGTTTTAAGAGCAGATTACCATTCAAACAACTTCTTACTAATGCACCATTAATGATACAGACGCTATCTTTTCTCTGTGTATCTTACACCCACCAGTAAAGGAAGCCGGTCTGAGAGGCTTGGCTCAGCTCCGGGTTCTGAGGATAGCACCTCGGTAGGCATTCCTCAGGGCTCTCAGACGGCAGATTGAGCCTCTATAAGTCTGACCCTTTCTTGGGTTCAGGGCTCAGCGGCAACCTCACAATGATGATGAGAAACCCTTGTGTGGCAGCACCCCGTGTATTCTAGAACAGCCAGGGTAATATCTGCCCGCTTTTCGAAATAGTGCCTTGCTATTCATTGCCATTGCTGTGTCTCATTGCCTTCCTGGAATGTGGGTTTGATTCCTGCCCCTGGCTCTGAGCATTTGGAATTTACATGTTCTCCCCATGTTACTCAGGTATCATCCCAAAACGTGGCGACATCGGTGTGCGAGGCCCTGTCACCTGTGATGTGCGTGGCTTCCCGTCCAGGGTGTCCCCTGCCCTGTGAAGTGCGTGGCTTCCCGTCCAGGTTGTCCCCTGCCCCTGCCCCTGCCCGTGCCCCATGCCCCGTGCCGGGCGTGGCTTCCCGTCCAGGGTGTCCCCTGCCCCTGGCCCTTTGCCGGGCGTGGCTTCCCGTCCAGGGTGTCCCCTGCCCCTGGCCCTTTGCCGGGCGTGGCTTCCCATCCAGGGTGTCCCCTGTGACGGTCGTGGCTTCCCGTCCAGGGTGTCCACTGCCCTGTCCCCTGTGACGGGGCGTGGCTTCCCATCCAGGGTGTCCCCTGCCCTGTGCCCTGTGACGGTCGTGGCTTCCCGTCCAGGGTGTCCCCTGCCCTGTGCCCTGTGACGGGCGTGGCTTCCCATCCAGGGTGTCCCCTACCCTGTGCCTTTTGCTTGCTGGTACACGTTCCCAGCTCCCCATGTCCCTGTCCTGGATTGGCATTTATGGGAGATGGATGTATGTTGGTGGTGGTATCTGTTGTGTCTGCTGGATCTCAGAGTGGAGGGGGGTGGAGTGCACCCCCCCCCCAACTCCAGCTGTGGACACGTTTCACCGTTGTTCTTCTAACGGCTGGTTTGTCCCTTCTAACGATTTCCCAAATGCCCCCTGAAGCCCAACGTCTGTGACCTTTCTGTATTGTAATACGGTGGGATAAATGCTGCCTTTGTGCTGGCTACTGGCACCCCGCTCCTTCTCACAGTGCGATATGTGCTGACCCCCCCCCCCGAGGAAAAGACGGCCATCCGCAGCGGCCATCAGGGTCTGCGCCTTTCATCACGGTAAGCAGGAGCTGTCTGCATTTCTACATACGCTAGAGGTTCGGGGGAAACAAGACTTTTGCGCAAGAGCCCGTGGCTACGCCAGCTACCCGCCCACCAAGAGGCGCTTCCTGCTGGAGACCCGGATCAGCGGCGGTGACTCCCGGCACTGATGGAGGTTAGCGGCGGTGATGAGGCGGGCCTCACCTCTGACGGAGATCTGCGCAGTGGCCTCGATCATGCCCAGCGAGGAGATGGCCACGCAGGTATAGTTGGCCGACTCACGGATGTTGGAGACCTCCAGGACGTTGCGGCCCACCGGCATCTCCTCCTCCCGGGTGAGCTCCACCAGGCCCAGCATCCACTTGACGTAAGGCATGGGGGAGCCCACCGCCACGCAGGTGAGGTTGACGCTGCCGCCCGGCATGACCTCGTGGTTGGTGGGGGGGATGGAGAAGCGGGGCGGGACACGGCGGACTGCCGGAGAGAACAGAGCAGAAGGTGGGGGCGAAGCAGGGGAAATTGGGGGTGTATGGGGGAGGAGTCACGTTCTGGAACTGGGGGGCCCATGGATGTGCCCTGTCTAACATACACTTTTGGGGCTTGGGGGTGGTACTTGCACCTTGTCGTCTGGGTCTGCGGGGGGTGCTATCAGTCTGTGTTATATAACTGCACTGGGGTCTGTGAGGCCTGGGATATTTGACCACAGCATGACGGAAAACTGGGTCGCCTCTCCGGCAGGAACACCCCGCTAACAGCACCCACTTCAGTATCACAGATGTCTCTCCCACTGTATCGCTGTGCACAGCAGAGGCCGATGCTAACTGGCTAAAGCTAAAGGCACGAGGTGCTGGCACATGACTGGCACGGGCTGAGAGAGTCTGGGAAGAGGGGGGAACCTGAGGGAGAGCGGGGGAAGAGCATTCACCCGGACCATGTCACCCCCACGGGGAAATGGACTCTTCTGAACCCACCGCCCACAGGGGACACTCCAGGCTCCAAACCAGTTGTGGCGGGGGAATTATGTTTCCATGGAAATACTGATCTGCGCATGTGACCAGAGCTGGCAGAGAGTAAAGCTGGCGCCTAAGGGGGTGCAGCTGATTACAAGCCGGACCAGGACAAATGGCCAGGAAGTGGAAAGGGAATGCTGGGTGGGAATGCAGCCTTTCTGACATGGTGCCCTTATCAGGTTATCCTACTGCAACACGGGTCACGGCGGGTCCTAGAAAGACCCCATACCTACCTGGAACACACGCAGTGTGTCTATAAACACGGCCTGTGTATGTGTGTGTGTGTGTGTCAGGTATAAATCACATTGGGGGACCAAATGTCCCCACAATGTGATAAAAACACATTATTATTATTATTATGTTATTTTGATGTTGTGGGGAAAGTTTTTTGGCCTTCACAAAGATAACCTAAATAAATAAATAAATAAACTGAAATATGAGAATGCAATAAAACAACTGACAATGCCGAAAATTTTGTATTTTGTTTTGTTTGGTTACTTATAGTTAAGGTTAGGGCTGGTTAGGAGTTAAGGTTGTTGGGATTATGGTTTTTCCCATAGAAATGAATGGATAGTCCTCACAAAGATATCAATACCTATGTATAAAATCTGTGTTAGAGTGTGTGTCTTTGTGTGCATGCCTGTGTGTGTGTGTACACCTGTGTGCGTGTACCTGTGTCTGTGTGTACCAGTGTGTGTGTGTCTATGTACCTGTGAGTGTAAGAGTGTGTCTGTGTTCCTGTGTGTTTGTGTGTGTGGCTCCCTTTAACACTCAGCAATAAATCTTCACAGCTGTGAATGTATCAAGGACACGCAGAAACAGAGCGGCACTGAGTCAGGTTGCCGAGACGAGGCGTCAGTAGCACGGCATGCTGGGTAGTGCAGATTAGGAGTTAGTCACCGCGCTGGTAAACGTAAGAACACTAGCCATAGGCATGGAGATGGACATGATTTGGATTGTTTCTGAATGGATGGACTGGGAGATGGATCGGGCCGCACCGCACTGCTGGTGGGCTGCCCGTGATTGGTCAGAAGACGTCAGGAGTTGTGTGAGCAAAGACGACATGGCGATAAAGCAAACCTGCATGCGGGGCATGCAGCGGCAGAGGCAAGGTGCATCATGGGAAGGGACAGGAGAGCTGTCCATTTGCACAGCACTGTCAGGCATGGCATGCGATGGCGTGCAGGTGGGACATCACAGGAGCATGGAAGTAAGGAACCGGAAGTCGACGGCCCACAAACCGGCTGGCGGACCCCATTCCTGACAGGATGGTGGGAAAATGGAGGGGAGGAGATTGATGGGCAACGGAGAGCAGGCAGCTGGGCCGGAACCCTCACCCCCACCGCCAAAGCATGCTTGCAAAGTGACAGGGCCTGATGAGAGCCAAGACGACGAGACAGAGGCGCCAGCTCGGACGTGCAGCCGCAGCAGCAAAGCAGCGATGGAGGGTGGCGCTCCTCCCGACGCCTGTGCCCCCTGGCGCTGACACAGAGGCAGAGCGAAGCCACAGCCGTCGGGCTGCGCAGGCAGGAGCGCGGGCAGGACACCGGAGCAGCATTCCCTCAGAAAAGTGATCAGAGCAGAACCACCCAACCGCAGAAGCCCGAGATGCAGACACTCAATCGATTAATCATGCCGGAACCTTTGAGAACTCGGCAGCGTGGGGAATATGCTGTTCCACGCCGGTACTGATATTACGCTCCCCTCGGCCACCCGTGAGCTCAACCAGCCACATGGGAGTGACATCATCCCTGCCCTGACCCGCCATGTTGGCGCCAGATCTGATCTCTTCTTGGTGAAGAAGCTTCGGTAACGCAGGGAAGCCGCAGTCAAGGTAGGTTTCCGTAAAAATAAATAAAATAAAAAACCCAAAGTACATTTCAACAGAGGAACACAAGGCAAGACTGCTCTCAAGCACCAAAAGCCAGCCAATGGGCACCCTGAGCATCTTGTCTCACATCAGCCGGTCTTTGTGGCACTGACCCTCAACCCTCCCACTTAACGAAGAAAGTGCCAGTTTCATATGCCGCGAAGACAAGCACTTATTAGCGCTAATAATGCTAAGAGCTAAGGTTACCAGCTAACCCTGCGGCACAAAAAGCATACGAGAGCAAGACGCAACGTCCAAACAGAAGACCTTCAGGATAAATGACAGTCCTGGCTTTATGTGAAAAGGTAAGGACAACGGATGGCAGGAAGTGCAAACCCGTCTTTTAGCGAAGGATGGTGTTTCTAACCTCCTACCCCCCCAGGAGGCTGATGTCTCCAGAGGAGACATTACAAGAGTCGAGCGAAAGCCAAAACGAGCCACGAAATCTGACGGTTGGGTGCTCGACCCGGAACGTTCCGTGACGTTTAAACCCAAGACCTGTAACGATGTAGGCAAAGACCCCAGCAAGACCGGGAATGACTGCCTAAAGATGCCACACTGTGAGGAGGCGATGCCGGACAGCGCCTGAGGATGGGGTGGGGCGACCGAGGGCCGGGCGTTCCCCCTGTGGAACAATGGGGAACCCCCGGCCCAGGGGCGACGCCGCC
>JAODUD010000033.1:9613926-9629894 GCA_026784285.1 Stomatorhinus walkeri | reverse complement strand
GTGTAGTTGGAGTATGGAATAGTCTTCCTGCTAGTGTAGCGCAAGCTAAAACTCTGGGTTCCTTTAAATCGGAACTACATAAGATTTTAACAACTCTGAGCTATTAAGTTCTCCCCAAACAAGCTTGATGGGCCGAATGGCCTCCTCTCGTTTGTAAATTTCTTATGTTCTTATGTTCTTAACTTCAATATATATGTGCTTGGAATGCTGAGATTTCCTGCAGCTTTCTCACATACCCAAAGTTTTGTGAGCCTATAACTACCACACACAGAGTAGCAAGTGGGTGGCATTTGTGCGCCTCAAGCCATGACAGCCAATCAGATATCTTGTGGCTTTTGGGTATTATTGGTTGGATTCATCAGACTCTCAAAATACTGTTCCATTTACATGCTTTCAGGACAGGAATAAATCTACTAAAGGGATTCCTTCCCTGTGTTGTGCACTTGTTAAACCCGTTTCATGGTTATAAGTGGCTTCTAAAATATGTGCAACTCTGCAAGTTGCAAATCTGTGACTTTGGAAAGACGTTTTTGTAAACAAACTTTGCTGCACAGGTGTACAAAACTAAAATACAAGTACACAACCACGGAATTCTATAATAATCACTCCATTAATAATACCACCTTTCTGTTAACAATCTCTTATCACGATATAGGTAATTCACTTACAGCTTAGCAGTGGAAAATCAGTATTTGGCATGTAATGTTTTCCTTGGGTTTCTTGTTTGTTCTTTGTGGGGCGTATACATAGTCACCTTGAGCCACTTTTATTTGGGTTGCATAACTGGCGTGTGAGTACGGCACTTCTAATTGGTGAGAATAACAGTCAGACAAGGAGGACGGCATGAATTTGTAAAACTGTCGACATGATAGTTTTAAACCCTGAGCCAAACGTGTTGTATAATGCATATACTAAATCATGGTCTTTTCAATTTGTTAATCACGTTGTTTCAAATTCTGATTTTGATTGAATAATCTTTCAGCCCTAAAATCTGCAAAGTCAAAGAATTATACAACTTAAAATTTTTGGTATCAGAATACAGTACCGATGCTGGGATACTGAACATGGTTCCCATGGGTAATGGAATTTTGGGAATATCATGAAATTTTAAAAAGTCTTTTCCATACTCTGAAAGATAGGGGATGTAATCATTTTTTGGGAATACAAGGGAATTTTCTTTGTAGCATGTTTGAGTTGCCATTCGTCTAAAAGTAGTATTTTCCATGAGTGGCTGTTATTAGTTTGCTTCATTTTTTATTTTTTTGCTGTCTATATATGCTTCCTGCTTGTCAACAACTGCCATTTACTTCAGGAATGCAGTATCTTGTACCTGCTGAAAAGGAAAATTTCAAAACTTTGGCTATGAAACAATGACTTTCACTTGTTAATAATGTAAATGTAACGAATGTCAATGTAAAGTTTGTAAAATTGCTATTGATCTATGAAATATGGGAGAGGGAGCCCTTCACGGACACACAGATTGTAACCGATGAGTTTAAAATACTGTGGCTGGCCGGCACAAAGGCAGCCTGTTTTTCCATTTATTATAAGTTCTGGGAATTCTGGGAATAGTCAGGGAGTTTGGCATTTTAAAAGCATCACACTTCGCTTTCCCGCTTCTTTGGCCTCAGTGTATCTGAGTGCCGTAGTCTGGAGCAGCAGACTAAAGTAACACAGACTAAACTGCCCCCCTCCTCCTCAATTGCTTCACAGTGGGACTGTCTGAGTTTATCTGAGACACTTCGTTTCTTAGAAACTGTAAGGCTCAGTGTGGTTTTTCTAATGATAGAACCAATCATTCCAGTTCTGAGAAGCAGTTGTTGTTTTGAAATATCCCCACTGCCTGTTAACCACTCGTCTGGTGCAGATGCATGCTTACAGCCATCTATGGAGGTTCTGTACCATGTTTTTGCCTCCATAGGAACCTGGGCAGTCCTCCGCTGCCTGGGACCAGCTCTGCCAGAATTGCCTTTCTGGTGTCTGGGTCTGGGCTTTGGCAAGGTTCAAATCACAGGGAGTTAGTATTGTGCAGTGATTATTTAGTACTTTGTCATAAAAGCAGAGTGTAATGGAGTTTCGAGCCTGGGGCAGTTGTTGAAAATGGTGTCCATCCTCCACTTCCATCTATTGGTGGAGGAGGGAACTACATCTTCTCTCCTTTGCTCTGTAGGTGACATTAAACAGATCCTCGAGACAGAGCTGCAGATCCCCATGGCGAAAATGCACCTGAAGGGCTGGAAGACGGGAGACGTCTCTGACAGTGTGAGTTAGCAGAGGTGCCGGCCTGGTCCCAATGAGATTGGCCCTGACCTGTTTCCGATAGTGTGAGTTAATGGTGTAGGTGCCAACCCATCAGGATGAGACCGGCCCCCGCCTGTGACTGACAGATTTCCAAATGTAGGGTACAAACAGCTTGGAGTATTTGCAGATAAGTTTATGAAGTCAAGAGTATGAAATCCATTGCTCTTTTAGACATAAATATAAATAAAGGTACGTGTTGGAATTTACGTAGCCATAATTTTACTTGTTTGCTAGATTTCTTGTTAGTCTTTCAAGCCTCAGCAGTTAGCCAGTAATGAGACCTGTTTTCGGGCTCCAAGAGTCCCTAATGGGGTTCCTGTATTGCCTGTTCAGACCATCCTGCGGAGTTTACACTTGCCCAAGAACAACAGCCTGTATGTCCTGACCCCCGACATCGCCCATGCAGCAACGTCCGGCCTCGGCAGGTGAGTGCCTTCCACTCTTGACTCCTTGTTCTCTGGTTCATCCCTGTCAGCTGACCTTGAGTGGCTGAGCTTCAAGTAAACCCGCTATACCATTCACAGGATAACTGGCATCGTAGACAAGAATTATCCTGCATCTGCGACTCAGCAATTTCGTGGTGTGCTTTATGACCATAAGGTACATTGGTGGTAAACACACCATCTAAGTTTAAGTTAGTCTTATTTCCAGGAAAAAGTCTATCTTTGTTTTGTGTGTTGGCTGGTTATTCTGATACGTCGCTGCTTGTCTGAGGTCCCCAAAGATGGTTGCTGGTTGTCGAAATGCTCTGCACATTGGGCTCCTGCAAAGCCTTCTGAATTGACACTTGGGTGTTAGCTGATGGTGGCTACATCGCGCATATGTTGCAGCATTTTAACTCCATGAAGTGCTTTTCGTTCTCAGCTGATTTCGTCGTGTTTAAGCCAAAGAAAGACACAGGTTAAGCCAACAATACTAACGATTTAAGGTACATTTATAATTAGCATATGCTGTACATACAGTAGACACTAAGTGATACCGCTATACATTGATGTACATTACCGGGGGGTTGGGGGTGGTAAACTCCCCCAATAATTAAAACCCCCTAGACCCCCCTAAATAGGTGCACTATTAGAAAACAATGGTTCTATCTGGTACTCTTAGCGGTTCTATAACTTGATTCATATATGGCACTCAAGATGGTTCCAAATGGGGGGGCACCTTTTAAGAATCGTATCAGTTCTGTTGCCAAGATACTCATAAGGTTCTTTATAGAATAAGGAAAATGTCATATTAATTCATAATTTAATAAATATAATCATTTAATATATGTGTAATACACACACACAGTGTGCAGAATTATTAGGCAAGAACTATTCCTGGAGATAATTTTTAGCAAAAGCTGGGCAGACTTATAAAAATGAATTCAGAAGTTTTCTTATGCACCAAATAAATTTATTTAAAGAGAAAATGTGACATTTGATTTTCACACATAAAAATTAAAGAATAATGCTTGATTTTCAGTGTGCAGAATTAGGCAATTAGAAACTAAGTAGATTTTCTCTCCACCATCAATAGAAATAAGAAACTATTTTTGTTATTCAAGCTATCAGTCATTCTATACAGCCCACTTCACCAAGTTTAATGTCCATTAACATTAACAAGGACCATCATGAGCCTGTTGCCCACAGAACCAGTCAGATTTTTGATTTGATCCTGTCCTATATTAGCTGGGCCCATTAGGACCACCTCCCAGACGCTGCTCTGAGAAGGGTACTGCTTGCTACCTTGGTAAATCTCACATTTTCGTAAGGCCTAGTAGTTCTCAATGGGGCTGAGTCAGGTGATGAAGGGGGGAGGTCATAATTCAATCAAGTTTCAAGCCATTCTGTGAAATACTTTGATGCATAGGAAGAGGAATTGTCCTGTAGGAATATCATAACCTTTTAGAAAGCTGCTGATTTCTTCATGTGCCAGTGTTTGAAGAAGGTATCTTCTAGAAATTGGGAGTAGACACTATGGTTAATTTTTACACCATCTGCAAGTCAGAAAGGATGGTCTGACAGGTTCATCAATAATAATTGCAGCCCACGTCATCTCTCCTCCACCACCTTGTTGGTGCTTAAAGAGGATCTCCATCAACTGGCCTATCCATCTGCTCTATCAAAAGCCACCTTCATCTCATCTGTCCCCAAAACCTTTGTACCATCAGCCTTTGTGACCTTATCAGTGTCACGCAGCACACTGCACCTACATGGTGTACTTCCGGAGATTCTGTTCAGATTTTAGTTTTGAAAAATGATGGCATTTGATGCTCAAGAGTTTCTGGAAGTATCCCCTTTAATTTGACACACAACTTGTCAAATTGTACAGTGATCATGTTTCAAAAGTCTGGCATTTTCAATTGTTTCGATCCCTTTGACTGGCACTTTACTATTTTGTTTTTTTCCTCTTTGGCCCATTTTAATAGTAATAATAATTTGCTTAATAATTCTTCACAGGAAAGTATCAATGTTTTCCTGTTTTTATCTGAACAGAAAGTACTTAGACCAAATACTGAACATTTTGCTGTTTTTGAACAGTTGATTCTTAATTAGCCATTCATATATATGAACCCAGGCACGCACGCACAGTGGTACCTCAGTTATCAAACTCATTAGAACTCAAATATAAGTCGAACCAACCAGTTCGAAAAAAAATGACCTAGAACTCGATCTGAATCTCATAAGTCAAGGGGTTTATTTCAAGGGGAAGCAGGACAAGACACCATAGGGAAGACAAGGCACTCACACAGTGAACTACACAGATGACTGATCTGGGGAAGACTGATACAGACGCGGACTAAATACACAGACGAGGTAGGAATGAATTGATGACGTGGCTACGATCAGGAACAAACACGAGGTAATGAGGGGGGCGTGGCACACTCGATTCTCGGACGGGTGGATCATGACAATAATATTGTCGTGGCCAGCGGGGACGGAATTGAGGCAAAGATGCAGATGTCAGGGTATCGGGGAATATGGGGTTTAATTACAGGTAAAGCAAGCAAAATGCAGACAGGCAATACAATGACCGAACTTGGGAAACCAACTCAAATGCGGATAAAATACAGAGGGCTAATGAAAACAACCAGAAACAGCTGATCACACGGGAATTCCACACGGGGTGAATGAGGGGGCGTGGCACACGGAAGGAGCGGACAATCGTGCATTTATTTCATAAATGCACTATAATAGTAACAAGCTAATGTTGAAAAGAAAAATAGTACACGGTAAAATTACCGTGTATTAGTTTATACATATTACATGGAATTACAGACTATAGCACTATAAAAATATGTGACGCTTTACATTAACTGCATCTTCATAATGTATTCATTATACATTCAGAGAACATTCAGTGCACCTTCATAATGCATCCATAGAACATTCTTTAACAGCTTTAATGCACATTAATAACAGACATTCTATGATGATGATAGCAAACAGTAGAATCATATAATGTTTGTTATAAATGTACTTTAAAGCTGTTTAGGTATGTCAGGATGATCTGGTATATGTCCATGCTCCTTATGAATGTTCTAATTCACTGTGAATCCATTGTCCTCTGAATGTTCTACGACTGCATTATAAAGGCATTATGAAAGTGCAGTTTATGTAAAGTGTTACCACTTAATCATAACACTTATCATAAATCCGGAATGTATGGAATGGCATGTGCAGACACAAAACTGTTTAAAAGTTGTTTAATAGCTTTCAGGCTTAGGGTGCATTCAGTTGTACTCGGCCTGAAAAAAAAATACTGCGTAAAATGCAAAAAAACGGTTTTATTAGCTATCTAGTTAGCAACAAAGTTTAAACATTGTATCTGGCGTGTCGTTTTCCTGACGTGTTTGGTGATATCAGAAACAGCTGCCTGTCAGATTATTACTTATTGTGAACTTTACTTGAATTTTTTTTTTTAAACATCTCTGTTCACTTTTCAGTGACCTCTTCCCACAAAGGGTAAACCAGCCACCTGCGGTTGACAACATTAGTGTCAGCCGTTACTGGAAAGCAGTTTGAAAATGTCTCATGACGGTTCCTTTCATTTAAAGGTGTGTTTATTGAACCTTTAAGACTGAAATGATTCTTAATGAAAAACATTTTGAACTCAAAGGTGTCAAATAACATCAGAGGGTAATAACATTAATGGAAATTAAATTTTATAACAATCTGTGCCTGGAAACAAAAACTAAAAACATCTGAAAGTCTTGTACAGTGATACCTCAGAACTCGAATTTAATCTGTTCAGAACTCGGATCGAATCCTAAAAAGTTCCGGTTGTGATCAAATTTTCCACATAAGAAATAATGGAAAACCAATAAATTGGTTCCCGGCCCCCAAAAAAATTAAACGTTTTTTTTTTTAGCATTTAAACACAAAATGAACTGGATAAAACAAGAAGAGCATTTACTGTACTAAACATATCTAAGCACATTTATCAAAACAGTAATTTCTAAAGTAAGAAAATAAATGTATCCAAACAATGTGTAAAGTTAAAAAAAAAAAAAAAAAGTGTGGTCTGCCCTGATCGTCCGCTTCTTCCGTGTGTCACGCCCCCTCCTTAACCTCATGTGGAATCCCCGTGTGATCAGCTGTTTCTGGTTGTTGTCATTAGTTCTCTGTATTTCGTCCGTGTTTCAGTTTTTTTCCCCAGTCCGATCATTGTATTGTCCGTCTGTCTTTCCTGCCTTACCTGTAATTAAACCCCGTATTCTCCGATACCCTGACGTCTGCATCTTTGTCTCCGTTCCGTCCTCGCTGGCCACGACATTATTATGATTAAACGTATTAATGGTTTACTATTAATATTAAATATTAGTAATTTATTTTTAAATGTATTTTATTATATAATAATTACTGTTACTGTCTATCATTGTCTAAATGTACTTTTACTGTCTAAATATATGTATTCAGCTAGTGTAAAAATGCACGATGCTAATGCGAGGCTGAAACTGAGACTGAGACTTTACCCTTTGTTTCCGCTGAGAGACCTGCCACGTGACTCATTTCCCCATGCGTACAAGTTATCTTAGGTCGGCATTCACGGTTTGACTTATGAGATTCAGATCGAATTCTGCGTAATTTTTTTTCGAGCTGGTTGGTTCGACTTCGAGTTCTAATGAGTTCGAGAACTGAGGTACCACTGTATATTGTTTGGTTACTTATAGTTAAGGTTAGTGCTGTATATCGTTTAAGGTTGTCATAGTTAGGATTAGGGTTTTGCCCATAGTAACAAATGGATGTTGTACACAAAGATGAGTTCCTGCATTAGTGGGGCCCTGCAGCGCTGCCCTGAGCCATCAGTACCAGCCATTGACCATATAACTCTCTGTACTGCCTTATTCTACACTCTGCCATTTCCATGTCTGCCTCATTGCTCTGTTTTATGAGAAGTAATGCTTACATATGACATGACTGTGTGCCTCTCACTGAATATCTGAAAATTAAAGATCTCCGCTGGCTCTTGGAGAGTCTTCCCCATCAGTTAAAAATCAGAGATCTTGTCCGTTTGTCATCCAGGCCAGCTAATATGACATTGCTTGCTGAAGCTGTTTGGATAATTCTTGCTGTAGTCAAAGGTTAGAGCAAAAGGGCTGCTTCTTAGTCTGCCAGGGGAGCACCTGCTAATGACCAGCATTTCCACCCACATCTATGTGTAAATAACTCCTTTTTGTTTTTTAATTATGATCAGACTTGAACACTAGGTGGCGGTGTGTGTTTGTTTAATAGAGGCTGTCAGCCTTGGTGCATTCAGCTTAGGATCAACATTCCTGTGAAAATGAGAGCACATAATTTACATTTTAAAATAAAAGCTATGAGCTGACCTCTGGTGTTTAAAAAAAAAAAGAGCCTTTGTCAAGCATCTTGTCTAGCTTTTTAGATGGTTATTCTGCAGATTTTTCTTAAACCGCTAAGTGATATAATTAATACTATATTATTACTGCTCATCTTTATTTTGGTGTGTATTTAAGACGGTAAGCTTTTTTATTTTATTAAGCAATTAAATACTCAAATACTACATTTGTTTTTTTCCCCAAAGAATCAATTTGGAAAAAGACTGAAAATATTATGAGTTTTTATGTGATTGTTTGAATTCTGGTGGACTGTCTTGATTAGTGGTTCTTGATGCGATGACACTCACAGATGAGGCCAACGTCTCCCTTTCGGGGGCGACTTCGCCAGCTTTGCCCTCTGACAGTCTGCTATCGACAGCAGCAGGCATCTCTTCTGGCCTGTTGTTGTGATGGAGCCCCCTCTGTCTGCCAACCTGGCCGGTTGACCTTTAGTGGTGGTGGCCTGGTGGATACAGGACTCTAAAGATGGTGTTACAGGAACGTTACAGCCATCAGAGCCTTCCCGGGTTCGAGGGTCAACTAGGAATAACAGAGAAGGAGCGAGAGAGAAAGAGAGAGAGAGAGGGGTGCAGCCAGGCAGATCCGTAAGTCCTTATTAGCCAAAGTGTTTCCAGTGCTTGCTGGGTCACTCATAGCAAGGGGGGTGTGTGGTGTTTAATTATGTGTGTTGATTAAGTTGGCGGGCGTCCTCAGTGGGGAGCCTGGGGGGACGGCTCGCCGTGTCACACTGAGCATCTGAATGTCACTGTGCTACACTCAGCAATACATACTAGCCCTGTTGCTCTCACTTAAGTCAACTTGCCATTTTTCTTTCCAATACAGCCCCCCCTTCTTCTAACATTGGTGCCAAATGTACGGTTTCACACCTGCGGTGGACGTCGGTATGCAGCGTGTATGCGCTCATGTTTCTTGGGTGTCGTACTCTAGCACCAGGACGGTCGATGACGGTCGATGAATTACTAACCTGTTAAAGTACCAGGAGCGCTCCTCTGCAGTCGCGCTCTCCGCTCTCCACGCTCTGTCTGTAGTGGATTTTTTTCCCTCACAGCTCTAGTTAGTCGTTATCCTAGAGAAAGCTATTTTTGGCCCGGTCTGCGGGCACGTCGCTGGGACGCCTCGTGACCTCATTGCTGTCGGTGCTGCAGCTTCCCGCTGCCGTTAAAAATAACTGCTGCTTCCGCCGCACGGCTCTTAGGACCCCGCCGCTCCCCACACTCCTGTCAAGTGGGATATAAATACCTGTTAGAGTTGGGGGGGGCGCCACTGAATGGCTTATTGGGTGGGGGCCTTAAGTGATGATCGCTGTGACCTCACTCTCTCTAGCACCGAACAATAAGGTTACGTTAAACATTTCTGAAGCTCTTGTTTATTAGGAGATAAGTCATGAATTTAAGGCACATTTTAATATATGGCTAAATACGTGTCAGGCTTAAGAAGGTGTCAGTTTCTGTCTTAAAAGGCTGCCTTGGGCTGCTCGTTCCCATTAGATTCCACTGCTGCCTGGTGCTTTATTTAATTTCATCAGTCCTGCCCCCCCTCCCCGAATTGTCTGCTGGTGCAGGATCCGAGCATGCTAACTGTGCTTGTAAACATGAACCTCACGCTGGGCTGCTCTCATGAAAGGTACCTGCATTTAATAGGCAAAATGACAGTGTGGGTAATTAATAGGTAACAATCTGTGCTTTTAAAACTGCATGATTATGATAATGGAGAAAAAATAGATGTGGTGGATTCAGCTTAAAGGGTTCTGTACTTTTAATTATGCTATTTTCTTATTTAGTAAGATGAATTAATGGTGCATCTTCAGTTCACCGAGGCTTTGTGCCTGTATCTACACTTGTGCAGCACCGTGATCTGAGACGCATCTAGGTGTCGCCACAGAGCCCAACTAATGACCCAGGTATCTGCTGCAGTTATTTTGAAGCAGCATTAAATGTTTCCTGCTCTCTACAGTGTTCAGTGCTCATGATGTCATCGGAGGAACCCGAGTGTTCTTACTGCATGTTCTTCTGCGTGTTCTTACTGTGTGTTTTGCAGATTTTGGTTACATATAAGTTATTGAGACAAGCATCAAAAAACGTTATTGGTGAATTTGTGGTTCTTGCTGTTAACGCACTGATATGCTTTTGAGCCCCAAATGCCACCCTGCGTAACTGGTGTGATGGGTGCAGCTTTGGGGTGATGCTGGTGGAGAAAATCACTAGCACTTTTTGAACAGGTTCTGTGGGTTCTGCACAAATCCCAAGATTTGCTCATCATATTTCCCCCATGTCGAGTCGCCACTGAGAAGCATTTTATTTTTCCCAACTTTGAGATTACATGGCTGTGTTCACTCTCCGCTTACAGCCTCCCTAAGACCTTTTAAGTTAACTCCGCGTCGCGTTCCAAGTTGCTTGTGTTTGTCCCGGACTTTTTTGGGATCACTTCAGCGCACGGTATATACCGCTCTGCAGAACCGTGCCGGCGTCGATGGGGACGAGGCTTCTGGCACGTCTCAGAAAGGCAGCGTGACGGAGCCCGTGCTGTGAGTCAGCTGAAGAGCGCCGTGCAGTCTCCTGCCTGCATATCTCCGCATACCTAAACCAAACAGATTAATCAAACTGTTCCACACTTATTTCCACAGCCACCCCCTCCCGTTTTAATCCTCTGTTTGGTTTGAAATAACCGGCGGACTTTGTGCGAGCGTCCCTTCCCAGCTCGCTACAGAAATCCGCTCTCGGATGCCCAACTGTCCCTTTTCCCCATCGGCTGTGTTGACTGACAGTCTACAACAAGGTGTGCCGTAAGCTTTAATCTCTTGCATAAATAATAGAGGTTGATGAATAATTTAATATGCTTCATCTAGTTCCTGTGCCTCCAAGATGTCTGTTTACTTAAGGTTATTTTAATTTGAACCCAGACTTTAAAATACAAATGAGTCATTACACATTTGGTGTTTATTCCGTGCCTCTCGCCCCTCCCCCCCCCCACTCCCACTGCCAGAGTTTATCCCAGTGCAGATACAGTTCAGGCTCCGCCACAGATGCCGCCTGTCTCTTGGCAAACCAAGCAGTGGAAACTATTAACAATTAAAATGCTGATTAGTCTTGGGACAGAATAACAGGCCATGGAAGACCGCCATCTTGAATTAGGCATATATCCTGGGAAGCATGACTGACCTGGAACGGTTCGATTGTGCTTGGCCTCACTGGACCTGGCACCACCCACAAGTTGCGTCATCTAGTGGCCGAGCCATTGAATCTCAATTTTTGGGGGGGGGGGGGGAATGCAGGCCCCCATTTTTGGCAGGTACCTGGGGTCGCTCTGAGCCTCGGGGACACGCTTTGCGAATTGAGGCTTATCTCAGCGTAAAACCAATCTGTTGTTAATGCTCTGTTTTTTAAACGCTTTATCGCTAAAAAAATGTGACAATTGTTCCTCGTTCACTCATCGGAGGAAAAAAATGATGGGTATTACATCAATATGACCGGAAATTCTTTAAAATGATCTGCCTGGTTTGGAGCCGTCTGTTGCTGTGTCTCAGCTGCCCAGAAATGCACAATTCTCGTGATCTAAATGTGGCCGTATGCCTGGTGGACCCTGGTCTTGACCGCCGCAGTGGCTCCCCATCCCCCTGCTGTCAAGGTTACCCTGCCTCCTCATAGTGGGGAAAAGACCCCTCCTCGAGTCACATTGACTGAAACATTGAACTTCTCTTCTTTCCAAAGGTATTTTATAACTTGGCAGCACAATATAATGGTCTAACCTGAAAAGAATTACCCGCACCCCACCGCACACACCGTGTATTAAACCCTAGTAGACTGTTTAGATGTCCGTATACTTCAGATGAAGTATCTTGGCAATATAATGTCCGATGATGCGTAATCACCATTTCAGTGCAGGGTCTCCCAGGTGAACTTTTTCATTTCAACTGATCTTTCCCACCATCCGCAATTGGCTGATTTTAATGTGATGCTGCAGGGTTGGTCAGCAGGACTAGTTATGCATTTACCGGCATGCTTTGCGCCACACTGCACTTCAAGTATTGTAAGTTAATATGTATGTTTGTGTATTTCTACTTAGAGTAAGTTTCATAACTGTGATACTGTTTGTCATGAAACGTGTGTGCTTTGTTATAACTGATAACCGTAAGTATAGCTTGAATAGTTGGTTTCCCTGGTTGTGCTGCTTTTAGTATTAAACCAATAGTGCTTGTTAATAAAAATAGCAACTTTTATTTTAAAAGCTGACATTTTCTTTATTAAAATGACTCGCACTCACACATTGTTTTAAATATGCGACAGATTGTTCTCACCCACGTGTTGGATTTTGTTTTGTCCGGATGTTATTTGTGGTGTTCAGCTTGCTTTTCTGACACTTATTAAAGCAACGCCATTGAGTATTACTCTGAGAGAAATGGCGGCCTAGGCCTCTCTGCTCTAACCATACCGGGGATAAACCTTCTGCCATCCAGTATGACACCTGCCCATCTCTAGGTTGGTTAAATTCTAGGGAACACCAGAAGGAATGATTGTGATTCAAGATCGACGTTGGCGCCTCCTCCCCGCACTGCCCCCCGGCTCTGCCGTTAGACTCCTTGTCCGCCGCACATTTCCAATTTTCCATGTTAGCTACAACAAACATTACATTTACATATTGATCTCGTTCTTTTAGTCAGTGTAAATATGCTGTCATTACAGTAAATTTGAGCTTCTGTTAACATAGGCTTGGCCAGATCTTCTTAGCTTTAGGCAGTGATTGCATAATCAATGCCTGTGGTACATATTAATTCAAGCCACCCTATTCATTTTCCCATCCCAGAACTGATTAGCTCCCAGGGCTGCCCCAACTTCCCCTCCCTATTCCATCCGAGGGAAGCTTTTCTCATGGCACCTCACTTCTGCTTTCCTGACTACCATTTGTTTGTGTTTCTTTTAATTGTAAATCTTTCTGTTAAGTGCTATTGTAGGAACTTGCATATTAGTGTTATGAAACAAGAGAACATTTTAAAACTCCCTTCTGGTCAGTTTCTCACTGATTCTCCGACTCATCAGTCTTTAAAACAGCAGTGTCCTTGAGTGCAGTGGCGGGCTTTTCCCACCGCTCTGGGGCATGGTTAGTAACCCCCCCTTTCTTTGTGTCCTTGTTTGAGTGGTGGGGGCCTTTCGTGCTACCCTGGGACCTGTCAGTAGTGCTGAACGATTTGGGGAAAATATCTTTGATTTCATTTGCGATATTTTTTTATGTGTCAAGCTTCACTTCAATATTCAGTGTGTAATAGATATTAAACATGACACAGCATTACCACATGCGATATCATCAAAATATGAATAGCAATGCTAGGATGAGAATGTAAAGATATGAATGGCTTCCAACATGTATTTATTAATTGGCAAATTAGCAGAGAACAATCAAATGTAAAACTATCACAAAAGCTGTGACTGATAATTGTAAAAAAATGTTATTAAAAATTAATTTTATAAAATAAAATGATTCCAAGTAACAAGACAAACAGCAATCTTGCCAGTAACGCAGGTTGGACCCCTTTCACACTACAAGTACCGTTTCACACAAAAATGTACGTCGAACTAATTTAACTACCCAGCAAGACATACTTCAGCATATGCAGCCCTCTTGTTTGTGTTAATGTGCCATTAGTGTTAGTAGCAGCAGCAAATCTAACACCTAATCCAAAAAGCCGTAATGTTCCTAAGAGAGCGGCTTCTCTGTCCTGAAACTGTATAGCTTAAACGTTTTCAGAAACCGTAGGCATTTTTTAAAACATTGAATAAATAGACGTACTTAATTGGTGACTTCATGTTCGTCTACATTTCTATTTTTTAACAACTGTATAAAGTGATGTTTTCTTAATCCAAATTAACTCAGGTGAAATTATTAAACTACGTCTTCAGGGTTGCCAACTCACACATCTGGCGTGACTCTTGCGCTTTCAGGCTCTCGCGCTCAGGCAAGAAATCTTTTGGCAAATATGCATGTATAACTCCATTATGAACCTAAAAAATCTCACTCCAGACAGCTCACCAAAGTTGTTAACCCTGCATTTTATTTGAAATTAGCGAAATGGACTCTTTTTGGCTGAAGAAAACATATGTGTCACTTTTCATATTTTTTTCAAATACTAAAACCGTTCACTGTAGTAGCAATTAAAGTGATCAGTTCTTTTGGTATTTTTTGTTAAAGTGAGGCTTTTATTTTTAGTACCATATGAGATTAAGATTAAAATATGTACTTAAATCAATGAGTACTAAAATATGACATAAGCACAATTGCATTATGAGTTTTATGGCTTTTTTGAGATGGCTGCTCTGCTGATGTGAGGATTACTGACTGTCCTGTTGTTTTCTTGTTGGGTTAGTGGTATGTTAATGAAATAGCCCATTAACGAAAACAAAATGTGTGGTGCACAGAAGTACATGCTGCTGGTGGTTAAAGGAGGTCGTGGTGGTTCTATTGATGAGGACGTTTCTGTAAACAATGCCTGACCATGAAATAGGTAGGTAATTCACATATAGCTCAGCAGCAGAATCAATATTTTTTCACACCACTAAAGTAACCTTTTCCTTGGCTTTCACGTGTTTGTGTATACGCCCACAAACAACAGTCGCCTTGGACCACTTCTTATTGGTAAACATGACTGGCACCCAGGGAGCATGGCATTTCTGATTGGTAAGAAGGACTGTCACACAAGGCACACACATAGCATGAATTTGTAAGCTTTAACAGTGTTAAGCCCCAGTTGTAATACATGCTGTATAACACATATCGTAAATCACAGCCTTTGTTATTTCCTAAACAATTGTTCGGTCCCTGTCCAAGCCTAGTGGGGGGCATTCCCACCACTCTGGGGCCTGGTTGGTATCCCCCTTTCTTGGTGTCCCTGTCCGAGCACAGTGGGGACCCTTCTATCCGCTCTGGGGCCCGGTCAGTAACCCCCTTTCTTGGTGTCCCTGTCCGAGCATGGTAGGGGCCTGGTCACCCTGCCCCGCCCTCCTCAGCTCAGGCTTGCCTGGACAGAAGCGGCCGCCTGTGGTGAGGAGGGCTCCGGGGGGGGCTTTCGCAGCGAGGAGAGGCATAGGGCGAGTCGTGACATGCTCTGCGCTTGACTCTGACGCACGTTCCCCCCCCCCCTCCTTCGCAGTGCTCAGCAGGAGTCAGACAGCCAGAACTTCCTGCTGATTGTGAGCCACCGTGAGGCCCAGCGGGACTACAGCCTCAACTTCCCCGGGAGCAGAACTCTCCAGGAGGTGAGTGAGGGCCCAGCTCGTTACACTCTCCTGTTCATCCCAGCAGCCCCTGGGAGGTGTCACACAATTATTATTATTTATATACACGTATTGCTTTGCCATGCCGGAAACTGCCCATGCATGATTATATTTAGCAATTTTATAACATTATAAATCAATTTTTTGTTGGTGGAGCTGAATTGTTCTTCAGCTACAGTACTTGATGGGAAACGCAGGGTTAATCTTCCTGCCCGTGACCATGGGGCATCTGTGCGCTTCATCTTGACCTGGCCGGAGAACAAACTCTGTTAGAAATGATAATCTGAACAGGTGCCCCAATATAAGAATGTCACCCCAACAGGACTGGGACCCTGCCATGTTCCCTGGTTTTAGCGTCACCAGCATGGTCAGATTACCAGGTGCAGTTTCCTGCTTCTAGTCTGCATGTGAGTTCGGGGTTTGTCGTTCTCTATTTCCGTAATTTCTTCATTAACTTTCATAGCATATAGCAGTGGGCTTCTAAATGACCCAAATGCTGTTTGATTGGAGGATAAATTGGCATTTGCTAGATGTGCTTGGGGGCGGGGGAATGGCAGTCTGCC
>JAODUD010000033.1:9577235-9590854 GCA_026784285.1 Stomatorhinus walkeri | reverse complement strand
CGGGTTCTGCGGGTTCTGCGGGTTCTGCGGGTTCTGCGGGTTCTGCGGGTTCTGCGGGTTCTGCGGGTTCTGCGGGTTCTGCGGGTTCTGCGGGTGCACGAGCGCAACGATTGGACTCATTTTCAGCTCCTCTTCTTTACATTCGCGACCTTCTCTTTTAACTTTCGCCATGATATGTGCTCTTGCTGAATTTCTAACATCTTCCACGTGATCTCTACCTTCTAGTACCCTGTTTTCATGCTGAAAAACCGAGTACAGTTTGTCCTTTTATTTGTATAGATGCATACTCGGCTAGGAGGAAAATTGTAAGCATCTGCATCTCTGCCGCCATTGTATGAAGAATCTTTAATTATTTTTTTTCCCCAACCAAAGACAAATTCCCGTTTCCTCTCTGTCTTATGTTACCATAACCCAGCTGAATTTTAATATCCCTCTTCAACATCTGACGCTTTATTTTTAGCCTGGTTCCTTGAGTTCCTTCCCCTCCTTTCTCTCCACCATGCTTTGTCCTCATAAGGAAGCTTGTATCAACTGACAGCTTGTGTGGATTACAGTCTTATTAGAATGGGAAGATGCGGCAAGATGTTTGGGGGGTTTTAGACTGCAATGCAAAGGCTCCGCTGGCCCCTTGCCGGTTACCGGCTCATTTCTCCCCCCCCCTAAGCCGGCTCAATATGGCCTGTCCCCCCAACCCCTCCCCCGATGTCATGTGTCCTTGACGAGTTTATAGATTGTGTCAATGAAAATAAAATTCCTAGCTTGGACAGACATGCAGCCAGCTCCGTCATCCGAATTACAAAATTTGATGACCAAACTGGAAAAGTTTTTGACACATGCTGTCACTAAGTTATATTAATTAAAGTCAACCAGACCCCCCTCCCCCCAAGCTAAAAGTCCAACCCCCTCTTGGAGAAATGGATGTAAATCTCTGCCCTTGTCAGCTCAACGGGCTGCACATTAAGCAGTTATTGGAGCACTCCAGGTTTATGGGAGGGATTTTGTGGAGGGCTCTCTCTCGCTTTCAAAAGCTCGGGGGCTAATCACTAAGTAAAACACTACATTTGATGAGGTGTTTCTGAAGAGAGAGATGCGCTCAATCCGCCCTTAATGAAAATGCTGGGGGCCCTTGAGCCCCTTGAGGGGCAGGGGGGGGGGGGGTTTCACCCGAAGGCTTCCCTGACTGACCACCCATCCTTGCCGAGGCCTCCTCAAATCCCTCTAACACTGTGGTTAATCGGAGTAACCCCTCACTCTCTCAAGGAGACGCATCAAAATTCATAGCTCCGCTGGGGGATGTATTTCAAACCTCCAATCCCCCACCTCCCGGAGCCTCGTCTTTAGAAGGAAAGGGTAGGCTGAGGACAGGGAGCTCTGGCTTGGGCCACGAGCAGGTACTATAGCTGCCCATCTCTTATTCGTGACCGGTGCGTGTCTCTAGGTGAGCTTGTACGACAGTGAGAGTCTTTTTCATTGTTACAATGTCTTCATTCAAGGGTGATGTGCTGCACAGTGCATAGGGATCTGTGCTCATGTTTGTGGGTTTGAAACCCGTGGCTCACCGGGTAATTGTGGGGCTCTGAACACTGTTTGACTTTGCGCTCTGACCCCACGACCACGTCAGCAAAAAATCAAAGAATTCCTATGTACCTTGTACAAACGCCAAATAACCTGTATCTCTCTATGTTGTAACTGTCATAGAGTCATGTAGTGGGACCATATAGTCAAGATTTACAAATAGTGTATATCCAGCTTTCGATCATCTATTGGTCCTGAAATGGGTCCAGAGTCTCGACAAGGACTGTGAATCTGTGCTTTTATCTTAATCACTCTGTATTTGTAATATTTTAAGTTATGCTCTTTTCACTAATTAGAAGTGACTAATTATAAATCAAGTGCATTTAATCCTTGGCTTTAGTGAAATGTTGTCATTCTAGGTTTCAGAATTCAAATTAGTTTCTCTTTAAGTAATTTCCATTGTTTTGATTTGATTTCATTATCCACATACACACCTGGAAGTGCTTCTTCTGCATTCTTACGCATTGCTTTTTGATTTATAGTATTTTCTGTAAGTGATTTAATAATGGATAAGTACTGTGTATTTGGATAAGTATTATATATTTGTCCATACTTTGAACGTGTTGGATTCATGGACGCGTAATGACTCCCCCCCTCAGACAGTGTGGTATTGATTCAGCGCGTGCGTTTTGGTGTGCCGGTTTAAGTCGGCCATCTGGTAAACCGTTGATCGGGACTCTCTATTGCGTGTCGTCGGGGTCACGAGACAGTAATCTGAGCTTTTTATTGAGAAGTGTTTGCTTTTCCGGCGGCTGGAGCCCGTCGCATTCACGGCGTTCCTTTTGTTTCTCCACCTTCGCAATAATTAAAAACGTCTTCCAGCGATTTCACTTGCGTAAACAAATGCGACCCCTAATTAAGGCACGTTCCCTCTCAGGGATGATATATGGAAGTGTTTGTTGTGCTTGTGTTATCAGCCAGGTGGAAGTTCGCCGGCTGTAGGCGCCCGGCGAGGCCCTATTCTTGGGCAAAATAAATAAACCTGGAAGGGGGGTTCACGTCCAGCGCAAACACATAGTGAGCACCTTCTCCGCGGGTGTGATTTCACCCGATACGGCAGGGTGTTGGGGCTGCAGCTGTCCGCTAGACGGGTTAATTCTGCTTCTGACGCTCAGAGAGCACCTGTGCCGGAGAATTCCTTCTCATTTTGAATATGATCGCATGTCCCACACCCTGGCTGCAAAGCAGGCACTTCAGCTCGTCTGTACAGCTCCCCACTCCCCCATCCCCAGGCATGGAGGTGCCTGAGCGGGAACCACCAACACACTAACCGGCTAGAAGAGGGACCTGCACGCTCCGATGGCACCTCGAGTGGCATCTATAGCTCTCCTCATCATCTCCTACACCTGCTGTCACCATGCCATGAGCAGGTGGCCGACCCCTCATCACAAAGAAGGCTCATTGGTCAGCCTGGCCCACAGAACTGACACGACCGTTAGCTCACGGCATCCAGAACCAGTGGGAATGTGCGCACGAGAGAGAAGGCATGTCGAGGGTTGCCATTCTCCCTAAGCGAAGGGGTGAAGCTGCATGACGGGAACCGTCGTTTTTGCAAAGATGTGGTATTTTTGGAGCGCGGCGGCGGTGTGGAGAGTGGCCTCTCTGTGCAGACTAAATCCCCCCCACTTTCACCGTTTTGTGGCCCCCAAAGAATGATACCCTCTTTGTGTGTGTGTCTGTGTGTGTGTTTTATTTTAAATAAAATTCTCCTCTCTCCAGGCTGCATTTGCTTGTCTTCTCAGCATGAGTGTTTAATCTTTTCAGGGTGTTCAATTGGGCCGCTGAATGAGGCCCGTCTCCACCTCGCTTGGAGCTCTGCAGCTTATTCTAAACCTCTAATCGCTGAGCAAACACTGCCGCCGCACCCCCGCTCCTTTTCTACACCGGCCACAATATCGCACCGCCCTCCCGCTTCCTCTCCTCTCCTCTCCTCTAGCCCGCATTTTGCTCTCGGGTCCAAAGTTCCGCAAAAGCCGAAGTGTTCCACCTTCACCTTGTTCAGACTGATGTTTCGCCCTCCTGCCTGTCCGGAGAACCTTTCTTTTTCACGTTGGTTTAATTGGTTTGTTTAGTTCTTAAGTCCTAAGATCTTGGTTTTTAAAATTTTTTTTTGGTTTTTTGTTTTGTTTTTCTTTTTTTTGGGTGGGGGTGGTTTTCTGTGTCTGTTGTCCCTCAAAATTGTCAGCTTCAGCTTCCCTGTCGTTGGACGCCACATGAGTAGCGTGATTTGTTCCCGGTGTGTTTACCTGGTATGTTTATTATCGCCTGACTGGCTGCTCTTTCACAGTTTCTGTTCATACTGTACGTCAGTGCTGAAACACAAAGGCTTTAGCAGAGTCTGTCCTCCTGTTGATTAGGTAACCATGCAGTAAATTGAGGGGCTGCTCTGTCTGTCGTATCTGCCCACCCAACCCCTCAGTCCCCTTGGAAACCTGTGCAGTGTCATGTTCAGGGTAATCTTTATGTTGTCGGCTGCCCCTTTTAGGTCTTGTGAATTCTCCTGTTGCCTTTAACCTCAGTCTAGCAGAATTGTGTCCCCCCCGCCCCCCCCACAAATGTTTTAATGCAGTTTCTGTCCCACAGAGGAAGCTGTTGGCCATCTACCTCCACAGTGACACCAGCGTGCTGGCCAACGTCTTCTGCTCTCAGATGCTGTGTGCCGAGTCCATCGTCTCATATCTCAGCCAGAACTTCATCACCTGGGCCTGGGACGTCACTAAAGAAGCTAACAAAGCCAGGTACTGTCTGCCCAGTACCCAAAGAGCCCAGGAAATGAACTCTCCGTCCTCAGCTGTCCAGGTCTGTGGGATGTGCTATAGCTTAACTGTTATTGGTGGATGATACCTTCACGGAGAGGCTCCCAGCCTCCATTGCTACCCTTTAAGTCATACTGCTCCATCATGAAAAGGGGTTAACACCAGTGCATGACAAAGGAAGTCGTGTTTGCAGAATAAGACCTCTGTTGACCAGTCCTTTCTAATCTGCCTGAATGGACGGGCCAATTATACGTGCAGGAATGAAGATTTTGTCCTGGGTAATATCTCTATTTCAGCCTGGTACAGGCGTCCTAATCAGCTGCCCGTCCCTCTGCCAGGAGTACATGTCCGCTGGGGGGGGGGGGGGGGTTTGGGGAGAACCGGTCAGCAGTCATTATTTGACCAGATGTCCCCTCCCAGTAAGTTTTGCATCTGCCCTCCCTCCCTTTAGCCTGTCATTAATTTTGTGCTTAAGTCATACCTAACTAACTTTCTCAAGCCCTCATCTGTTGACCCGAAAGCGAAGCAGGTCGCGCCCCCCTTTCGCGCTGTGCCCCAGGTGTGCGGGCGGTGGCGGCGGCGGCGGCGGAGCAGAGCGGGCGCGGCCGGCGTCCAGATGGAGGCTTGATTGAGCCCAGCGGCCGCCGTGGCTCCAGGGCAGGCTAAAGCTTTTCCTTTCAGCAGGCTGCCCTGCTAAGCCCACCCCCTGGAAGGAGGCGTTTAAGAGAGATTTGGTGGAGGTGGTGAGGGGGGAGGCTGGACTTTCAGACTCTGACCCCATTTTAATTTTTTTTTTAATTTCCTTTTAGGATACTCCTTGCCTCATTCTGCTGCCTTTCTCCTACTTTTTGCCCCAGCTGAGTCATTTTATCGCAGATTAAAGGCGGGCAACATCTGGAGCTTTTCATAATGCATTGCACAAGACACGCACACACACACATGCACGCACGCACACACACAAACGCGGGCTCACATTCTCACGCTCCTGGGTTGGAACTGACTGACTGTGATTGGCATTAGTGCCGAAGAGGTCCTGGCTACTCCAGCCTCTTTTCATCCAGGAATCTGCTGGGTTTCTTCACTTCGCTTAACGATATTCAGGACGAGAGTCATTGTACGCAAGAGCGGCTTTCTGGGGCCGTCATCATTCACGTTCCCGGCCCGTGGGGCTGTCATGAGTTTCTGAATGCTAATGTGTATGATATTAAAAAGTGAAAATCAGATCTGCTAAATGCATGACATTAAATAGTTTCCAGTAGTTTGTAATGTTTTGTATAGTGTGCATGGTTTGCAATATGCAGAGGTAATTTTTATTTTATACTTTATGTGGAAGACACTGAAAACAGATGGGAGCTGATTTAAAGAACAAGGGGTAAAACATGTCAAATATGTTTTAAAGTGTGACATCACCCTCTCCTGTGCATTTTAGCATATTGTCATTTTTTTGTGTCTGAAAAGCTGATGATTTTAGAACCTGACACATCTAACATGTTTCCGCAAAGATGGGGAGAGAGCTGTTTACAGTAAAGTAATGTTTTTATGGCTGATCACAGGAGACTGCTCTGAGGCATTCAGTAAGGTGGATACAGAGTGGAAACGGTCATTTTACATCAGGAATTGGGGGAGAACACTCTGTATCTCAACATTTAACTCATTAAATAGATCAAGAATTAGAGAGGGCTAAATTCTGCGCAAGTTTGATTTCTTAGGTTACGTCCAACCACTTCTGCAGCATTTACTATGGGTGTTGCATCCTACAATCCTTTTTTTTCTGCATGTCTGTGCATGCTTGGGTTCATAATTATTTTGTTAATTAGAGAGGTCAGTCATGATAGCAAAGAATAATTTTGTTCAACCAGTGGAAATATCTAGAGAATAAGTGCTTGGAAAAATGAGTGAATCAAGACCTTGATTAAAGGCAATTACCAGTGCATTAAATTACAATTTCATTATCAGGCATATTTCATAATATTCAGGTTTCTTTGTACATTAGTTATGAATTATTTGTCATAATTTAAACCTTTTAAAAGGAAATGGACCTGGTTGAACATTTGAGGCATATTTAAGTAGTTTACACGGTACAGATGAGTTATGTCAGAGTCCAGTCTGTGTAATGGGGATAGTGGCCTCTGGTTTTATCACATCTTCTCCCGCATCCTTCACCTTATTAGGGTTACCTTGTATACATTGTTTCTAATCAGCACTGGCCAGGCCTGAGTTCGGGTATCGACCTCAGGCCATCGGGAACAGAGCGGTGTCCTCTGAGTTTTTAGAATACTGCTGTATCCCTAGTACTGGCTTTCTGAAAGCCAGCCTTGCCATTAGGTAGGCTTTCTTGCCCGTTGACTGTGACTGAACCGATGGCCAGATAATGGCGGCTGTTGTAGATTTTTCTGGAGTAAATCCATTCAGTATGTTTGACGAAGCAGCACGTGAACCTCTGTCAGACCAAGCCACCGCCCTGGGTCATTTCGACCCCGCCAGCGTATGTCAGGCGGAATGGCTGTTCCATCGTCTCCCTCTGTAAACGACATGCTGCCCGTGCTGAAGGCACTCCACTCTGCTCTCCATTTTTAACTTCTTTTTAGTGGTGACTTATCATCCTGCACTCCTCCTTCCTTCATTTCCGTGACCTGTGCTACTTCACGTATGCCAATACTACTTTTTTTATCATGCAGTTATTAAAACACATCTTATTAAAATGAGAGGAAAAGAGCTAATCTATATTTGCATTCAGTCAATGGCAATTCATTAATATTATGACATTTACAGTGAGCTCTCAGGGTCTGCCTGCTACCCTTTTCCTTTAGTGAAATGTTAATTTAAAGTTCTGTCTTTGTAATGGAATAAAAAATCCTTTCTGCTCTATCAAGTCGGCAAGGCTGGTTAGGAATACTAATTCATCTCTCCCACTCCTCAGATGGATTGAGTTGGCTTTAAAGTCTTTTGTGCAGCAAGACTAATTTTCCCATTTCTGGAGACTGGAATTTTTATTGGATCCATTTTCTTTTCCCGTCCCAGGTTACTAACCATGTGTACGAGGCACTTTGGAAGCGTGGTCGCGCAAACCATCCGGACATACAAGACCGATGAGTTTCCTCTCCTCCTCATTGTCATGGGCAAACGGGCGTCCAATGAAGTTTTAAATGTCATCCAAGGTAAGGAATGGAATGTCTGTATGGCTAAAGACCATCCACACATGACTGTCCAACTGGGGTGTTCTGATCGATTAACCAGCCTGTCCTGTCTCAAGGGAACACAACGGTGGATGAGTTGATGATGAGGCTAATGGGGGCTATTGAGATCTTCACTGCCCAGCAGCAAGAAGACATCAGAGATGAGGTGAGAGTGCTGGAGAGTCAACAACAAGAGCAGAAAGCATGCTGGTACGTGTTTGTCATGGTCTGGAACTTCATGGCGAGTCGTCTTGCATCCTTGCTGTGTATAGTAACTCTCCCTCATCCTCCCCACATATATTCTACCAGGGATGTACAGACTGTACCTTTCTTTGCACTGTAGCCTATCGGCTGTTGGGGAGACCAGCTGAACCGGAAGCAAATGGCTAGTGAGCCTTGAGGCATTTGCGGTAGCTGTCGGAGCAGATCTGCTGAGCCTTGAGGTGGATGAGTCTCCTGACGCCTCAGGGGTGGGGGATGTATTCTAAATGAGATGTGAGCCAGGAAGGGTTGCCATGTCCGGCATATATTGCGGCTGGCATCGCTTTGTGCTCTCAGACAGCTTGGACCCCACAGCATTTGTTGTGGGGCCTTCCTCTCCTGTCTGGAAGCTCACCAGTGGGGACAGTGTGTCTTCTGTGTAAGTCCTGGGGCCCCAGGGATAAAATCCCGGAAAGTAGATGGGAGGCTTAATATGACTCCAGAGACTCTCATCCTAACCTGCTGAAGTTTACACTTTGGTTTTCATTTCAAATGTTCTGGTAAAATGAATATTTTTGTTTCATATTTGTATATCTGGGTCCTTTTTTTAGGAACTGTAGCATATTAATCTTTAAAAGTGATGGAATGCAACTTATTTAAAATCTTCAAACAATGCTTTGAAGGATTATTTTTCTAAATTTATACTGGTAGTAGGTCTAGGCTTCGAATTAAGACGTTATCTTCAATATATTTTTCTTTGATATGATTTTGTAAATATTCTAGAAAACTAATGGACTAGTAAGCACAATTAAACATCGGTCATATGGAAAAGCAAGAATGTTATGACTGGTATGGGGGGAATGCTGTTTAAGGTTTTGACAGCTTTCTACAGATTCCTGATTTGTCCCTGTGTTGAGAGAGCACCCAATAGCACTGTCAGAGTGGATCCATCTGTTATCAGCCACTTGACATTCTGCTCACTCCATCAGATGTAAGATCGCTGGCTCTGATTGTCAGACTATCATGGATTTGTTTAAATACTTGAGTGACCTTTCAGGGCACAAACCTGCACAAATCGCCATTATTAAATGTTTTTCCTGTGCATTGATTGCAGAATGAAAGGGGAATATTGACTGCTGGGAAGTAATTATTACCCGTGTTATCCTTGACAAAGTAGAAAACAAGATTAATTAGTACATTGTATATCTAAAAATACTGAACCTAAATTCACTGCAAATAGGAATATTGAACAGTTGGCAAGATTCTAAGCTTCCATTCATGGGAGTTTAATCAAATTCTGTATTTTCCCATCAATCTAGATTGATTTGTTTAGCTATTTAGCTACCTATCCTCCTCTCTGGCTGCCTTCTGGTGTGTGAAATTCAATGTCTGTAGTGTCCTATTTAAGTAAAGTCAAATTGACATTTTTTTTATATGCTTCAGAAGTTTAGTCTTCAGATACCAGGAAAGGAGTGTGAAACACAGTACAGAATATTACCATTATTTTTGTGTTTTTCTGTACTTTCCCATGTATATTCTGTTCAGTTTGCAATAGGTTTGCATATGATTTTTTTCTCATTTAATCTTAAGTTGGAGATTTTATGGGTTTTTCAAGTGTGATTCACAGAGAACGTCAACTTACCTCTCCCCCTGCCAACTGTCTCCCAACTTGGTGTGAAAAATGGCATTTTATATCTTGTCATCTTGCTGTGTGACGATGTCCTTGCAAACTTGGAGAACAAGGGCTCTACATTTTGGAAAGTTCAGGTTACCTGCAGCCCGAGGGTGAACTTGGTGATTAGATACGGCTTGACATCCTGGTTACTTCAGGACACATTTTTAGAGGCTCTGCCTCTGTTAACCCAATGTTTTCCCAAAATGAGTCCGTGGCAAAGCAGTAATGAGATGAGAAAATACTGAAGTTCTTATCTGAAAGGTTACCTGGGGGTTGTGTCTTTCTTATGAGTTAGAATGCTTGTAAGTAGTTTTTTGCTGTTGGGTGTTTTTGGTCTGTCTTGTATGCATTACATGGGGTGGAAAATTGAAAATGCTGAATGTGCATCAATATCAAGAACCTGATAAAGAGCTGAACAAACCTTTGGCTTCAGAAGAATTTCAGTCCTTCCTGCAGTGCTGTCATACTGTACATGGGGGGTGTTGAAAAGTCATCATTTCATTGAGGGATGAAGGAACTGAAAATCTTTATCACATTCCCAAACATCCCATAAATGTCCAGGCTGATTGAATCTGGTGAATCGGGAGGCCTTGGTAAGTGTTGAGTTCATCTGGGTGATCATGAAGCCATGGTCCAGGTTGTGCTCTTGACACCATGTGTCTTCACACACTGACCTTGAATGTAAGTTGGTTCTGAATGACAGCGCTGTCATATATTCTAGCCTTACAAAATCATTTTTGGAAACTGGGTCGCAGACCTGGTGATTCAGTGCTGCCGTAATTTTCAGGCTGTGCTTTGTGCATTTCTGTCATGTGTCTTTCTCTGTCCTTTGCATTTGACCTACATTGTCATGATTGGAACATTTGTAGCAGCATTTCTAATTGTGATTTTATGCATTCCTTTCATGTCGGGTGTGTGTAGTGTACATTTGTGGGGGGGGGTTATGGTTGGCAGGGCTCAGACTTTGATTTCGAAGACAGCAGAGATTCCCCAGGAATCAGATGCTTCTTACAAATATAACTTGAGGCTTTTGTTTAAGCAGAAGTGGAGAGATGCTTCCATTCTGGTCTGAATGGGCTTGACTGACAGTTAAGGCAGAAATGCTGTCAAGACACTCACACATAAGATGGACAAGGAACTGGCAGAGATACCTGCAAGCAACACCTCTTTTCATTCCTGCTTGCATGGGCGTGACACAGTGACACAGTGTTTCAAAGTGAGCACGTTGCATGGCACGGTTCCTGAGACAGCACCCTAATCCATAACCCCCAGGAATGTGAGCCACTCCGGATCCCATCTCGCATGTGAAATCTGCTTCACGGCTCTGTATGGCCTCGCTCTGAATTCCTTTGCTCACGTTCTTATCCTCTATGATTGCATTTCATGATGTCCCTCATAGTTTTTTATGCTTTTTACTTTTTGCTTCCTGCATAGTTTGATTTTGGAGGTGCCCTTTTGACTAGGAGCCCCATCAGCACAGCCCTGTCCCCTCCTCTCGCTTGCCCTCCCCTGCCCAGACTTGGGCTTCTCCTGTGTGAGCAGCTGATGTCAGGTTATGCAGTGGGCTGAATTTCAGTCACCCCGGGCTGGTGCCGTGTACTTACAACACCCACAGGGGGCGCTTGGTTAGCGGGGCAGGGTGCAGGGGCTTATGGGAGGACAGGTCTGGGTCCAGCTCCTCTATAAAATCTCCCAAGTGAGCAGCTCAGCAGCTCATCTGGAGCGACCCATCCTCCGTCTCGCCGACAGCTGCCCTGACCTCGTGGTCATTGGGTGAAGCCGGGGTCCGACGACGCGCGTTGGCATTCTGATTACATTCCTTTGTAACTGACAAGCCCCCCAGGGGATGAGCGGAGGCCTTCCTTGCTGGATCTGAGGGACCTCGGCATGGCACTCTGCCCTGAAGGGTGTCACTTTCTGTCCCAGACTACGTTGTGCTTCCCATGTGAGAATTTTCCTAAGCAGCCAGTCAGCCCCACACTCCCTCTCACCGTCCTGCCAACAGTAGCCATGAGATCTTAGAAGACACTCTTCTGTTTTAACTCGACCCCCCCCAAACCCCCCACCCCATTTCTTCCCGCCATCTCGTTTTGGAAAGTCTCACGTGGCCAGTAGGTAGGCAATCCGCTGTGGCCACTCCCATATTGGGGCCCACCACACCGGGACTGGCCAGTCTGGAGCCACTCCAGCTCTGGATCCCGCCGCACTATGGCCGCTCTCGCTCTGGGGACCCGCCACGCTGGTGGCCACTGTTCCCTGCAGCGTGACTCCACAGGAGCAGCGATGCCCCCTGTACTCACCATGCCATCGATAACCTGCAGAGGGTTGTTGTGTTTCCTCTAACGAGCTTCATCTTCCTGGGTTGCTGCTGCAGGATGAGCGTGAAGCCAGGGAGATGGTGAAGAGAGAGCAGGATGAAGCTTACCGCCTGTCATTGGAGGCTGACCGCAGGAAGGTGGGACATGTTTGTATGTTACTATTTGTTTGTTAAATGTGGTTTCTTTTGTAATAATTACTTGTTCATATTTTGGCTCCTTAGTAGAAGTAAAAAGAAGCCAGGAGAAAATTACCCCTGTATGGGGCGGGGGTCCCTGGACAGCAGGAGAGCACTTCAGATATCAGCTGTCTTGTAAAGGGTTCTGCTAATGACAGAATTCGCCTGCTAAGGGTCTTATTTGGCCCCTCAAAGCCACATCCAGTGCCGGGGCCCTGACTGGCTGAGACCTTAATTAGCTGCTGTTTGGCATTGCAGAGGGAGGCCCAGGAGCGGGAGGAGGCGGAGCAGGTCCGCCAGGAGCAGATCCGGAGGGAGCAGGAGGAGGAACGCGAGGTGAGCTCACAAAAGCGTGGTGGTGTGTAAGCTGGCGTGGCAGCGGCATGCGGACTCAGGTCTCCAGCAAACATGCCTTTCATATCACCTGAATGATGGTTTAACGTCAGGCCCCTTAATGCAGCCTCGTCAAAGGTAGGGGCCCATTAGGAGCCAGGCTACACGCTGTGTGCACGCGTATGTATCAGTCCCTTTGTCAGGTCCAACAGTGAATAAAATGGATAAATGGCCACAGAAAGCTGGCTGCTGTTTACTAAGCGGGGAACAGAGGGCGTCTTGGGCGGGCTGTCACATTAGTCAAACATCTGTTATCAAAGAAGAGTCTAACTTTTAATTGTGTTACCTCGCCGAGGCGGGGTCCCTCACTTCCGGAACAAAAGCCCCCCCCAGTCACACGTGAGGGGATCGGGCCCACAGATATACAGGCACACATGGTGCACGTGGGTGGGGTGATGGGTCGCCCACACCTGTTACACCAGGTTGGCCTCCCCCATGAGCTCACCAATCATACCGCTGTTTGCCGTGTGCAGAGAGCCGTTCACGTGTCACGCTGGACAAAGTCACCACACCTCCCCGATCATCCATACCAGCGCTCAGCCGAGGTAATGATCCTCCCACCCCACAGGTGGCGCCAGCAAACAGCACGACTGAGAACTTCTCCAGTTTCGTCTGTGGCCAATTATCCGTGCATTGTAAAGCGTTCAGGCCCAGCTCTGAGGTTTATTTTAGGGCACTAGGAGGACACACGGGGACATTTTAGACAGGATAGGCAGCCTTGGTGTGGAGGTGCTTACCCTGGGAACGCTGACCTGTGGAGAGCGTTGCGGAGCTGTGACTCGCTGATCATGAGGCTTTAATTAGCATGTCGTCACTAACAGAGGGCCAGAGCGAAAAGCATAAGGCCTCCAATCACAGATCGGCACGGCTTCACCGTGCCATGCTAAGCTGACGGTGCTTTCTACACACCGCCCAGCAGGGAGAGCGCAGAATCGCAAATGGCTCGTCAAACCCAGCGGGGCTGCCAGGCAGCTCGTCAGCCGCTCTTCCTGATTATTTTTCTGCACAGTTAACTTTTGAAGATTCCGGTGACTCTGCAACCAGGGAACGCTCAGGAGGTGGGGTGACGGAGCTGGTGGAAATGTTATTGAGGGTGCGCTTATATTGTCAGGAGTGCGTAGAAATGTTTAGGTTAAGCAGGTGGTAGAAGATCTGTGCCAGATTGCAGAATAATAGTCTGCTGAAACCTGGTGTTTGTCCATGTAGTGAGACCCCACACTGAGGCTACTGAAACCTGGTGTTTGTCCATGTAGTGAGACCCCACACTGAAGATGCTGAAACCTGGTGTTTGTCCATGTAGTGAGACCCCACACTGAGGCTGCTGAAACCTGGTGTTTGTCCATGTAGTG
>JAODUD010000033.1:9549176-9570569 GCA_026784285.1 Stomatorhinus walkeri | reverse complement strand
CCCCCCCCCAAGAGTCGCTTTAGTCAGTCATGCTACATGCCAGACCAAACATAGTGTTTCATCGCTTGACGCGTTGCAGGTTTTTCGGAATTCGTTTTATCCTTTTTTTAAATGTATCAATTTTGATACGTTTGCACCTGTACCCCCTCATTTCCAGGCCTGGGCGATTCCAGCATTAGGCCTGTGACATTTAGACTCATATTGGCAAACAAAATGCCTCAGAGTATATGGATAAGCGTAGCATCGGTGAGTCAATTTGCATATCTTATATATTGACATATATATTAATTTACATTATATATAATTATATACAACATTATGTATAATGTTTTTTCTGCATTATGGATGTCATCAAACGGACAGACTTTTATGGGACACTGGATTTTATGCAAACTGAATTTTAAAGACAATAAGCATTATATGTGTAACATGAAAGGCTTGAACACAAGTGTAGATTTATGGGTGTATCTGATGCAGAAAGGGTGCAATTTTCTTTAACATTTGAGCTGAGCAGTTGCATACAGTGAAATATAGACATAAGTGAACATTTTAAAAATATATCTGTTCCTGTCCTTATGACTTTTTCCCTGGTAAAGTTGACCTTTGCATGGAATTGCCCAGTTTCTTCTGACGGTTAGCACCTGACCAGCACAAACATAGCCTGAAAAAGGTGTCGGAGCGGCCGGCCAGTCTGCTGGGGTTGCTCCGGGTGAGAGTGACCCTTAGGAAAGCAAATATGAGGAACCTCTGAAAGAATCAATGTCCCGGAAAGCCCAGAGCTCCGCTGGCGATTGGCAGCTCAGCCTGTCAGGCCAGCACAGTGACCGCAGACACGCATTTCATGACACTGCAGACAGTGTAAACTTCCACTGTGTGTTTTACCAATCTGTCGGGTTGTTATCACAGTAAATGGCTGTTTTATTGACATTATTGGGTCATTTATCCGGTAGCTGATCCTGGGGAGTTTGTTAAAGTACTTTGTACGTGAATTGACACAGCAATTTGTTATTGTATCACTACAACAATTTTCTGCTCTGGTCGGAAAATTGCAGCTCTGGTCGGAAAAGTGAAGTCATCTCATATAAATTTGACTATATGTATATTTTTAAAATGTTTCTAAATATTCCTCTTATAATTTTGTTTTATCATCATCCCATGAATTACTTAAAGAGCAGATGTTTTTTCCTTATAGAACTGCTCTGTTTTTGATCCATGATCTTTTCCTTGCGCTTAGCAATCAGTTGACCTCACTACTGACCCCATACTGTCCGAAGCTCAGAATCAGCCAGTGGCTGTCTCTAACATCAGCATTCACCCCTTTCTTCTTTTCTTATCTCTGCCCTCTCAGATCTCCCAGCTGGATCCAGCGTGGACTTTCATGGAGGCCAAACTGTTCCCTCAGGAGACACTTTTTTTGGAAGCCAAGGAATAGAGCCTTTTTTCCAGGGGAGGAGCAGGCTGGCGGAACAGCCCAAAAAAACCCTGGAGTGGATCACATCTGCACTGTCTCTGTCTCTCTATCTTTCTCACACACAGACACATGGACACGCATACCCACAACAGCGCCCCCAACAGGTGCGGCTCCACACAGCCCCTCACTTGCAGTATGTATGTGCATACAGACGTGCATACGCAAGCTATGCCTGTACACCGGCCGCCACACACTCCTCACTTACCTGCCGTGTCTCTTTTCTCTGTCCGCACTCATTAAAGACTTTCCCACAAAAAGCTTTTTAGATGTTTTGTGTGTAAAGGGGGGAAAAATGAAAAACAAAACAAATCAGACTTTTGGAGGATGCTGGACTCTTGCCAATGACTTTAGGCTCCATGTTTTTTGACCAAAGGACAGGCTCACCCACTGCAACCTGCCATCACTCTCTCCCTCCAGCATCAGTTACCCTGGTTTTGCTGTTAATGCCATGTCCACCTCGATTTTTTCCCTGTTTTGAGTTTAGTTTGATATCCATTATATAAAATTTGACTATGTACCTGCGTGAGCCATTCTCTCAAAACACACATGCATGCAACTGTTATTTTGATCTAATTTTAAGCTTTGTATTATGGAAATTATTTTCTAATTTATGTGTAAATGTCAGTTCAGATTAGCAGAGCTGTTCCCAACCTTCATTGTTTTAGGTGGACTTTTCAGGGTCGTCTCAGTATCTTTCTGCCTTCAAGGACGATGTTAATATTTTACACTGAATGAAATCCAATAGTTATTGCATATTTATTTTTTAATTGTATTGCCCATTTAAAACTTGTCCTCCCTTTTTATAGAGTGTTCATAAGCTGTTTTTTTTTAATTTAATTTTTTTTTGCCAATGCTGTGATTGTTAATACCATTATTGGATTCTTATAATTGCCAGCTCTGAGTGTAAACATTAAAATCTACTCAGGATTCTTCAGTTGGCCTTTCGGATTTTTCACGGTTCCAGTTTTGCTCTCTGACCCATAGAAGGGTGTGACAACTAAACTACCATACGAGACTGTTGCTTTTTACCTGTCGGTATTCAGACTGGGCAGGTAGTTCTGAAGACAGCATATGGCTTTGAACTGCTGCTTTTTCAGTTCTGTGTCTGCATGCCGAGATTTTCATAACTGCAGCAAGAAGCACTTGCAACATGCACTGTGGGGACAGTTTCCGGCAAATAGAATTTGGTCTGAAACATCTTTCAGTCATTACTCTAACATGGTTAATTGTTAATATATTAACAAAACTACACGTAATATTTTAATTTTGAATTTGATTTGTTTTAATTCAATGAATTTAAGGATTAATATAAAAAGATTGATATACTAATATATCAGACATGTCAACAGAATAGAACATTTTATGGCCATTTTGACTTTTCAAATACAGTGGAAGCCACTTGTAGTGACCAACAGCTTATATGGATTAAGAAACTTGGGACAGAATCATTCCTGTACAAATATATTAAATTAGTCTTATAGTAATCAAGTAGTCCTCTTAAAGTGTTCATTTTGGGTGTTTTTATACATGACGACATGCGAAAAAAATTAATTGTGGTTATTTTTTTTACTTGCCTACTTTGCCTTGCGGTAACCCGTCTGCTTCTGGCTAGCTACCTGCTGCACGCACAGAAAACTTGACGGGAAAAAGTCATTTTCTCTCAATGACGAACATACACTCATCAAATCTTATGCCAAAAATGAGCCACCAAGATGCAGCAGGAAAATTACTATAAGGTGTATTTTATGAGCAGTATTGTACTGCATTATAGAGTATTTGAATTATACATAATTCAGTAATTTAATTTGTACGGTAGGCTACTGTAATTTGAAACGCGTTTGAAACAGCTGTACTGTATTTTGAAACGGTCAATAAAATTCAGTAAATAGCGTTGCTGTCTGTTTTAATACTTCATGTTCATGTAGCCTAATAAATCCAGTTATCAATTAGTTGATAATCAGCCAGAGACATAAGGGGAAAATTTGGTTACAATGATCATCCGGTTATAGTGATCACTGTAAGTGGTTTCCACTGCAATTGCCTTGGTGAATAGAATTATTTGCTGTTTTTGAACTTATTTCTTATTTCTAGTTTTTTGGTTAACAATAATTGGTTATAATCAACACTGTATAAAATGTTCTACCGAGGACCTGTCTTCTCCAGATTTGTAGATTCCTTCCTTCAGTGATCAAGCCCTTGGTTATCCCTTGTTAGAGTGGCACCCTTTTTTTTATTAATTTCTCTTCTTTTTGCTTGAGTGAGAGTGTCTAGACACTTGAGTATGAGCTAAAATGTTAATACATCAGACAGAACTGAAATACTCAAATGTCAGCCGGAGGTTATGTCGTTAGATGTAGTGAATTTGTTTCAAGTTAATTTGACATTTCTGAAAAGGACGCCACTGTGAATCAGAGTGCTGCTGGCTGAGATGCTAAGCACCACATGACCATATGATGCAAAAAGGATTTAATCTGAACGGCTGCATAATTTTATAGGTAATCTTCTGTTTGCATTTCTTCTATTTCTGAGAGGATGAAATGGAATGACATTGAAGGTAGAAGGACAGTGATAGATGGAAGTGTCATTTAGATCAGTATAATACTGTATAATTATATATTACTATTCATGTATTCCACAGTATTATAATGGTAGGACCTTTCTTTAACCACTTTTATTAGACAATTTTATTTTGGGTTTGTTTTCTGGAATGATGCCATCGTCCACTCGTACGAAGAAGAAAAAAATCCTTCCCAATTCAGTCATTTATTTTGTCAAAAATTACACTGCCAGTTTCCTAGATTTAATCATTCCGCCACAGTGGGGAAGGTTTGAGTGGAACAGAGTGCCTTCCACTGGCATGCAAGTCGCCTGCAGGCTGTTGGTGACCTGCCGTGGGTAGTGTGCAGCCCCTCTAAGTGCTGGCTCCTCTTGCATGGTGTCCTTGGATCCAGGCATTCAAGATGATTCTTCACTCGCCGGGGTGGTAGAAGGTTAATTGCCTTACATTTCACTTATAATATAGACTAATCATGTCCAATATAAGATGGTTTTAGCTGTTAGCTTATTTTAAATAAGATTCCCTCTTTTTAATATATACCAAGGATGCCTTAGAAACTGGTCTTGTTTGCCAGTTATTTGATTTTTAATAGATTTCTGTGTATTTCTTCAAAGTATCAAGCTCATTTCTGTAATTAAAACTGAAATGCAGGTTATGGCAACCCTGACACCAGATCTTTCTGTCATCGTGGTGCTTAGGATGTGCTTTGGTCAATGGATCAGTCATTCATGAGTGAAGAGCCCATAGAAATCAGGTGTCTTGTGCCTGAAAGCCAGACCCTAAGGTAATTCTGTTGGAAGCACTGCAGTATTCCTATATGATCCTATGGTCTGTTTAATAGCGGACACCTAAGGGGATGCCTCACGGCTCGCCAGCAGTCATAGACTGTTTGTGTGCCCTCAGCTTTCTTGCTGAGCCACACGCTCATATTTCTCAGACCTCTCCTGTCATTATCTGTCACAAAAGCTAATTTTCCATGTTCAACAATGAGCTTTAAAAGCTTATCTCTCCATCTGCAGCGGTGTTCTAAGATAAAGACGCAAGGCTGGAGGAGGCACGAAGAGCCGCGGGGCGACACTCACCAAGGACCTGCAAAAAAACTGCCCCCTACAGGTGTGTGGTGACTGCTGCAATGCGTGAGAAATGCGTCAAATCCACCATGAAGCTTGCAACACTGTAATTGTGGTCTCCCATGTCGTAAGCGTGAAGACGAATTTGGTGCTGTGGAGTGGTTTGCCTGCAGCCTGCGTTATTCGCACATGGTGATTTCACGTTCGATGGTTTCATTCATCTGATACTCTCAATAATGATGACAAGGGCCCTAGAATCACTGCTCATCCTATATTCTTGTCATCCTGATCCATGATCCTTTTTGTTGTGTCTGTTCTTCCTACCAAATCGCAATGTATTTTATGTTTAACGTTGTTTTCTGAGTTCGCAATTGCTTTCAAGGCAGCGCTTGTATTGTGTTTCAGAGGCAGGCTATTTGCATAACCAATCAAAGAAATCGTCTCAAGTCCAACCCCAAAGAACCAAAGTACCAAAGAAGTACTACAGCTGGCTTGGCATCTTTGGTACTGGAACTTTTAGTACTGGTACTCGACTGAAAAGTCGAGTGGATATGTACCAGGCCTGGCTTTGGAGTATCCTGACACACCTCTCAGCATGCAGCAACAAAGTAATAATTATACTACTTCATGCTGCTACAAGGCAAAGTAGTTCTGTTCTCTCAATGTGGATGAGACGCCTGTCACCCCAATACCTAACAACAACCAATAATAATAACAATAATAATAATAATATCTTGCAAAGATGTTTGGGGTTTAGCCCGGCTGTAATATTTGTTCATCTACATATACATTTTTATACGTTTCCTCATTGTTTATTTTAATAACTAGCTGTAAACTCTGAGGTTCTCTTATATCCCAGCCAACTGAGCTGTTTGCTGAATAACTCAATAAAGAACGACATAGTTCCTTAGATCTGCAGACTACGAATGGTTGGTTTTTGCTTCGAGAGGCACCTGAAATGGACAAAGAGGTGTGTGTGAAGGTAATCCACGAGTGTGTGGGTGCCGACCCTGTCCGTGGGAAGAATGAAGTCATCCGCCAGAGTGATGTGTGTAGCCCTTGTAACAGGATGCATTTCAGTCACCAGGTGAACATATGAGCGAAGACCGATATCTCATGTTTTACTGAATTCACCAATGATAATAGTGCTGCGTTCTTTGGACATTGTAAAACAATTATAACAAATTTCTGTGACAACATTTGCCACATCCAGGTTATTAAGTGTAATCTGCTTTTACAAGTTGCTTTTCTGTGGCATGTAATTATATCTGTCAAAATAAATTCCAGGAGTTTTGCAGGCTGATAAATGTTAATCACACATAAAGCATAATTGTTAAACTTCGGCAGTAAACACCGACAAAACCAAAAACAGTGATCCTGACCCTAAAGTAATCAGGCATATTCAGTACTGAATGCAGTGATGTTAATACATTTTAAAAGTGCCCACTTCATTTTGAAAATACTGAAAATGCAAGCTTTGTGTGTCGCATGCAGGTCAGTTCTAAGAAACATTCTCCAATGTGTTGATCCCCAAGAGTTTTACAAATTCACAGTTTATTTTTAAATGAAAACCTTTACATTTCTCTGTTTAATGTTCTCTGTGCTGCTGTAAATCCAATTAAATTTCATATACTGAAAGTTTTTAGCCAACAGAACATTAACGCAGGAATATAAAGTATTTCCAACAGTTATGTATGGAGGGTCACACGTGAAATTGGTTATTGGAATGAATGAGGCTTTGAAATACTTTTTGGGTGAAAATTTGTGTGGGGAAAAAAACATTGATTTCTTATTTTTTCATTTTTGTTCTTTTCTTTTTTTACGTTTCTTTTTCATTTTTATACATTTAGTACTTGAATTTCTCCCATATTAAATGTATTAATTACTCGTCATTATGACAGACATTTTCCCCATAATTCTTCTTTCAGCAATTAAAAATCACATATCCTCAATCTGATGGTGCAGCAACCGCCTGAAAAATGTGTTCGGTATAAGACCTGTGCAAATTTCGAGTACCCACTTTTTCTGTGTTCTTTGTATTTTTCAATTATGGATTAAATAAAATAATTTATTTTCGTATTTCCAAGCCCAACGTAAAGCATCTTCCTCGTTATTTTATGCCTTTTTCATATTGAAAAGTAACCCGTTTTTTAATAAATTCTCTTGTGTAAGGAACCCGTAGTTGCCTGGTAGAGCCTACCGACACCAGAACGTCATCTGCGACGGTAATCTGAGGTTGTCGTCAGTCTCGAATCGTGTCAAACTAAAACCGAGACTGTTAAGTCGACCTTTTTGGCAACTGGGTTGTATGACAATAGACTTATTTTGCGGTTTCCTATGACACATTTTCGTAGTGGCGAGATCGGGTGGCGACTTGATTCTTTAATGGCAATGAGGAAACGTTCAGTAATGTTTAACCATTCCGCTCGGGTCAAGAATGTTGGTCTCCGACTGGTGAACAGAATTCCTGCCGCAAGTGATCTCCCCTTTGAAGGAGCTTCTGATCCCACCACATCAAGCTTTTTAAATCCACTCACCCATCGATTTGAGGAATACCAGACTAAACTAACCTGGGAGGTCATTTTAAGTTTACTTTCTCAGAGAAACTGGCACTGAAAGACTCAACCAAAGAAACAGAATCTATGCGGCTTAAATACCTAGAAAAAAGGAGGTCTGATTCTCTCCTAGATCGGGGATTGTGGGTGCCAGATTTTTTTTCCCTCCCCTTAGACTAAAACTAATTAAAATTGTAAGGGTGCTGTGAGGATAGCTGAATTTATTTGTGGTATGATTTGTTTTGTTGTTGTTTGAAATGGTAAGCCGGTTTGAGTTATACGAGTTTCCAGGGCTGCAGTAAAGCATAGATTCTTACCACGAATGAACACGACCACGTGCACGTGTTCCATTTTACACTTATAACTTTAATGTTTGGCGGTGTGGCCTAATAAGATGAGTATTCACAGAACGCCGCCTTTACATCGCCCGCAATATTTAAATACTGGAACCCAAAGATTTTCTAAAGTAAAATAAGTGACATTTTCGTGTAATATTTTTGGTTTTGAGAACATATATTTTAGTTAGTAATTATTGCAATATAGGCTAGTATTTTTGTTTTGTGACTTTGTTTCCATTTCCATCTAAATGTGACTGTATTTTAAATAAGGATTTAAGAATTTTGTGTTAATGTCTTCCAGGATCTGCACATCGAACAATGTTTTTTTTACACAACAAAAGGTCCCAAGTCCCATTATGCAAGGATTTGGATATCATACTGTAAGGCATGTTATTAATGTCAAAGTCTCAAAAGGTTATCTAGCCTTCCAACATCCGTATACGACAGATGTAGGATTCACATGCAGAGCTATGGGGGATCGCGCGGGGTGGGAGCGGGACTGAGCCGTCGTTGCAGTTTGGACCGCCTTTTCTTCGGTTGTTTTAACTTCAGATAAAAATATTCTCTTTGCTTGAAAGCATTTCAACGTTTTATTTTGAAATTTCTGATTGCTTAGTATGAGTTGACCTATAATACCTATTTACAAACAGACGTAGGCCTCTATAATTACAATTTTGATAGGAGCAAATGTTTATTCTACATGAAATTATTTACTACAGTGGTGTCGCTGAGTGTATTGTAATTTATATGTAGGCCTAGGTGAATTAAGCGGTTGCACTCAACAGAAAAATGACTAATTTACTGCACTCGACATCCGCAAAATGTAATACGATGCGTAACCTATTTGCTCACCTTTCTCCGTCTTCACTGTCAAAAACATAAATTAATCACTGTCAAATGAAACTGGCCAAACTATTAATAATACATGTTCTGATAATATATGTTCTTAGTCTGTTGATCTTCTCATAGGACGTCATCTACTCCGACACAACCGTTCTTCCTTTTAGAAAGATTTTTATAACCGAGTTTTTGAGTTTAATGTTATAACTCCATAATCATATTAAGGCCTATGTAAACTGCAATAAAATTAATTTATAATTCACAGATGATGTCAGTTCATTGTTTAAGTTTCAAAATGTCTTTCTGATTGGGAATGTTACCATTACTCAAAAATGAATTAGGGTGTTTAAATAATTGATAAAATATCACACTGTTGTTTAGCAAATGCGAAACGTCCCACAAAGTAATGAATATTTGCGAAACTAATAAAGGTGGCGGATAACTAAGTAAATTCTATTTGAAGTCTGGATGTTTAAGCGGCGGCTACTAATATTAGGAAGTAGCCAAATAATGCAAAATATTTATGAAACATTTTGTCATTAAAAATAGTCCATGTATTAGTTATACTTGCAGTTTAAGAGTAATTACACATCTTTTATCTTTATCATTCGGGCAGTAATTATACATTTTTATATGAATCATAACTTAAATTATAACCCCAAATAAAGGCAGAATTAAGGGTGTAAAATAACGTTTTTTTTTAATAATAACGGCAGCCTTACGACATATTAACTTGTTCACACTAAACCGAGGTAAAAATAGTGAAAATTTGATGGAGTAGAAACCGAAGTTACATCCGAATTTCAGGTTTTCAGATCACGCTGTTGAAGTAGATGCGTAACTTCAAGTATACGGTGATATTTTTCACGTTTTCAGAACGCGCAGTTTAACACCGCCAACATCGATCTGGCCCAGTGCTTAACTTCTCTCCCATTCTTTTCATAGGTACGTGCCGAATCTGGCAAGTCTGTTGACCGTCATTTTATTGATCGCTCTGACTTGTGTCATGCATGTTAAAATACTCCTCAAACGCAAAAAAAGAAAAAAAATTCTTAGGCATACCTCTAAAAAAAAAAAGTTAAATTAAATATGATGCAAATATGTTAATAGAAATATGTTAAAAGAATGTTCATTTAAATACTTTAATAGTCAATAATGTTGCTTAATCTGTTACTTGAGATCTTTACGTGTTATGAAGCAAACATGTGACGTGTATTAAAGGGTTGATCATTCAAATCGAACTCTTACAATATTCTCATTTCCAATAAGTTTTCAATTTTTATTATTTGTAAATCTAAATTATGAACTATGTAGATTGTTTTGATCTTTTGCATTGCTTAACGTGTAATTCTAACATGATTAAAAACATATGATAAATTAGAAACTTTATCAAAATGTGTGAACCATAATACAAAATTTATATATAAGCGATATTTCCTGCCCAAAGTCATGAAACCGAGACGTCAAAGCTGAGATATTTTGCACTTACAATATTCACATATTTATCGTGTTTATATTTTATTTTCTTTGTTGTGAATAAGACATTGTACCCCAGCTATTACGTCAGCGATATTAATATGTACTAGGGAACACTGTTTAAATAAACGGAAATGGTAAATATCTTGAATAAATAATAGGATTGTGACCACATTGAATATTCATGTATTTACCATTACCCCATCCAATCTCTACTTTCTTAAAAACTGCCAAGATTAAAAAAAAAAACCTTAAACCTATGGTATTCGGATTATCATGGCCTGGAATAAAGCATTAAATGGGGCTAAGAATGTTTGAATGGACGCAGTGGCGTGCGAACTGAAGTAGAGTAATTATTGCTTCATAATTGTGTTCTTTTTCAACACCGTCTTGCAGGAGAGCCACACTTGGAATCGAAGCGGTTTTGACATTTAGGAGACCGGTCTTTGTATAGAGCACTTCAAGTTTAAAAAACAAGGCTGATTGAAGCGGAGGAGCTCAAAGCGGAACCCATTGTAAGCCAACACATTGAGTTTTGATTTGGGACAATGGTGTTTCTCAAATTTCTAGCAAAAACCTACACTCCATCTGTGATCTCAATGTGAGCTCTTTTTTGGGATACTTTCTTTTCTGCGCAATTCGCTTCGTAAAGGAGGCAGATGCGGGGGATGGATCCTGCATTTTAATTGCCCGATGTATACCTGGCCGCACCGGGGGGTTGGTGCAGTATTAGTACGGTAGCTATTTCACAATGTAGGTTCTGATTAAACACATTCCCTTCACCAATGTAGTACAATTAATATTGAGAAAATATATTTAGATGCTGTATTCACATGACGCATTAATCTTACTGTGCAGTTTGTCAAATTACTCGTTCACGATGTTGACTCTGGCAAATTTGAAGTAATTTTCTTTTCTGTTTTTTCCTTTGATCCGATAGCATGTGTTTGTGGAGTATTATTTATATCAGTATCCCTTCACGAGTGTGATCGCGAAGCGCCTTTCTTCTCATAGAACTCTCCGTTTCACTCAATAGCATTTAACTTTCAATGAGGTGATCAACTGCCAGGAAACATAATCCGAGCCTCGGGCTCCCCTGAAACTAACTGGGGCAAGAAAAGCGGGGATAGAAAGGTATTTAAAAAACCTATACAATACTTGTGAATTATGGGAGTTAAGCCACGTGTTTCTTGTCCCTCCTTGGTAATATCCCAATTAGAAATAAGGACATTATTTTTACGGCTGCGAACGAAGGGCTCTCTAGCTAAATTGTTTGTAGAAGAGCTGCAAATATCCCCCCGCCCTTCGGTCTACTCGGCAGTGAACCACGCATTTAAGTTCGTCCTAATGTCTGTCTTTTCTGCGGGAAACGTCTCGGCGCCTCTTTTTCAGTCTCCACCGCACCTGAATTTTTAAACAAGGGGCCTTGTCGTTATTTGCAGTACTCTTTTTTTCTCTTTTATACAGTCATAAAGAAACTTTTGTTAGGATACCATAAATGCTTGTATAACATCGTTTGCTATATTCTGGCGAATTCGTAATTATTTAATAACTGAAACTGCATTTAGAACATTCTTTGATATACAGAAATGTGCATAAGATTAGTATAATATGTCCATATAAATCGCGATCGGCGCTACGTTTTTAGTGCGAAGTTAATGAGTACAAGAATGTCGCTCTTAAAAGCGTGTGAAATCTTTATCAACTCTTCGATGTATAAATGTGCAACAAGTTACCCAAAGGACACATGAGTCATTCAATTTTATTTTGTTTTAGTAAAACTATTTTTATTTTCTGTTATTGCGAACTTAACGTGGAAAGGGTATCGAATTAATTCATTGTTGATTGCTGTTCACATAAAAAGGACACGTAGCCTACTGTATAAAAGTTAAGATGTAGAAGAACCATTTTGTATGCGCATGTGTATGTGCAGAAGAGCGGTGGACAAAAGCAACTTTAGAGTTACAAATAATAGCTTATTTTGTGTAGTTATTTTAAGGCTTTGTTCTCTGCCTTGAGGGGGATGCGTCCTCTCGCTAAAAAAGTCCTTCTTCACGAGAGCTTTTCATGTGAACTAGAGGTTAACAACCTAATGAGCACTTGGTGAAGAGGTGAAGCGTGTAAATAGGCGCTGGTTTTCCCAAACCATGCGCTCCTTGTGAGCCCTTCTATCTGCTACTCTAACCTCTGCGGCGCATTAATAAGACTGCGCGATTTCAGCGGGAGTCCCCGGGAGGCTATCCGGGTCCAGCCGCGCTCAGGCTGGGTAACAGCAGCCAGAATAGCCGCTGAAATACCTCACCAGGGTGCTGAAGTGCAGAAACATGCTGTTACATATGTTGGGTCAAGCGTCTCTTTTGTGAGAATGTAAAAAGGTGTAAAAACTCAGTCATCTGTAGCATATTTTATAGGACTGAAAGCTTTGCATGTTTTCTCTTTCTCACTCTCTTTCTCTCTCTCTCTCTCTCTCTCTCTCTCTCTCTCTCGCTCTCCCTTTCTTTTTTGCGTATGTCTAACGAACTGTTGAAAGAATGTTGAATTTTGAAAGTGCCCCAGTCGCATTTAATTGTTGACTGGAATTTAATTGGAAATACTAGAGGACCTAATTAAAAGGTACTAATTATTTGGGACTGTTAAAAAGTATTGTAACTTAAACGGGATATGTGATTTTAATATACAAAAATGTTGGCCTGTTTTTCCCAAGGGCTAACTATATTGAAGAGGATGCTATAGTACTGCTGTGCTATATATACTGGAAAAGCGTTGACCTTTGTATAGTTGTGTACATGTACTTTTTAAATATACCCTTCAACTGTTGTGGGAAGGTTTTATTTACAATTATTTGGAAGTGATTAAACGTAGATATCCCTGCGACTTGAAACCACACCAATTAAACTGTCAATTACCTTGAGGCCACTTGCGGAAATATATATGACTGCGAGAAATAATACGGCATCACAATTCGACATTTTCAAATCTGCCATCTAATTCTAAGGTACCTGTCACAGGCCCTGTCAAAGACATCCCATCAACTGAGAAGTTTTTGCTCTATAGGTTTCTGTGTGTTATCATTATGAACACAGAATTACTTTTTTCGATGGCAATTTTCATTCGTGTGAGATCGCTGCCGAGATAATTACTTTGAATGTCAAAAAGATTTAGTTTAATATCATCTCTATTAGACTGTTGGTTAGGTAATTAAAGGTGCAGATGAAAGCAGCGGGGGAAACAGATGGCATTTGCTTACTGTGATTCAGTGTGTAAACAATTGGAAGTCAGCAGTAGAGACCGCGTCGAAAAGCGAAAACGAAGGCACTGAGAGAAATACAAAGGCGTCCACAAAACCGTATGTAGGCTACAATAAAAGCCACTTAAATATGAGAAGGTGCGTAGGGTCACAAGAATGGGAAATAGGGTGGACTAGCTGTTAAGAGAAATAATTGATAAAAGAGGATACAGTCATTGCGTCAGCAAGAGGGAAACGCATTTGGTCGATAACGCCTAAAGGCTCAGCCAAATATTATTCCATTTCTCCCGTTGCTGTCATGATGTGCTTATTTTGGCTCACAGTAACACAATGACGGTGCTTTAGAACTAGTCCTCTCCTCTCGTGTATCAAGAAGAGCTTCGTTACGTAAGGAGAAAATACAAAACGGTATTATTGTAGGCTTATAATTCCTTCTGGAAATTTTGTATAAATGGAAAATTAACGCAAAAGCGAAGATCCTTTTTCTTTTTAGAGACACAATTTAGTTAAAATCGACTTTTGTGTTTATCTGAATTATATGGAAACGAATAAGTAATTATGGCGATTCGTGTTATTATTATAAGTAAAACAATATGAATTTCAAAGTTAAGGATCGCAGACAACTGTTGAATAGGGTTTAAAATATTATTTTTTCGATCTTTCTTTGGTGTATTTACACTAAACATGTTTTACCTACCGTTTCAAATTCCAACCAGAATATTTAAAATAACTAATAATAGTAATCAGCTTACGGCCTTAAGAAGTCTGTAATACGTCACTGAACATAATTAAATCCGAGACTAAATGTTTAATTTCTGTAAACCATAAAGACGTAGTTTATAGAACAGGCGCCGTAAGATCCAGGCTGGATTATTAGACTTGAGAACAATTAACATTCCGAATTTCCGAACTATCCCGTGCTTACGAATAATGTAACCGTTGGATATTCCCAAGACAAAACATCAAATGATGCTAAAACTTAAATCACTCGTTTATAAAATCACATACACAAATGTAACAAAAATCGAACTGCTCTAGTGAAATTCTAGCTCTAGCTCTATTAGGGTATACGATATTTTCATTTTAACTATATGCATCAATATATTTTCTATAGTTCCTGTCCACTTGAGGATTGCGGCCCACTTCTTTGCATGTAGGATTGAATACACGAACAAATGTTTTGAATTTAACGTAAAACTTACGTGATGCACAGTGTTTTATATAATGAAGACAAGAAATAGCGGTAATTTTCAGAAACGTAAGTGTCGCTGAGCCGGCTCTTGAAGATTAAGCATAATACACAAATATAATTATTTAAATCCATGCATACCGGTTTTAGCATCATGCACATTTTTAACAAGGTCCTCTAGGCGTAAAATAAAATTATTGGATTCCCAAGACATACAACGAGATACTGCTTATTGTAGACCTATCAAAAATTACAGTTTATTTAATGTCTATTGTGATGCACTCAACGTTGATATACTGGCGTAACAAAAAGCAACACACGGAGTAATTCTTAATCATCTTTAATTTACGTGTTCCTATGAAAGCAATAGTACACGTATGAGTTTATATAAATGTATGTAAGGCTTAGCTTTTATCTACAATATCGATATGATTGTGGATAACATAAGACATTTCATTTTTAGAGCATCTATTTTGCATTTGTGAACCGTAGAAAATGTTTTTGATTTTGTGAACAGAATGTTTAAATTGAAATATTAAAGTAGCATTAATTCACATGATTCAAATAAATAGGCAATATAGTTAATTCCGGACAATCGGATGGCTGATATGTCAGTTTTGTTTCCCCCGATTCTTAGTTGTTCCTGCAAATAAAATAAATTGAGTAAAACTGGCTATAAAGAATGTTTGAAAACAGTTTTTATTCTTTAGCATCACGCATGGTATATATGATTAATCCAATTTCGGATAAGAAATGATACGTTTTCATATTTTACCAGCATCAATTTAGGATATACGTTATGGTAACTTACCTTATTACTTTAAAGACGACTTGACGGTGATGACGTCATCGAAAAATTAACCGGGCTCCCGTAAATTCTGCGGTAAACTCAATTGGTCATATAAAGTTACGTAGTGTATTTTAATTGTGTAGTTTCTGCAACTTTTTACACTTGCTTGTGGGAATGTGCAACTCGAAAGACAAGTTCAGAAAAGAAGAAAAATAAAAATAAAAAAACATTAAACAAATATTGGATACTTCTAGGTCGTTTCGTCCATCTGAAAATAATAAGAAATGGGAATTAAATATTTTTTGTCCGATATTTATGTCATTGTTTATATTTACTATCGAAATTTTGATGTGTCCTTTAAGTTCTAAATTCGCTATTATAAGTAATGTATTTTAGCTCTGCAGGACCTCCTTCAGATTTTGAACACTTGCTATTGAAGAAAGAATTCAGGTGGACACAGTTGAAAAAAATGACAAGCCAATCAGATCGCACCTTCCCCCTTTGACCAATGACAGGCGCCACACTGTTGTCAAATTTGTCTAATGAAAACGTAGGAGCAACAATAGAGAGAGAAGATCTGTATCTAGTGGCAATCTCTCCAGTTAGTTAGTGTCTCACGCTTGTGTCGCTAGCAACGTGAACGCCTTCCGCTGAAATAACCTAGGACCCGATTAACTTCTAATAGATCAAAAGGAAACCTATGGATTTAAAACCAGATATGAAATATATTTCTTCATTGTAACTTTGAGCTTAGACATTTTGAGAACATACCCGAACATTTTGTGTGTGATTGTAATTTTTTTTCCTTGTCAGTTGTTTTTAGCTAACCTTTTTGTACGCATCTTTCGTATTTTGGACGTAAATGTGAGGAGAGACTTTACAGGACAAACTACCCAAATCATCAGACAGAAGTTTTGGGAAACTAAACAAAAGTTTAAAGACTTCGTAACAGACAGTATATGGATGTATTCTTAGTTTAGTACTTGAAAGTTTTACAGGCGGTTTATAACATCGGGAAAGCTTTCAATATTATTGAAAGTTTAAACTAAACGCCGTTATTTCTGATAATTTGTGTCCTACTAAATGTTTCTGTTTAATACACTTAGCTAACTGGCTGCTTGCTTTGTGTGTAAATCTAAATGCAAATAATAGTTGTAGATGCAATAGCCTATTTAAATTAAATAACCCGGTATTAAGAAGCAAATGCGTTGATTACATTTTCTTCCAAATTTCAATAGTGTCGAATTCGGAAATACGTGAAGAAAAAGTTCCAATTGAAGTAACTGTAGTTTGTAATCAACGAGAACATGGATATGCGATCCGAAATCCCTACGGCCACCGCTGGATCCCAAGTTCATCCCGGAGCAGCTGCTGCCGCTGCCTCTATCCCTGTCTCCATGGCTAGCAGCCTGCTGCGGGGCCCCCCGCTACTGCTGCGGGCCACTGAGAAATATCCGCGCACTCCCAAGTGCGCCCGGTGCAGAAACCACGGCGTCGTGTCGGCATTGAAAGGACACAAGCGTTACTGCCGCTGGAAGGACTGCATGTGCGCTAAGTGCACACTGATCGCCGAGAGGCAACGCGTGATGGCCGCCCAAGTGGCGTTGCGCAGGCAGCAAGCTCAAGAAGAAAACGAAGCCCGCGAACTGCAGCTGCTTTACGGTACAGCGGAAGGGCTAGCGCTGGCCGCTGCCAACGGCATCATTCCACCTCGCCAGAGTTATGAAGTCTTTGGTTCTGTGAGCAACGAGACAAACTCCGGTGAGCATGAATATTTTGGCTTGTGTTTAAGATGACCAATTTATTGATCGTGTAAAGAGCCTTATTGGATACCAGAAAATACACTATAGATTTCGATGCCATACTTTAAAATGAATAAATCAGATATTTTGCATAGATTCTAATACAGCCAGGAACATTTTATAAAAATTACCTATAGGCTAACTATAAAATGAACCCTAGAGATTCATGAAGTGACATATATACTGATGAGAATTAGATTATTTAATTAGATCTTTCTTTTCTCCACAGATGGAAATGTCCAAAAATTTGAACTATTTCCAAAAGCTCAAATGCCAAGATCCGTCACACCACAACAACAGACTCTTGGGAAATCCGTGTCCACTGACAGTGAGTCTGTTCCCGGGATTTCCTCCCCTGAAATCAGACACGGCTCTGGTTCTGAAAATGGAGATGGAGAGTCCTTCATCAGCTCCCCTGTTTCCAAGGCCCTGAAAGATGGAGAAGAGACCCCCGGTTCAGTCAGTCCGCTGGGCTCTGATTCTGGGTCTGAAACTGAGAAAGATGAACAGGAGCCCTCGCCGTCCTCAGCCAGCGCCAGGCAAATGAACGCCATCGACATTTTGACAAGGGTCTTCCCTAGTCACAAGCGGAGTGTCCTCGAATTGGTTCTTCAAGGCTGTGGGAAAGACGTGGTGCAAGCTATAGAGCAAATCCTGAATAACAGTGGACAGCCTAAGGTCCCCGAAGAGTCCTGGGCTGCTGAGCGGATGCTGCAAAGTATGCAGCCGCCGTCAGCTTCGGCCCCCCGGCCCATGTTACCCGGAGCCATGACTCTAAGCAACAGATCTGCGTTCTCCCCCCTGCAGCCGAACGCAGGGCACTTTGGCACAGATCCTGGTGCCTACCCCTTAAGCACCCACCTGGGACTCAACCCCCTGAGGCTAGCTTACTCGGCCCACAGCAGAGGACTCGCCTTCATGACTCCCTACTCCACTGCAGGTTTGATGCCGACTCTCAGTTTCCGACCTCCCATGGACTACGCCTTTAGTGACTTGATAAGGGACAGATCGATTTTGCACAAAGACCAGGGGTACACCAACGGACTGTACGGACCTTTGGTGAACAATACCCCCGATAAGCAGTGAGTGACTGTTGGAAAGTCGTGGTTGTGACTTGGTGGGGGTACAGCTCAGTTATGAGTGCAGAAGGACATAGCCAAAAGTGTTCTGCTCTTAGTGGGGAAATAGAAGAGGTGGTTGGAAATGTGTGATCCTAATGGCTCTGGCCTGTACAGACTTTTCTGTTAAATACGTCAACCTGTCATGTAGAGCCTATTCCGAACGTCTGCCCAAAATCTATATAAAAAGTGCCACAAATTAAAATGATTGCTTATCCGTTAATTACCAAACAAAGCCCATAACACAAAGACCTCCTTAATTAGCGTGACACTGCAATGTTGGTATGCTTGGATTCTGCGTGGAGATTTAGTTCATATTTTTGTCAGTAACTTGCAATTCGTGCATAGGTAAACTGTTTAAATTATTTGTGGTTTTTATCATTATTTGGTTTGGTGCTAGATTAAACCAATCCTCATTAAACCATAAATGATTACTACTGAAGCCTCATAAGCAACTGGCTGGGATGAAGATATTTTGACAGAGAAAAAAGAAAGAAATGCTATCATTATCTGTCTTGTATATTGTGGATTGCAGTTTGGTTGTTTCTATATAATATCCCATTTTACAGGGTCCACTTAAACGCAAAAGGTCACGCTATAATCATCTATTGAGAATACAGTTCCATTTTATTAATGTTCTTTTTTCACTCTTTGCCTGTTATTTCTATTATGAAAGCTTTTGCAGCTATAGTTACTAATATTGTCACCAATGTGGGGCTTAAATAAGTGTCAGTCCTTTAAATGTACCCATGTTTTAAAAAGCACATTCTAAGTTATTGCTATAATGTGTAGCTATTTTTCTTGTGTCAATAACATAACACACAGTTTAAACTAATTAATTTTAGGCATTTTCTTTCTCGTGCCTCCTTGTAGTTCTTCTACAAAATACTGTATATTACATTTCTAGATGATTATATTTGTAAATGTACTTTACCCAACGTAATCGGCAAAAAATAGTTCTATTCGATGAAATCGCCATTCTTATACGTGCTTTAAGTCTTGCTTTCCTTTTGTTGTCAGCTGTACAGTCATATAATGTGTTGCATTTGCTAGAAATAAATGTTATTTTCTACAAATGAAGGCCCACATATAGTGGCTTATTCAATATATATGTATGCATGTTTATATAGGTGTGTGTCTGTGTGTGTGTATATAAATATCACATGTCCTCACATAATTCTGCACGTAAATAATATATAGGCAGATAATAATAACCAAACGTAATTACTATTAATGTTATTATTTATTTTAGATTTTTTATTTATATTAATATATTATTAATTATTTTGTATTTTAATTACAAATATAAATTATGATCAAATGTAACCTTTTCCATTTTACAATGGTATCTATTCCATTTCAGATTAATCCTTTCATTCAATCTTATTTTCCCACAAAATTACTAACTGTATTACCTAATAATAATTTTATTAAATGGTGACATTATTTTGTATTGCACATTCACTACAGCAGCATTTATAATTATGATAATGATGATAATGATTATTATTATTATTGACAACAACAACAATATTATTATTAACAACAAAAACAACAATAATAATAAATATTAATATTAATTGCCATAATCATCATTATAACTTACTATAGTGCTAGGTCTTATATTATGGTGTTTATCACACACACACACATCTATGTTTCAGTGCAAAATAATAATAGTTAAAATAATTTTCACAATATATTTACATTAAAGCTACATATATGCCATATTACATTGGTAGTGTTACATTATGTTGATTAATTAGATACATCAAGCGTCTTTTTTATTTTATAATTTATAAGTTGTAACTGTAAATGTGAACTTTTTGTACCATTTTAAACAATTGTAAACCCATGTAAATTGCTTCAGTGCTTACTGGCATCACAGTAATGATAACATTTGGATAAGGGTAACGTGAAAAATGAAAGTGACACACAGTGACCCAGGAAAATGTGGGCGATGGCACAACTCCAAGCCATGAAAACACCACAATAAGGAAGTTCACTGTATTTTTAAATTAAAATTGCGCGGCTCCTGAAATTTGATGCCATGGAAACCTAATCCATCCACTTTCTTACTTGGCAGAGTTAAAGTGTTTACTTTCCCCCGCCAAATATAACAGTGTAAACAGCAGTGTCGGATTGACAGAGCGCCTTCGGCCTTGTTCATTTAATGGCCAGCGGGAAAAGAAAACTAACACTTATATATCTTCGAGAGCCCCCCCTAATATGCTTTTGATAAAGTATATTTGTTGTAATAATATCAGATTTCATTTTGTGATTTTATTTACCTCCGTAAAGCATTCATCCACATGTAATATAGTTTTATATGAATTCTGTTGTCATGCACTTCCCTCCCAAAGCTTTTGATTTTCTCTGGGCTAAGTGGAACATAAGCAGCAGCCTTCAGAGGCTTCCATTCAAACCAACTTAATTCTGTTAGATTTTACTACAATAATAGTGAAAGGCTCAATTTTAAATATTCTTTTATTGTATCTTATCATAATCTAAGGTGTTAATTGTACCCACCGATGAGATGCAATTTGCTGTTTTTGTTGCCATTATTGTGAAATGCTGTTTTCCAATAGCCACATTATGTTCCCGCTGTTACCATATATGGTTATCTGATTATTTCACAACTATTGGACTAGTTAGCGCGCGCACACACACACACACACACGTTCGTATTCTTATATTTGTGGGCACCGTCCATTCATTTCTATGGGAAAACCGTAACCCAAACAAAGACCTTATCCCCTACCAAGCCCTAACCTTAACCATAAGTAAACCATACACAATATGAGACTTCTGGCATTTTGAATTTTTTGATTGCAGTCACAGATTCTTATAAAATTGAGTTTCTCCTTGTGGGGTCTGAAAATATGGTCCCCAGAACTTCAGAACAACAGATTATCATCACAACGTAAGATATACATAGAT
>JAODUD010000033.1:9530357-9549076 GCA_026784285.1 Stomatorhinus walkeri | reverse complement strand
AAAACGTAATATATACATAATTTAACCCCCCCCCCCCCCCCCACACACACACGTTGGGTAAACATATCTTTGTGGGGACTGCTCATTCATTTCTATGGGAAAAATGCTAACGGTAACTTTGACAACCTTAACCCCTACCCAGCTCTAAGCAAAATACAAGAGTTTTTGCATTTTTAATTTTTCATTGTAGTCATAGATTTTTATTAAGCTGAGTTTTCCCTTATAGGGACCAGGAAACTAGTCCCCATAAGGAAAAAAAATAGGTAATAATCAGGTTGTGGGGCCCGTAAGGTAAGGTATACTCTTCCACACACACAGAGACACACACACTGAGCGATAGTGACTTACATCATCTTAAAAACAAGTGATTGGATTATGAAATTTGTGCATAATAGGTCTACCAATCGGTAGAAAAACTGAAATAATAAATAAGCAGGTATAGCTTTAAATCATACCTGTGAAATGGAGTGGCACAAAAGCTCAGTTGGATTATAACACAGATACGACTGGGTTACAACTCTGACATGACTACTGTCACAAAGCCTAAATGTAAGCAAATGTTGGTATTTAAATAAGTGTGGCACCAGAGAATCAAATGCAGATATATGATCCCACCCCTTTAGTGCTTTATCAGCCAAGTGATAAAGATATTACATTATATGCTTCTATATAATAATATGTTAACTGAGCTCAACTAAACTTTATGATAGGCGAGTAATTAGGCCTAATTGAAAGATTATGTATTGTATACTACTAATTAGTGATGTAGTCACAAACATCAAAACCGAGACCAAATCATTACCAAGACCAGAGTGTATTGAGACAGGGACAGAACCAAGACCAAAGTAGGGTGAGACGGAAACAAGACAAAGACCATGGCAGAGAGTGACCGAGACAAGACTAAGACCAAAGAAGGGCTAGACCAAGTCAAGATCAGAAACAGATTAATATTTGAGTCTATATAACACTACACACTATAAAATATGGAGCAGAAGCACCATCTTGGAACTAGGCAGTATGGCCTAAAATTTGTGCCACAGTATAATTTGAGTCATGGACGTTTTTTCTTAAAATTTCAATATAAATGCTTCTGAATAAAGGTAACATTTTTCTTTTTCAAATAAGACATACCTTATTGGTTGCATTTGAACTTTGACGCAGGCTGTTTTACACCTAATTACAGTACTGTGTTAACCCTTTGAATCCTATCCATTTTTGAGCATTTTTCTATCCTTTTGATTTTAGGCTTCTTACATTGTATGTACATGAGTTGGCCACATATGCTTTATGGTTTTGTTTTCAGGACATTCTGGGCTACTCACATGTCTTGATATCATCCTTCTTATGAGGAAGAACAACTTGCACCATTTGAAATTTTTCCAGTTTTTAGTCTTGTCTAATATAAAAAATTGCAGGCACTACACATAATCTGATTAGAGTCTGGATGATGTAGGAATGCAGGGGTTTCATTGGGGACCTTTCTGTGCCTTAGTATTATGAAGGAAAAGGTAGATGGTTAGTGCCAGATGGAAATGAATATCTTTGATTTTGCATCCTTTTGGTAACTTGAAGTTATCTGATAGACAGCAATGCATAGTTTTATTTTTTATTTGGTACTTTACAACAAAGAAATAAAAATGGAAAATGACTGTTTAGTTTATGATCTACTGGATAAACACAGACATAACAGCCGGTTTTAGTCTAATGCTTAATGTTTATCGCTATTGGTTTTTCGCCTTTATACATTATCATTGGTAAAGTGGAATTTTTTGTCGCATTTTAGCCTAAAACGCTTTAGCACGTTATTGTGTTTACATGTAGGAGGTGTTCCAATTACACAATTGGCACGTTTTACTTCAACTGTTTTGACGGAGCTCGAAATTAAACATAGGCCTCCATATATATAGCCTACAAGCTTTTGTGAATATTGCGAAAATATCAAATAATTGTCGTCCTAATAAACAGAATGTTGCGTTTTGTTGTAATTTCTAGTAGAACCCCAGCCCATTTTTGAGTTTTTTTCTATCCCATTATTTATAGGCTTATTATAAATAAATTCTAAAAGAAATATTTTTCCCAGAAGGGTAGTGCATAGTTTTCCGTCGAGTGTGAATACTATCGAGGCTTTGTGGATTATTAGTGGTGCTTTTTTACGGAAAATGTTTAAAATATATTCCTCGTTACGCACAGGATTACACTGGAATATTTTAGCGAACAACGTTGCAATTTAGACTACAGCATCGAGTGAGTTCTATCCATTGCAATGATATGCCATTCACATAAGTGCGTTTTACCTACCCAAATTTACGAGCCTGACATTAATTAATCGGGGTGGGCAAAATCAACACATTTTGCGTCTGTCGAGTTCTAATTAACAATCAGATATAGGCCTAATATTAAGCCGGTGTAATAAATACTGAGGAAATTTGATGAGTTGTCTTGACTGGTCTTGAAATAAAACCTCGACTCCTCTATGTCAGAGACCAGACTCAAAATAACATCGATTCTGAGACGAGACCGAGACCAGTCTCGACTTCTACTACACTATTACTAAAACAACCAGGTTTAGAAGAAAACCATGTGATACAACGCATTTTGTATGACAACATCTCCACCTTGTGTCAACAGTTAAAAACGACAGTTTATTTGTCACGAATCACTTTTTGTTTCGTTAACCAAGATTCAGGTGAACGAATTTCCGCACAATAACGAAGACAAAACTAGAATAAGTGTTTTGCTTAATTATATACCAAATACAAATTAGGCGCTAAAACGCCCACAAAAATGTTTACGTTTCTGTTTAGTCGAGTACAAGTTTTCGGAAACGCAAACTTATTTCTTATACATAATGTTTCTTATACGTTATTCCTTCGTCGGGAACAGTTTTACTTTCCACGGTACTAAAAATGTAACTTTTAATAATTTTTCTACATTAAAGTCATAAAAAACGAATGTAGGTCTATGTGTTATGGACCTGCTCGTACGATCCTCGTGTGTGCCACGCCCCCTCATTTACCGCATGTGAATTCCCGATCGTAATCACCTGTTATCTTCTGTTTGTCTAGTGTATATTAGTCCGTGTCTGAGTCAGTATTCCCCAAATCTGTAATATTCTGTGATGACCGGCATGCGGCGAGCGGAAAAGCAGGCAACCGAGCCGTGAATACGGGCAGAAAAGAGGTTTATTGAGGGTTGACAAGAATACGGGAGAAAATGGCAAATTCACGTTAATAACGGACCTGGGGAAACAGACTTGAACGCGGACTAATATACACAGGACAAACCGAAGATAACAGGCAACAGGTGATTACAATCGGGAATTCACATGCGGTAAATGAGGGTGCGTGGCACACACGAGGATCGTAGAGCAGGACATGACACCATGTAAGGCTTATTTAAACTTATACATTTTAAAATTTCGGAATGCAACTCGATACGTGGGAGAGATGTATGCAAGGATGAATAGATGATAATATTGGTTCACTACAAAAACGTACCCTCCTAGTCAGGACAGTAGCACAATTACTTTAAATTTCAGATATTAATTGATTGATAGATATTTTAATATTAATTCAAGTATTTAATTATTCTTTTGCTTTGTATGTTTGACTAAAGTAATTTCCTGTGGAAATCACAATGTTTTAAAATCCTTTGGGAGCATTTGATCTCTAGAAACAAAAGCCTCATTAGTTTGGGTCCTTTTCTCAGATTCAATGGAAGGCAAGTGGGTTCATTGCAGAGTGGCCCAGAAACTCACCTTAGTAAACACTTGCCAGAGTGCTGTCAATGAAATGCAGATGACTGTGTCTTTATTGGGGTATTACTCAAGGTGTGTGTGTATATGTGCACATATATAATATGTGTGTGTCTAAATGCTGGGGAGTAGGCCTATGTAGTTTTAAGAGAAAAAAGAAAATTTAAAATCAGTAACAGGGTCAGCCATATATTAAATTGTTGTAATGGGTAAATTGTTCATAATAGGCCTAGGTGTTTAAATCTCCCTGAGTCAAAGATTTTCAGGAGAAACGCGCGTGCAGATTCAAAATAGCTTAGATTTTTAGAGTATGAAGCAGCAGAGAATGACAAAAGTGAACGAAGTCAACGCTTCTATATAATGCCATCTCCAAGTTTATAGCAACCAATGGTAATTTTCACAATATTTGCTTTTATATTTGTACTGTATTTTATGATTCTACACCTGCAATTTAAGCTCCATTTCAATTTGACATTTTTGTGTAAATAAATATCAATCTGCTCTGTAGTAATTAATTGGTCTGCCATAGCACCGTTTCTTTAGCCACTATGTGTAATTTTCAGGACTAAGTCGTAGGACAACACCCAAAATATGAATTCAACACTTAGGTGACAGTAGGGTGATGGCAAATCAACTAGCATTTACTGTTTCATTAATTAGATATGGGTGTGTTTTCGTGATTATCAAAGTAAGTTTCAAATTAGTTATAGCTCCGCTGGTTTTTCTGTCAGCCTCAGCACTTGAAATGCTGTAAAGTTATATTCTTCTAAATGAAATATTTTGGTATTCTATTAATAAAAGTACTTCTACACCTCTGTATTTGTCATTTAATTTGTATAAATATTTAGATTCACAGCTCCAGAGAGGCCAGGAAATTATGCCCAAAATTAGTACAGCATAACCTCTGGGTGATCCCATGACAACTAAGAAGTGCAATCCTTAGGCAATAGGACTTGTGAATATATTTATGATTTATAAATGTTAACTTGATATATATACTTTAAATACCTATACAGTATAACCAGCTAAACAACTATATATAACACCATGGTTCAATCTCATTATTTAAAATATTAATTTGCAAATCTTGAACTTGTTATAGTTCTCACACATGAATTATAAAAATTGAAAACCTCCATTAATAGCTAACATCCCAGGCTCATGGCTGGTCATGAAGAGTTCAGGCAGAACCACAGGTCAGTACCAGAGTGTCAGAGCAGTTTAGCGCAAGGGGTGACCCATGACCATAAAAATAGTGAAAATCGCCCGATGCAGTACCTGGATTGGCTGGTTCCTGTCGCTTCCTGAGTAGCACCATAAATGATGGATCTTATAAACTGCCCCATTTTCCTTATAACGTCCTGGGTGTGTCTGGGCCTGAAGCCCATCCAAAGCGGTGCAGTGCTCAGTGTTTGCATACGTTTCCTCTGGGCAGTGCAGATTCCTCCTGCATGTATGCATTTAGGTGAACTTGTGTCCTTATTGTGTGTATGTATGACACGTGCTGGATTGCCATCCTGTTCGGGGTATCCCTAATGACGTGCTTTCAGGCTCATCTTCATTATGCAGAGGATAAACACTTAAAAAGGATGGGTAATGGATTACTAAAGAGCTAAACTATCATATTTTTCTTTTTTTGTAATTATTTATCACTAATTAGTGGAACTTCCTTTGGTAGTTTGTGGAATTATCGTTCTCTTGTGAATTTTTGCTAGAAATCCTTGCTCAAACGTACAAGGTAAATGCAATACAATTAATAATACAACAGAATTTCTCATTAAGCACTTTCTTGTTGTATTATATTAGCAGTGGGACACATTGTCTGCTGAATCTGCATCTGTTTTTATTTTCTTTGCAGCATATGTTTTATTTTAGCCTGGTTTCATATCACACAGATATGACCACATTCATTCCGACAGTCCTTAGCCCTGCCAGCCCCTTTTAAATGAATTTGGTTTTATTCGCTGCCAGTTGCTATTTCTCTGATTAATAATGTATGAGTGTCTTTTGGGTGTGCTTAGTCTACACACTGAGGAGAGCTTAGGCTACGCACTGAGGAGAGCTTAGGCTACGCACTGAGGGGAGCTGAGGCTACGCACTGAGGAGAGCTTAGGCTACGCACTGAGGGGAGCTTAGGCTACGCACTGAGGGGCGCTGAGGCTACGCACTGAGGAGTGCTTAGGCTATGCACTGTGGAGAGCTTAGGCTACACACTGAGGAGAGCTTGTTGCTGCCTTTCATCATGACTTGCCCTGTATTTCTTCATCTGCCAAGTATAATTAAGGTTTGAAAACTGTTTGTTTGTTCTCAGCTTTTCATTTGTTCCCTGGAGTAAATTTTTAAATTCCAGATTTCTACTGCAAATGGTCACTGATCTACCAGTCACAGAATGCATGAGAATCGTCATCTCTTCTATTCGTTTTTCACGAGCACCTTTTGATGCGGCGTTCCGTCCATCTTTCCTTAATCACTTACCCACTGTAGGGTCACAGTATCATGTAATTTATTCTTATGGAATTGTCATTGCATGAATGCCTGCTCATATCAAACTATTGAAAGTTTAGGGTTAGTATAATGATTCTCCTTGTAAGACATGCTTACTGTGTGCCAAATGAGCAGCTCTTTTTTCTGTGCAATATGGTGGTTTTGTGAGCCGCACTGTAGCCACACACCTCCACGATTGTGGATTCGATTGACACCCCCAGGATACTCTGGTTTGCTTACATTGTTCATAACTCTGTAAGTATGTGACCTGGTGTCTCCTAATTGTCTGTAGTGCTTGTCCACTGGTGGACTGGCATCGCAACCAACTTCATTAATGAAACCAACTCCACCCTATGACTCCATCCTGACAGCAACCCTACGTTGGATAAGCAGGTATGAGTATGCCGTTCGAAGCTTATGGCTGACAGACAGGCATGACTGGTGTGAGTAATGTACCCTCTTGTTAAGGTATTTACTCCACCTGCAGCAAATACTAAGTAGGTATTCTCACATACATGGGGAGTTTTGTGTGGGGTGGGAGGCCACATTAATAAGAAATGTCATGAATTTCCAATGTGGTGACAGATCAGCTGTGTCAGTGGTCTTCTCCATGTCTGGGAGACTGAAGCGTGAAGTGACGACTTCCTGACAAATGGATGCATGCATGAAGCAATGGCCTCAGGCTTGTCCACAGCAACCTCTCCACTGTCAGGAAGTACGACCGTCTGATTTCACGCTCTTGCTCTCATCATGTGGGAAGCCCGGCTGCTATCCAGAGAGCAGAGGACTGACTGATGGAGCACCGGGAAACTAACTGCCACACTTCGTGCTCATCAGATCAGAGACCCTGACCAATTAGCTAGTGAAACCTTGCAAATGTTCTTTTCTGCCTTTGGTATTCATGAATTAACAGGTTAACCTGTGACTAAGTTAATTACTTGAAGCCAAAAAGGGCAGGAACGTATTTAATGACATTTTGTTGGCCATGATTTAGAGGTCAGGTCTGTTGATGGTGATGTGTGACTTATCCTGAATGACAAAAGGACAGTTTAGCATCTGATTATGATATTTATGTACCTGCATTAAATATCTTATTTGAGAAAATGCATGAATACAATGGTACCTCAATTCTCGAACTCATTAGAACTCGACTTTCTTAAAAGTTGAACCAGCTAAAAAAAATTGCCTAGAATCTCAGAAGTCATACCTTGAACGCCGACCTAAGATAACTGGAAACAAAGGGTAAAGCTTCAGTCTCAGCCTCGCAATCGGTGATAGCATCGTGCATGTTTAAACTAACTGAATGCATATATTTAGACAGTAAAAATACATTTAGACAATGATACACAGTATCAGTAATTATTATATAGTAAAATACATTTAAAAATAAAGATTTCTTATTTATTTTAATATTAATAATAAACCATTAATACATTTAATTATAATAATGTTTTTGTGGCCAGCAGGGATGGATCAGAGACAAAGGCGCAGACGTCAGAGTATCTGGGATTACGTGGTTTAACTACAGGTAAGGCAGGCAAAACGCAGACTGACAATACAATGACCGGACTGGGGAAACAAACTGAAACGCGGACTAAATACAGAGGACTAATGACAACAGCCAGAAACAGCTGATCACACGGGAATTCCACACGGGGTTAAAGAGGGGGCGTGGCACATGGAAGACGTGGACAATCAGGGCAGGACACATTGTTTTTTTTTAAACTTTACACATTATTTGGATACATTTATTTTCTTACTTTACAAATTACTGTTTTGATAAATGTGCTTAGATGTGTTTAGTACAGTATATGCTCTTCTTGTTTTATCCATTTCATATTTAGGTGTATTTTTTTGGAGCCGAGAACCAATTAATTGGTTTTCCATTATTTCTTCACAACTCGAACTTGTTAGGATTCGATCCGGAGTTCTGAACGGATTAAATTCGAGTTCTGAGGTACCACTGTATTTTGGACCAAAACAATATGGCATTCTTCACACAGAGGCCTTCATTAAAATGGTGGCAATGACAATTTTTGTTTGTTTGAGACTACACTTGTTTTTTTTTCCTGGAGAACTGAACAGCATAGCAGAGAGATGAAGCAGGCAATCTATTTGACCCCCTCTTTGCTAGATTACAGAACCCCTGTAAATATCACATATGAATCTATTTGCCATTGCTACTTGTGATGCCTTAAATCAGTAAAATGATGCCCCTTTCCCCGTGCAGCTCTGGACAGGATGCCACTTCCTGACATGGCACTCATTCACTCACACACATAAATGAGATGCGTTCCCTAAATCTGACTTTAAGTTGAATTTGATAGTTCCTGTTAGAACAGGAACATAACGTTCTTATTTAGCATCAATTAGTCAAATTTTGGTCTTAATATATAGTATATATTTACTGTACTGTACTGTTCTTTGAGCCAACAAACTGATAAAGCTACAAATGGTTAACGTCTCAAAGTAGTGTGTAGGTTCATTATTATCCACTATTACATTTAACTCAAATATTTTATGTAAGAGCAGTCTGCCGTGACTATGAATTGTCTGTAAGACCACAGTGCTACCTAGGGACTGGCTGTATTGGCAATCAAGAGATGCCAGGTAGCAACTGTATTGGATTGCGGGAAGACACCAGGGTACCCAGACCAAACCAGCACAACACTGTGAGAACAGATGAATTCCACACCAAGAGAACATATGTGGGATCTGAACCCCCCTGGAGATGCGAGGCTACAGTGCTACCCGCTGAGGCACCCTGCTGCCAGCAAGCTGTACTCACTGTCCATGCAGAGAAGTGTTATGTATTGTCGCTAACGTACTACTGCACACGAGGTCTGATCTGACATCCTTACTCTAGTGGTGTACAGCCCGCCTTCAGTGTCTTCTTCAGCTTGCTGCCTTTAAAGCATATAGATAATGACTCGCTGCCTGTTGCAGAAACTCCCTCTCTCTCTTGCTTCACTGTGACTTTTCTAGCTATAATGTAAGCATTTCCTGCTATAACTTTACAGTTACCTTTCATTTTATTTGCATAAATTTTGATTTTTCATTTGGCAAAGTTGATGCTTTATCAACTAAGCATAACTTCAGCTAACTGTCCGCAGTTGTTAGCTTGATGGAACAAACAGAATAATTAGTTGTAAAAGATGTAATACGTTATCCAAAGATTATAATTGTGCATCATTATGATATAGTGTTACATCACTGGCATGATTTATTGCAAGAAAGTGCATTTGAACCGGAGTTTCCCAAAAAGCATTATCTAGATAGAATTTTTTAGTAGTTGATCAATGTTGGCTCTTTGAAATATTTTGTGGTGATTAAATGTATACTGCTTCTTCCAGGGGTGTGACTTAAAAATGCACCACACTGACAAAATACGGGTCATATCGAATATTCCGAGTGGGGTGTTCCTAAAATTAGACCTTACCAAGCGAGATATTATGTGTCTTGAACATAAATTTTTCGTATTCAGGGCCCAGTGAATCTACCACTGCCCAGCCAACGACCCTGGCTTCTCCCACTTTCACTATCGACTGATCACTGCGCCACAATTTTACACCAGTACTGAGTCCAAGTTCAAATTCTGAACACTAGATGGCAGCGTTTCCACATGAACAGCAATTTGGCGGATAAAGGCAAAGCGCGGCCGCGTAGTTGACGGCAAGGTCAAACGAAAACCATTCAAGTGCATTTTTGTTTTGCGCAGGGTGGAAATTATTTTAAAAGGAGACGAATAGTGTTTTTTATCGAATTGCACAGCCATGCTTAGATAAATTTACAAACAGTGCAGACGTTTTTTTTTTATATCAAGAAACTGGCTTGGACATAAAACTTAAAAAAATGTTCAGCGTACGTACTGTGTGGTATGTCAGATTATAAAAGTAGAATAGTTTTCTTAAAAATTAATTTCATTTGGTTTATAAGAATATGGGTTTTTTTCTGGAATAAACGCCCAGCAACAATTGCTTAAATAGAAATAAATTTGATTATACAACATGAAGGCAAAGGCCACAGTTTGACCAGCAGTACTGCCGTCAAATGCACGCATCCCTCCATCTTCTCGCCACATGTCTGTCAGAATTACTGAAGCTCTTGGATTATTTTATTTATAACTGGTTTTGGTACTGAAGCTCTTGGATTATTTTATTTATAACTGGTTTTGGTAACTGCTGTCCTTCTGATTTTTGATTTTCAATTATTCATATTCAGCTAGACCTAATGGCGCCTGTGGCCATTTTTCAGAGACAAAGTACAGCCATTGTAGGTGTTGGATACAGCGTGTAACACTGGCTGTTGTGGGGTAGTAATAGATAGTGAAGACTGGGTAGCTGCAAATTGAAATTCCATTGTGTTCCTTTGATTGGTTAATAGGAGTGTAATATACTTCGGGTTTCAATCCGGCTGCCTTGGAGAGATGCTACATCCCAGCCCTCTGCATGGGCAAAAAAATTATCAAAAAGTTCTAAGCTTTTTAAACCTGGCAACGTATCAATGGGTTATTTTTCGCTGCAGGTCTACCTCAGTGGTGTGTATATATTCATTAGGAATCTGTTTTGCTTGGCTTCTGTCATGCCCCTTATGTCTACCAGAAGAGAGCTGAAATACACGGCAAGTAGCCTGACGCCTTGACATTTACTGACCTAATCACACTGTAACAGCTGCTAGCTCTAAGAGTCATTTTTAAAACTTTAAGAAGTTACCATACTATGCCATTTATTTTCCTATTTAGCTAGCTGTTTGCTTATATCTTGGTACTTTATTATTTTTGTGATATAAGAGATGTGCAAAGAGGAATATGATACATATCATCAGCCAATGCATTTGCAGAACAAATAAAACCATGTCAGAAATATACACAACTCCTAAAATCACAGCTGGGGTCGAAATGACTCTTAAAATTAAAAATTAGGTATATACACAACAATATGCAAAACCATCCATCCATTTTCTGAATCTGCTTGTCCAATTCAGGGTCATGGGGGGACTGGAGCCTATCTCAGAGGCTACGGATGCAAGGCAGGGAACAACCTAGGATGGGGCACCAACCCAATATGCAAATCACACCAGGAATGTACAGGATATGTATAATCCTAGCAGGAACCTACGTAAATAATAATAAAAAAACACAGTGGGGATGTATTCAGTGATTAAAATCACAGCAGGAATATACAGAATACATAAAATCACAGCAGGAACCTACGTGAATATAGAATCACAGCAGGAATGTACACAATAATTAAGCACGCAGCAGGAATGTACACAATAATTAAAATCACAGCAGGAATCTACAGGATACATAAAATCACAGCAGGAACCTACATGGATGTAGAATCACATTTGGAATGTACACAGTAATTAAAATCACAGCAGGAACCTACATGAATTAAAAAAAATTGCAGCAGGAACGTACACAATAATTAACATCACAGCAGGAACCTATGTGATTATAAAGTAACAGCAGGAATGTTCACAATAATTAAAATCACAACAGGAACCTACATGAATATGAAATCACAGTTGGATATACATATTAATTAAAATCATAGCAGGAACCTACATGAATATGAAATCACAGTTGGATATACACATTAATTAAAATCACAGCAGGAACCTACATTAATATAAAGTCATGGCAGGAATGTTCACAATAATTAAACTCACAGCAGGAATGTACACAATAATTAAACTCACAGCAGGAATGTACACTATAATTAAAATCACAGCAGGAATGTACGGGATACATAAAATCACAGCAAGAACCACCATGAATATAAATCACAGTGGGGATACATACAGTGAACAAAATCACAACATGAATGTACAGATACATGACAAATCACAACCAAAACTAGATGAAACATTTCATTTGACATGAGGCAGAATTATCCTTTCCTGGATAATACAGTGAGCCAAAGGTTTACAGTGTGCGCTGCCACATTCTCCCCTTCTCTGCCCAGGCCCCTGTATTCTGGAAATTCTCATATGCTTTTGCTGCTCAGTTCCAGTGCCACCTGTTTCTGTTGATTGCCCCCCAAGACCATGGGAATAATTAGGCGCTGCTTAATTGCTGAAAAGGGGATGCTGACTCATGCCAGGCCACCTGCCCTTCAGACCTGCAGTGATGTCATTGGCATGGAGGGTGAGGCCTGGAAAGAGACTCCGGGGTCCTCTGCATCTATCTGCTCCAAATTCATGTGCATATTAATACATTGCTTTGTCAGCATCTGAGGTTATATCATAAATTTAACTCATAGCTCATATTTTACGTTTGTCCATCTGACAACCCAGGTAACTCCATGCCATTGTAATTCTGTGTTTGTCGTGTGAGCATCAGGAGCCTGGGAAACACTGAAAGGTAGTAATAAAGGAAGAGAGTAGTAGCATGTGACAGGAGCACCATCTGCTGGGCACCGACTGGAAGTAGTGGAAAAGTTAGAACAAACCACTCATGGAGACAAAAGAAATTGGTAACAAGTTTCCAGGATAGCCTAATCTGAGATGCATTGGTTTTTGATGTAACAGCTATTCCCAGTGCCAAGGCTATTCAATTATTATAGTAAATACACAGAATGCAAAATATAAAAATGGCAATAAATGGTTAATAATGACTAATAATGGTTAATTAATGCAGTCCAGCATCACTGTCAGCCTGGAGCATGTCCCAGCAAACTCAGGCCAGGAGCCAGGGGACATGCTGGACAGGGCTCCAGCCAATTCCGGGGCACGGCTGTTTCAGAGCCTGCAGTTCACCTAGCCTCATGTTTTGGAGACATCGGAAATACTGTATGCACAGAGCTGAGGCTGGGAATTCAACCCACAAGCAGAGATGAGTGAGACCATAGTGATGTCCACTGAGCCTCCCCATAAGCAAGCCATATTACACCTAATATAAGTAATGTCACAGAATCACTGCACTATCCAACTGTGTTCCTGTTTCTCTTACACTGCGCTGTAATGAATAATTAGTTAGGAGAAGACAAATAACCACAGGGCTTCTGGGGACTGACGAGATCCATTTGGTTTATTGCACCTTGTGTAAAATGCATTCTCATTTTAAGAGGCCTGCGTGTGGTCTATACAGAATCACAAATAGACCAGAAAAAAACACCTTCGATTCTGGAAATGCTGGGGAAGGTTCACCATCTGGAAATATACAGGTCCCAGAAGGGTTTAGAAAAGTCTTGCTGTTAGAAGGCAGGAGAGACAGATGTCATCACAGAGACCACAGATACTCTGAATGCATTCCTAATTACCCATCCATCTTCTAATCACTTATCCTGGTCAGGGTGGGGTAGGGGGGTTGGACTGCATTTCAGGCAGTACAGGGTACAAGGTTGGGGTGCATCCTGGATGGCTTGAACCCTTGACCTTAGAGATGTGACGCAGAAATGCTAACCACTGAGTGCTAACCTCAGTTCTAATATATGTTTTTTAAAATTATACTGACATGTTCATTAAAAATAGCTTATATAGGCAGATTTTTGGTGTCTTATGTTCCTCAGAATGTAGGCTCTGCTTCTGAAAGCTGAAATCCAGTACAGCTGCTTCCTAACTTAGATTTATGCTCATCTATTGCGTCTGTTCATCCCAGCTATATGTTAATGCAGTCATGGTAGGTGACGGTGGCTAAGGATGTCGAGTCGTACCTAAAAGGTTCCGGATCAAGTCTTAGGGGAGGTTCGGGCGTAGCTTTGTGCAAGAGACTTAACCTGAATTAGTGCAGCAAAAAGAAAAAAAAAAATCCTAAAATGGGTATAATTGTAAGATAAAATGCTTTAGATAAAAGCCAGCCTTGGAGCATTGCTTGCATCGGAGGTACCGTGCTGGCTGTTAGTCAGGAACGCATTAGTGGTTTGGGATGAAATCCTGTTAGCATCGTGCTGGCTTGGTCTGCCATGCAAATCCTGACGGAAATGTTCAACAAATCAACAAATGACAGCCATTGCAACGTAGTTATATGGATAAGCATGGAGTTTACTCCTGTTTGAGGACCTAAAAACCTATGCGAACATTTTGGTGTTCAATACATGGATCGACAAAGATCCACATCATGAGAAAATAACATGTAAGCTAATACGTCTTAACATAAAATCCTTTAAAATTTAAAAAATGCACTGCTTGTGAGTCAGCTGCTTAAACATAAAACTGAAAGTTACTTTTTCAAATACTATATAATATGTGAATGTTATTGAATTAGATATTGTAATATATTTTCATATAATATACTAGCTACACATAGCTATTTTGGAATCTTTCTGTGTTGTATAAACTGTGTGAGCTTATGTTGGGTGTATCTGTGTGAGTATCCTGCTATGGACTGGCATTCTGTCCAGGATGCACCCCAACCATATGCCCTATATTGTCTGGGATAGGCTCCAGGCCCCCCCGCTATCCTGAGCAGAATAAGCAGCTGGAAGATGGATGGATGGATTTTGTATGTGACTTTCACAGCTGGGTAGATTAAGGGGAGCACTTGTTCTCACTCCAGATTTTAACCCCACATTGGAGCTTCTTATTCAACTCGTATTGCATTAAATACCTTGTACATCTCAAGAAAGCGTTCAATGGACACAAATTTATGAATCCTAGAGGGCAATATTGACTGACCTGAGCTACACATATATAGAAAAGTATGGGTGATTTCTTAGCACATTAATAAGAATTCTGAATAAGATTCTCATAGGGTTCGAAAGGAAGGGGACAGGGGAATATAGAGTATGCAATCGCACCAAATGTTCTACTATATTAACCGTGTTCTAATTTGCGACTGCATTTTTCACAAGGGCCCCTGTATCCTTCCATGAAACGCTGAACTTATCTATTGTCTGCAAATATCACACTCTGTGTTGATGTGAAAGCTCTAAATTAATTACATGCTGCATGTTAGCCATTAACATGGATTCCATAGTACTATCATAACTAGGCCTACAAAAAAAATCAAAGCTGGGTCAGTTCTGTCAGCCTTCGGAAATAAATGCGGTACGACAGAGAAATACCATGTTCACCATCGATGAAGAAAGAAGCTGGGTATTGTACCTTTGATGTAATGAGGAAACCTACATGAAAGCTGTATTATTCTAAAATGAGCTTAACTACTGCAAGCTTCTGAGAGAAGTGCCTTAGCCTGCAGTTGTAGCTACTTGCACTTTGATACCCCAGAATTGTGCCTTTTTTGAAGCAACCTTGATATCTGCTATACTTACAGATATTAGCCAATGAGGTAGAATACGCCGGAATGGCAGAGCAGCAGTCTGCATGCTACCTTTACCTTTCTGATGAATTGCTGGCTTTACTAAAATCTAATGATAGGCAGCAAACCCAGCGGTTCTTCTGCTCTCTGTACGATGTAATTAAATAGATGCGTCCTGCTGGGATGCGCTGGGCATACTTTTGGTGCTAATTATGTTTATTTCAAGCCCGATTCAGCAAGGGACAGTAGCGAGAAAAAGTTGGTTAGGTACTCTGAGTCTCTGTTAATCAGGCCTTATTGCACTTGAACAGGATTATGTTGTGAAGAGAAGGTGGCCAAATCTGGGTGGTTTTCTATATGACAGGACAAGTCAGACCCACACCAACACTGTCTGGAACATCCAACTCCAATGACTCTCTTTTCAAAAGGCCACTATCCTAAGCTTACATGCTTTTTCATTCAATGACCTTGGCTGATTAAACCATTTGTTCAATAAACATATATATATCCATCCATCTTCTGACTGTTTATGGCACAATGACCCCATATAGATATGGCAAGGTAAAATAATGTTGTTTGTCAATTAAGAATATTTTATTATTTTTAACTTAGACGAAGATTAGATCACTTTTTAGGAGCTATTCATGCAGAAATCCAGATATTTCCAGAGGGCTCACAAACTATTATTGATCAAAGTAGCAGTCATGGATAAGAGCCTGGAAGATGAATGGATGGATGGATGAAACAAGCTACTTAATTTTTGTGTCTTCAAAGAGAAAGATATTGGCCCTGTTAATGTTCTATTGACTCAGAACGTGTGATTCTTTAGAGACTTCAGCTGCTTTTTATTATTCCCTAAGTCATGACTGATTTTGTTCTTGCAATAGAACTTCTGTGCAATTTACAAAATTTAGTGGCTGTACTAGGAAAAAAGGGCAGCATTTTTTGCAGAACAAGACTACCGAGATTACCTAATAAATTACTTAATATATTCTGCATTATCTAATAACTTTCCCCAAAATCTTGTCCTGCTTGATTTGTGGTTCTCCGTCCCCCAGTTAGCTGTAGAGTTCTACAAACCTGGATGTCACCCCTGGTCTGACACAGGACCCTGTTGTTTGTACTGTTCAGGTTCCACTTTTCTCCTCATGTTAAAATGCACCAGGCCCCTGGGGGGAGAGCAATTTCCTTCCCAAAGATGTTACTGTTGCTGAGAGAGAGCCAATGTGGATTGCAGTGTTCTCCGGTGCCTGAATAATACCCCTGACGCTTCTCTGGATACGCTCCTTTTTTCAGCTGTCGTCACTGTGGTCTTCAAATATTTAACATCCTTTTCTGGCAAGTCCTTTGAGGAGCTGGAGAACAGTGCAAAGGTCACATGCACAGATCCCGTTCTGAACACACCAAGGAGTCATTTTCTGGGACAGGCAGATTTCGCTGGTGAAACTTTCCTGCATAGTGTCAGAAGTTAACTGCTGCTAGTAGCCGATACAACAGAGCACACACTCCTCTGCTAGGAAAGAGCTTCAATCACATCTAGACGTAAGGGAGCCCCTAGGAGCAGGTGGTGTGTAGACGCGCCTGCGTTGTCAGGGTGGAGTCCCTCCCAGAGTCGTGTGGCAGCTCCTGAGGCTGCAGCATGGCTGGAGTGTTCTGATATCCCTGACACTTTAGACAGCTTGCTCCTCTTTGTTGAGTTTAGGTCACCAGTAATAGCTCCTGCCCAGAGCCTTCACCTGAGACTCTGCACCATGCAGATGCAGCTATTCCAGGACTGCTTGCTGAGGGATGTCAACGCTCACCCCACCCCCACAACACCGGACTATCTTGGACATTCGTTTCCTTTTCCATACTGCACCTACACCTCTCAAGTATCTGCTCTTTCACCCTGTGCAATGCCGGATCTTCATCCGCCCTCCTCCTTGCAGCATTTTCTGAGACGATACATATTCCACACCCTGTCCTCCAGGCCAAATGACTGGAAGTGGATTACATTTGCATGTGCACAAAATGTCAGTATATTTCTGGGGCCGTGCCTGTTGTTATGCCTCATGTGGACACCTTGCCACATGGATACCTGTGTGATAGTAGCCGCCAGTCACAGCCAGGTCCTCTTAGATGAAGCCATAGTGTCCTACTGAGGTGGATTTTCTGTGCACGAACTCCATGACTTGCTCTTTGCCATCTAATATATGATGGGCCAACTCTCCTCCAATGACATTTTGTGTTGCTTCCCATGACAGAATGAAATCTTTCTTACCAATCAGAATGTAACTTTTCTGCTTGCACTAGCATGAGATTTTTTTCCTGACATCCGCCTACTTGCCTGTTGTGATATCTTAACAGTCACAGGCATGCCATTTGGGGGCAGGCAGGTGACACCCACCTTGTCTCTCATTTGTCAGCCACTCTCCACTTACATAACAATTTTTTAATTACAATTTTTCTTTAAAGGCTGTGCTCCTATATGCAGGACAATGCCACAATTGGGCAAAAGTCTGATTGTTACAGGATTCCTACAATGACATGCTGTGGATTACTTTCAAATTACACAAAACTTGCTTTTTTCTTTTTCTAAAATGAAAAAAAAACTATATAACGCTGCATGTTGTTTGCTCATGTCTGGGAATTATTGCTCACAAATGTGATATTTTAGATATTTTTCTATATTTGCTTTTGGACATCTGCTATGAGTTCCCTTCCTTCCTGAACTCTGGCACTATATGCTTCTTATCCTTAATGCCCCTCAGTACCAGTTGTTGTACCTACCAGTCCAAGTTGAATTTCTTATAATATTTCACCTCTGCTCCTGCCCCATGCAAGTATCCTGCGGTCTGACCAAGCACGGTTTTTGCTAAAAATCACACAAAATTTTACTGTCTCCAAATGAAATGTCAGCATTCCACCTGTAAGAGGCGATACAATTATATTTTTCATTTCCCTCCGGTAAGAATAACCGGGGGGAGTCATGAAGGTCAGTGAAGTCCTGTGCATTTATGGGCGATTGAGCCTCATCTCGGGACAGAAAAACTCAAACTCACTTCATGATGAGAGTGACATGATCTCTGTGGGTGGAGCTGAGCTGTTCTGGAGCAGCCTTCGGGAAGCCAGTGTGCCTCTGAGTGCCTGTCTTCATGTGTGCCTGTTCACAGGATCAGCTGATCTTTTTGGGATGACTCTGAGTGCCTGTATTCATGTGTTAGTGCCTGTTCACAGGATCAGCTGATCTTTTTGGGATGACTCTGAGTGCCTGTATTCATGTGTTAGTGCCTGTTCACA
>JAODUD010000033.1:9486264-9505024 GCA_026784285.1 Stomatorhinus walkeri | reverse complement strand
TTTAAAGGGCCCACAAATTAATTTTTCCATGTGAATAATCAATGAAATTGCCACGTGATCACTTATCACTATACCATTTTATCTCCCTAATAACACAAAGCCTCGTTCGCAGCCTCGGCAGGGGAGATAACGGAAATTCCTGCCCATATTTTAATAGCTTCCCTCTGCTATCTCTTGGTCCCAACTCTTCGGAACCGCTGGCATTCACCTTGGAAGCAACACTTACAGGAGGTTCCCCGAGAAACCCGTGACCTGTGTGTGCTGGTGCACCATGGGAATGCTAATGTTTGAGCCGCTCCTTCGCAGCCCTGGCCTATTTACCTGGTGAGCGAGGAAGGACACGCTCAGGCAGCCCGTGCACCTCACTTCGGAATGTATTTCCGAGGAGATTTAAATTTAGAAAACACGCCGGTTAGGCCAAGCTGTTTTCTTTGTTTTGAAACAGATATAGCCCTAACTGTACCACCTATTTATGCATGGCAGCTGATTGCTGTGCATGCTGTTTTCAAAAGGCAAAACCTTTTTTAAAATGTGAGATATTATAACGTCATGCTAGGCTGGATATGTTCCCTGTTGAAACTGTAAGAGGAAAGAAAAGGCAAGCTAACTTTCTTCTAAGAAGAAGGCGACTTTTTACTTTGGATTTATAAATAATATAATTCAAAACATTGAAATAGCTGCTTTTTCAGTTTTGTCACGGTACATACTTGTCAATTCTCTCCTGGAAAAACACTCAACTCCACAGAGTTCATTTTTAATGTGCAATATGTGGTTCATCAGCCGTGACCACAAGCTGAAGCTAAATTCAATTGTGATGCTTCATAATATGCATCTTCTTTGTTTCACTCAGTTCTAAAATTAGTTCGAAGAACAAAAACACATAGCGGCATTTTTAAAATCCATTTAAGACCCCAGTGAGGCGTCCATTTGCTTTCACAAGTTGCTGCCTGGAATTCCCATTGGGATTACGGACTCCTCTGGAAATAAAAGAAAAAAACACAACTGTGTCACATCGGGGAGAGACCTGTCATGGTCTGATAGGATAGATGCCAGCTATAGACAGTTTGGCTCCACTCAACATGGTGGCACCCCTCTGAGTTTAAGGTGACACACTGAAGTCTCTGAAGCAGGTCTGAATTTGTTGTCTAGTATGTTGTGCAGAGCACGTTTTATAGGCAATGAAGGTCATCCTTTACTCACAGCTCACTGTGCTGACTCTAGCAACAGCGAGAGAGTAGACAAACATCCCAACCTACCCCACTGTATGCGTAAGTAGATGGATTTACATCTTTAGGCTTCAGAGTGCATTTATTTATTTTGATAGCATGAAATGTCTCAGTCTGTTCCACAAGAGTGTTGCTCATTTCTTGTTAGATCAACTTTATGAAAGAGGGAGAATGAGGGAAAAGAGAAGGGGAAGAGGCAGGGAGGAAGTTAAGCGGGGCTACAGCACGTCAGGGATGCCTTCCAAAAAGCCCAAATGTATAGTGCTTGTTCGGTGTTTTATTTCTGTAGAGGCCAGAGCGTGAGGCTGCGGTATAAAGCTGTGAGAACAGGGCAGCTGGGATGGGATTAAACACTGGTGTTCTGCGGTCCTCATCTTCCATCCAAATATACAGCACTCCTTCAGGGAAAGCCTGCAGTTTGGCTGCTGCCTTTTCAGCACTGGGCAGAGAGGATTTACTTCTAAGTCATTCAGCTTTACGTAATAGTCTCCCGTATGCTGCGTCCTGGAGAGTCACTGGTGGAAAGGCAAGCACGGTTGAGGCTCTGCTGGCCGAGAGTACGGATTCCCTAAACTGATACGACGTGCTTATTGTCGGGTATGGTACACGGTCTGTTTGTTACATGCAGCGTTACGCTATTCTGACAATTTGCCAAGATGTGAGATTTCAACCATGTTGTATGTCACTGAAATCTTGAAGAACCATGTTATTGAGTCTCAAAACATGGAGGCAACAACACTTCAGTTAATAGTACCTGTTGAATACATAGTACTTTTCCTGAAAAAAGAGCCATTGAGTTCCATTGCTCTTAATTCTTACTGGTGACAGTGAATAGATTGAGAGAACTGTATAATTATTTAGAATAAACATAAACATCAGAGTAACTGGAATCCCCCCCCCCCCCCAAAAAAAAAACAAAAGTCAAAGATCCATCCTCATGGAGGCCTGGTAGGAAATCTCTCCAAAAGCTGATGCTTACTGTCTATGGGAACCAATCAGAGGCAGAACCGTGCTCTTTACCCATAAGCCTCTGAGTTAACAAAATACTCACTTTTATACACAGGGTTCTGTGATTTTTTTTGTTAAACAAAATGGGTTGATTGCCTTTTCAACAGTTTCATCTTCTCTGTTCTGCCTGATGTAGAAACTTGTCATTTTGTTTCAGGAGGGGATCTAAATTGTGTCCTTTGCCTGAATCCTGATTGGTCCTTGATTGTTCCTCGGTCAGTCAGATGAAGCCCGCCATTATCATGTTCCTATCAAAAGCCAAGAAAGAACAGTCTACCCAACCTGAAGACCTATCTGACGTAATCGCTCTTCTGCAGGTGTCTTCCAAAGGCGTTTGCACTTACAGAAAAAGTTTAATTTAGCTTTCACTTTAAAAGATGAGAAACTTCAAATTTCATCTTTAAACCTATGAATTTGAAGATAATGTAAGCAAACTCCTTGCTCACCAAGCCAATTGGTTGCCTGGAGGCTGATATTGCAAATTAAAACATTGGCAGACATCACAACCACAAACCATAAAGAAATTAATTAAATCTAGATGTTTCAGTGGCTTTATACACCCCTAAAAGTAACGGTAACCCCAATGAGATTAATGTCTGTTCCTCACTTTGCAGAAGTTCTTCATCTCAAGCCTGGATGGCTCGTTAATGACCAGGAAGCCATTACATGTATACAGAGCAATATTCCCCAGTAGGGAGGGCATTGCAATTTGAAGTTGTTCTCCAAACAGTTTTTACCAGAGCAATATTGCCTTGGAAATATCATCGCTCCAATCCCACTGGGGGTGATGGTGACCTGGGGATCCCCGAAGCTCATGTTTAAGTCATGCAAAGCGTTAAATCCTTACAAACATATGAGTACTTCTCTGAAATATGCAACAAAGCTATATATCCTGGCCCTAAAGTTTTGTTGTGAAGCCCAAATACTCAAGCTTTCTGGGAGAAGTGAATAATATAGCGCAATATTCAAGGTTAGACACCTTATAGCTTGTAAGTAGAAAAAACATAACCTCCTATAAGGTGGCCGAAGGAGATGGTGTCAGCTGAAACTGCATGTGTTCCTTGGTTACATCCTGCTTAGATTTGATGTTGTAAATTTTTGTGAAAGGGTCATTCCAATCAGTCATATCAGTTACTACCTCAGCACCATTCCAGGACCTACAGTTATACACACAGTACTGTCATATAAAGCTGAACGATGATACTGTTTAGCAACAGCTCTCTTCATACAGATGCTCCCGCAGGACCCTGAGGTCAGCTGGGTGAATGCCTACCTGTGTGTCTGGACTCATTACCTCTCACAGCAGTATTTACAGCCTTGTCCATGTGCAATACTGCTGCAATACTGTAACCAGGCTCACTTTATTTCATTTGCTTATCACAGATACTAGCCTATGTAAGTTTCCTAAAGATAGCTATACATTCAGCATACTGTTTGTTTATTATTATAATTTATTATTATTATTACTACTATTATTATTTTTTTTTTTGTTCCTCTTTAACTGAATTTGATTTAATAAGCCCCAAAATGCAAAATTAATGATATTTTGATTTAATTAATACTAATTACATGTCACATTACTTGTCTCAGAAATCTGCATACCGTGCTCCAGGCAATATACCACAGGTAATGCTGGCTGGTGGAAGACTTTGAAGCAATGGTTCTCCTCTAGACAATCAAGTACGTCTACACTTCATAAAAAAAGGTTATTCGCATAAAATTCTTCTGCCGACAAATTTTATGATTGCAGACCATTAAAAATGTAAGATGTGTGTGTCTTTGACAACCTCTTCGGTGACCTTTTACATTCTTTGATTTGCACAGCCCATCACTATTCATTACATATTCAAATCACTGCTGGAAAACTGAAACATCAGCAATCGCAGTCCTTCCTTTGCTCGAAACTGCCAAGGGGTTGGCAACCTGAAGACATGGGAAAGTGTCTAGGGGAGGAATCCAACTCATCCCTCACTAGGAATCCTGAAAATAGCAAATTATCAGGCATTGAGACGACCAGATGCACAGTCATGCACAGACCTTGAAGCACCCTGTCTCAAATTTTCAGCTGATGAGACCATAGACTCTCCATAGGTCTCCTTCTGTTTCTGAAGGATCTGCTGCGTGTTGTGAGGAAGACCATTTCAGAAACATTTCTGAAACATTCTGTTTTATAAATCTGGAATGGATCACATAAAGTGAAGAAACCATCATACTGAGCTGATTTCATAAGCTTCTGGATGAGCCAACAGGCAGCTCATTCATGGTTCTTGGTGTCCTGGCCGGATACATCAAATAAATGCACACTTTAAAGAAGGAGACCTGCTGGATGGAGATGAAGACCAAAAAGACTACGATTAACCCTCTCCCCCAAAATGTTATTCCACTTCCGCCTCCATATAAGCATGTTTACATTTACTTCTGATATTGTATTATATTGTGCCTTCTGAAGGAGTATATATGTTGTTCAGATCTCTGATCATGCTTCCAGTAAACGCGTTGGCTCTGATCCACACAGGACCGGTGCATTATCTCTAAGAATCCGACACAAACCGTTATATTAACAAAACAGAATGAGAAACCAGCCCACTTTACTGAACTAACAAAATTATTTGTTAAATAGAGGAGCAGACATTGAATAATGAGCTGATTTCAAATTGTAAACAAGTGTTTGTGATAAAGCACAACACAAGTTGTATGGAAATGCTTGTTGAAGCAGGAAAGAATATGGCTTTGTACTGCATTGATAGAATTCCCTGTTTATGCCAACCAGGGATTTTGAGTCATTCTGTTTATAATTTTAAATGCATTTTTCATACACATGTCATCAAAAAATGGAAAACATTAGCTGAATTGTGTTGACATGGGCTGAACTTTGCCTGTTTTGTGAAGTGGAATCGTAGAGTGAGTTGTGGCAGACGAGCCGCTATCTGGATGACGTGCATTGCCCTCATTTCCCCTTATAGCATGTGTTTTTTCGCCTCGCCATATGAGTGTCTGTGTTTACCCCAGGAATACCTACAGATAAAGAACAGTGCAAAGGGACACTGTGTGTTCTCTGAACTACATAACTATTGGAAATGTCACTTTCTGTCGACACTATCCGCTCTTGCAACATAAATGAAGAAATCAGAAAAAATACCCAGCAACATGGCTATTCCTCTTCTGTGCTCAATTATCTCGATTTTATCTGGAAATGGAAGAAATGGTCCTTTTTCTTCAAAGTCACAGAATGCAGCCTTCCATCAGATGTGCATCTTCCTTAATTTCCTTATTTTGTATCTATTGCTTGATCAACATGCCATCAATGAACACGCAAAGGTTTTCTGGGTATATTATTACCATGGTTATGGGCGTAATCCAATGTTGTTTACCCTCTTTTAGTCCGGTTAAGCTTCTAACTGAGAAACACACCTCTGTCTACCGTCGGTAATCCCCCAAAATCCCACAGGAGGATTCATCGTCATCAGAGGTTTTAAAAGGTCGCTGGGATACTTTTTCTGTGATAGATGAATCAGATTTGAGAACAGAAACATCTTAGGCCGGTACTGAAACCATTATCTGCACTCAGCATAATGAAATAAGTCTGTGATTCCTGAGGGGCCAGGCTACTAAAAGGCCTAATTTGACAGAACAAGTATAACTATAAAAAAAAGTGTTTATATAATCATCAGAGGATTTAGCTGAAAACGTAAATGCCTGGAATAAAGCAGTTTTACTGCAAGCCGGGTTGTGAGGGCAAATGAAAGATATATTCAGCCGTTAGAAGTCTGGGTGCACCGAAATATCTCCAGCTGACTCGTAATACCCATGTTTTTAGGAGGGCTCTTAAAAAGGTAAGCAATTTATTTGTCTGGTTTTCAAAAAAACTGGATGAATCTTGTGCAACCTTTCTCTGCAGTACTATTTTCCCTTTGGCTGCCTGCACAGGAAAGGCCTTATTAGGGAGACATGAAATGTTATTTGATAATGCAGTGAAGCCTAAAACAGTGGGTCCGTGTTTTAAGGGGCAGCTTTAGTCCTTCATCTTCCGGAATAATTACCTCCGTCACGGAGGCCCCTGGTGTACTTCAAGGTGAAAGTCATGAAACACCTGCCGTTTAAACGCTCCAGACACGTAGGGGGCGCCGTTACGCTCCGCACAGCAGCGTGAGCTTCTGCCGAAGCCAGGCAGGACGGTGAAGAGGGCTGGGGTGAAAGAACGGAGATGTCCTTTGGCGCTGGGAATGGAGACTGAGGCAGGGAGACGAGGACAAAGGACACAGACAAACAAAGGGGGGGGGGGGTGTCGGGTAATGGAAACTGCTGCATCTGAAGACGGGGGAGAAGCACCAAGATCTGGGCATTAACTGGGGATGAGTGGACGACACTATAGAGCAAGACATTATGCAAGGACTGTAACTGGGAAGAAGGTGAAGTGAGTACCTGAGCTCCTTAGCTGCTCCCCCACCCCAGGATGCTCACACCCCCATTTAAAAAAAAGTTTAACAGCAGTGCCTACAAACTCAGCTTTTAGAAACCAAAGATGAGCTTCCATTTCTCACCAGCAGACGCATTCGGCTGACCTGCACATCATGGAGAATTACTATCTATTACTATCTATTCTTTGCTCGGGCTGCTTTGTAAGCAGATATACATTAGCTCCGCAGGCCTTCGGAAGCCGTGCTAATGAATCCTCCCACGGCTTGGGGCTGAGTTAGGTTCCTAGAAACGATAAATTACGCAAAGGTCATGAACCATCAGCAGTGTGGACACTCTGTCTGGACTGGAAAGGGTTAATGGCGCCCTCCCCAGGCCTTTTTGGCCCCCGCTCCCGAGCCGGTGCCTCAGCTAAGAGTAATACAGCATGGCGCTCATTTCCACTCACATTTATGTTAATGCAAGCGGGGAGAAAACCGATTGTCCTTAAGGAATAGCAGAATGAAATGCGCTGTAAATGCCAGCGAGTGACAGATTGGAGGGGCTGTGTGGATGCACAGGGGAGGGGGGAAGGGCTATCTCTGTGCAGACTTACTCTGCATTTCCAACCCTTAGCCCCCTACCTTGCTTAGCTACCTGTAAGAGGGCATGAGCCCAGATTTTACTGGTAAACGGTGGGTGATACAGTCACGTCTGAGAGCTTTGAGGGACATTAGTATTTTATTTTTAATTAGAAAGAGGATGAAAACAGACCAACAAGAAAGACAAAGAACAGACTGGCGATGTTTGATTGCCTGGTTCCTGAATACTGTACCACCCTCATTCCTGGGTGTGACACATAAACGTCCCTTTTAAGGACAGATTCTTTGACCAGTTGCTTGATCAGAGCCAGGGGAATGAAAGTTAAAGGGGGTTGCCATTAATGGGACCCTCAGCTGCTGCCAAGAAGGACGTTAGCCAGTCAATATTATGATTTATTGATATGAAGAGCAAGCAATTGATCCATGTAAATTGCGGTATATTTTATAAATGACATCCTTCAAAGAACAAGCAGTCTGCAGAATGTTAATTTGGAAAGAATCATTTGGAAAGAATGTCTAAATTGTACGTTAAGGCCTTTGAAGAAAATACACTAAATTCTATTCATAATGGGCTTTTTCAAAACTTGACTTCAGTTTGGTGCATTGTTGAGGCAAACAATCAGCTTTGTTTATAATGTTTTGCTTCACCAGTCATATATACTGCTAGAACCCGATCGTGAGTATATTTCATGGATTGTTGTTACTTAACAGCTTAGAATCAGCTGGAGCAGTTAATGATTCTTTTGCCGTTGACCCCCCATCCTGGGTCATTCCCTGCCTTGTGCCCATAGGCTCTGGACCCCCGCAACTCTGAATAGGACAAGCAGTTACAGAAAATGGATGGATGGATGGATGTATGATTACAATACCAATCTACCACATTAAAATGTATTGATTCGGTCTTGACTCATTACAGCTCTTGATTAGACCTTCCTTCCTTGTAAAGATGAAAATGTAACATAGACTGTTTGGCCAGAATGAAGCACTCTCCTCAGCATGTGGGGCCAGATTGCTGTCCTCTGTCATCTCACATACTGCCATGAGTACTTTGGCATCTGACCAGCATGTTTTTATTTCTCTAGAGGACTGCAAGTACGCTGTAGTTAGCATAATTAGCACCAATTCATGGGTGGAAAATCACACGTTGAGCATGTACATATACATATTATTTTATCTTAGTAAATACCCAAGGAGCAAGAGTGCTGGTGAGGGTTAAGCAGCTGAACAGCCCCTATATTGAGAAACTCTGAATCCAGATTCAGTCAAATATAGACTGTAATTACTGTGGCATTTTAAGGTTTAGCATCTAAACTGCTTTGTCTGTTATAAGTCCAATGAAGTGTTTCCCAATCCGGCCCTCGAGGACCCACAGTCGATTCATGTTCTTGCTCCTTCTGAGCTCCCTGCTTGACAGTCCACATTTTTGCCTCCTTCCAGTTCCTACTGGGAGCTGGGAGGGAGCAAAACCATGGACTGTCTGTGAGTCCCCGAGGGCCCGATTGGGAAACAATGGTTTAATGTATACTGTCTTTTTGTCTGAGTTATTCTGTTAGTCTTAAAAGCAGCTTTTTTGCAGTAAATTTTGCCTGTCTCAGAAAGTATCCCGTAACACGGATGTCACATCTGAGCGTGTGTTGCGAAGAGGGTCAGAGCTTGAGTGGCACTGTGGTCTTGCCCGAGCCACTCTTCCGGCCATCACCGTGACAGCACGCTCAGCCCCGGCTGCTGGCAAAGCGCAGAGGAAGCTGCCAAAGAGGCGATGGCTGACCCTTCACTGTGAAGAGTGCCTTGGGAGGCCTGGCTTTCTGCGGAACGCTACAAATAGGAAGACATAGGAGGAAGCTGGATAGACTCGCAATCATTTTACACTGCCAATGGAAAAAACCAGGAAGGAACGTGATTGGCAAGGCAAGGTTAGCCAGCATTAATGTGCTCACTGATTCGTTGTCAAACATGATTAATTCACTGGGAATTAATAGATGGCTGTGCCTCTTTACAACAACTTATGCAGAGACATGTTTTGTCTTATAACCTGAATGCTTTTTACCTATCAATTTAATTTTACTTTCATATTGCCTTGGGCCGGAATATTAAGATGATAATTTTTCTTATGCATTGAATAGAGTGAATTTTAGGTTCTGGTTGATCCAGCTTTTGCCTGAGTTTATTTCAATGTGGCAGTCAAACACTGGTCTGGTTTTCATTTCCTGTCATGTGAACAAACAGCTGCACACCTTCTGCAGCACAGAGGAGTCAGCGGCTGGTCATACTTTCGGTTCGCTTAGTCCTCACTTGTGTATTTCTGGCTATGAGGGTTTACGCAGGGTGGCCATGGGTTGGCTGTGTGTGCAGTTTACATGTTCTTCCCATCTTGGTGCTGGATTCCATCAGGTACACTGTTGTCAATATCTTTATTGTGTCCACAATATCTTTATTGTGTCCTGGGTTTCCTGTCAAACTCCTGGGTGACTGTGACCCTGTACTGGATAAGTGGTGTAGAACTGGGAGGTCATGACCCTTAAGTGGGTTGCAGAAACATTTTCATCGAGTCACATTGTGTGGTTAAAAAACTATTTTTTAATTTTAAACCTTTGTGGTTGCGAATGGTGTGCAATGTCATTTTTATTGTTTACTGGCCAACCCCCATTTTTGGGGAACAACAAACAAACAAGTAAGTAAGAAAGCAAGCAAGCAAATGCAAACAAAAAACTATGCAAGTCCTGAGGCGAAATAGGCTGAGAACCACTGGTTTAGAAGGGTTAAGGATGCATTCCATGCAAATCTTACAAAGAAAATCTTGATGTTTAAATTGCCATTAACCTCAAAGTTGCTATAGTAAAATTGTTCATATGAGAAATTTAATTCCTGAAAGCAACAATGATTTCCAGTTGTGCTATTTTTGCATTGTAGTATGATGATACTGTGTATGAATTGCAATGCAAGTCTTTATAAAATCGATCAGTTAATAGTGTGCATATGTGGTGATTTGGTAGTCTGTAGTCACATGCTGCAACATGTAGTTTCCTGTAGTCTGGGATAACATTAATCTGTCTGCTACAGACCAGTGAAGGAGATGAGATTTTGGGACAGAAAGCATAAATCCACCGTTAGTTACTTGTCCTACTTTCATTGCCTGTAAATCCTTAGAAATTCAGATGTTTTCTTGCAATCACAGTGTTCCTGTTCACCCAGATGTCTAGCTGGTTATACAGAAGGTAGTAATTATTTGCAATTAATGACCTGCACCCAACCCGTGGTGCCAACTGCCATTGTGAAAACAATGAAAAATTTATGGAACAAACAATGAATGTTAAAAATGGGGTAATTTATGAAAACATTGACTGTAGTTGTATTTAGACACAGGGGTGGTGTGGTGTTTGAGTGGGTGGCATGATTGTCTCACACCTCCAGGGTTGAGCTCCGACCCCGCCTCTCCTGTGTGTGGAGTTTTCATGTTCAGGTGCGTTTGTATCTCTAAGTCGTCTACATTTTATGATTTTGTGTCATGAGATAAACTGCTACGTACAGTAATCCAGCATGTCCCTAGGCCTTGTACCATATAAACAGTCATGGAAGATAGATGGATGTCTGTGTGCAATACACAACTATGTCACATTTTCTAGTTATAAATCAAGGATTCTTCACCTTTTATTTCAGATTAAGCCCCTTTCGGTTTTAATTGTGACGACCTCATTCCATAATACAGTCTATTATATAGTATTTTCACTGCAGTCTCCACAATGCAACTTTGGAGCCCTTCACTGATTTTTAAAAATAAATCATATATATATATATAGAAATATATATATATGATTTAGAGATATATATATATATATATATATGATTTAGATATATATATCTTTGTAAATTTCTATATGGCTGTGGATGATCTGGGCATTATTTATGCTCCAGTATGGAGTAGCTGAAGACTCAATTTTCCAAAGTGACAGTTTGAAGTTGTCTTCAACATGGAATTTGTTCCAATATTTAGTTTTCAATGCTGAAAGACCTGGCTTCACTCAGATATGTATCAGTTGGTGCAGTAGTACTGAAAAGTTTTGACTGAAGAACTAAGGCTTCAAAGCCCAAGGTGGGTGGGATTGTTCTGCACTGTCAATCATTGCCTGGCTAAATCCAACGGGAGCCAGTGGGAAGTACGTTAAAGCAGCCTGTGATTGATAGCAGACAATAATCCTGGACGCAGTGGGCTGGAAGCCTCATTTCTCCCACATCTCCTTGCATAAAACAGGATGTGGGACTTTACAAGGTCCAAAATCTTGTTTCGATCTGTCTCCCTGCAGTTCAGTCCTCCGTTTCCTCAGACAAATTAGTTGAGCCCATTGTAGTGATGAACTGTTGAAGAATTCATACATATACAGTGTAACCTTCATGAAAATTATTCAAGGCCAGTTACATCACCACGATGTTGACATATATAAGGAAGGAAGCTCTTCCACTGCACTCCTAGGTATCTTGCTGGAAGCTTGTTGACATGACACCTATAGCCTTGATTAGCAAAGAATCCTGAGTTTAAGTACCCAAGGAATTTTCTTCAGCTGCAAGTAGGATATTTGAATACCCCTTCAGTGTGCTCAGCACATTTAAATGCTCAGAAATGTCAAAGGAGGTGAGCTGACCATAAGGGATAAGAGAGATGGTTAGTAGTGTTGGATTTAAAAAGTCTTTCACCTGCTTACATCACTGGATGAGATGGTGTGCAGCTCTTCATAAAGAAAGCCAGCTACTGATTGTCAGATTCCATTTCCTGACACGAGGCCAAAGATGAGCACATATTATGAGGCTGTGATTTGATGAGGCTCACAATCTACCCTGCACGCTGCCCCACACGCCACCCCGCTTCAGCCCTGCCGACTGACAGGCGTCTCCTTATAAGCCTTACACACTGTCCTTTTACCCATAGGTGACACAGTTCATTTACATCTCTGAAACACTTTGCCTGCACATAATCCTTTAGATCCATATTTTCTTCAGGGATGAAACTGCCCAACAAGTCAAATATTGCTTTAGCACCTGTAAGATGTCGTAAACATCCATCCATTTTCTGTACCCACTTATCCTGCCAGGGCAAGGCAGGGGACAATCCAGAATGGGGTACCAGCCCATCACAGGGCACACTGACACATGTACAACTATGGGCAACTTGATAACTCCAATTCACCTCAGCATGTTTTTGGGATGGAGGGGGGAACCAGAGTTCCCAGAGGGAACCCCAGGAAAACACATTGAGAAGATGCACACACACGGACTGGAACCCTGGTCCCAGAGGTGGGAAGCAATGGCACTAAGCACTGCACCACCATGTTGTACACATCAAAAATATAAATGAGTTTTTTTGAAGAATTATCTCTTTATATCGTAAACTGCACATAAATAACCTTTTTTGTCTCTCCATCAGTATCCCCTCCTCAGACAGAAACTCAACAAACCAGCTTTTCTTTAAAACCTTTTGTTTATAGTGCAATTTCGACCTGTTTGAAGGTGATATCTCAAAGGTCACTCACTCTGATTTTGTTCTCACCTTATGATATTACAGAGAAAGACAACTTAAAAAAGTTTTGTCAGTTTACCTGTATCACTGCCTAACTACATATCAAGTAGCAGTTATCGTTGATTATTTTTCATTTATTGCTCTTTAAATACGCTGTTGTTCCTAAGTCCATCCATTGCAAAGGAATTAGTGAACACTGTGTTTTAAAGGAAATTCTCCATCATGTCTCCTTTTTACAAAGAAATACTGCCTATCATTCAAAACTGACTTTTATGAACTATGAATGTGTCATTGACATAACTTTGCAATTATTATGATTATTGAGCAAAATCTTCAGCCTCTTTGAGAAATAATATCGCTTGATATTCTTCCCACCAGTTTTTTTTCTATAGGTTTAATTTCCAGTTTTATCTGTCTTTCCAGACAGCACAAGGTGCAGTAGAGGAATTAACTTACTGTCTTGTTCTGCAGAACATTCTGCTCCAAACTAAGTCAGACTCAGTGCTCAAAACGCAACACCTGTCCTCATACATCTTTATTTTTGATTTGCATTATACAGAACTCTGTTGTATCAAGCAATGCACATAATAAAACTGTACAGTAATAATGGTGTCTCAAAATTTCATTACTCTGAAAACATTCATTTTTTTGGTTTTCATAATAGCAGGATATTATCTCTTGAACTGGGTTACAAAAAAGTTGTGACAGCAGGCTTGCATTGAGAAAAATATTACAATGCTAATTTAGACAGTTGCATTTGCAGTCTTTTGATTCTGCTGAATCTCAGGATTTAGAAGGTTAAAAAATTGAATGATGACTTTGTTGTTCAGCATGGTTATAAAAGTATTACTAATAACTCAGGACAAAGTGTGAACCTGCCAGGATGCTTGTTTAAAAGGTTACTGTGGATTTACCACCTGATCCTTGATATCGCTGGTAGGATGTGAATTTCACATTGATGATTAGATGGTGGGATTAGGCCAGCCTTTGTGAGGGAATTTTCCCAAAATGTCATTATGGGATGTCCTTGGCAGCAGGAAAGAAGCTCCTGCCCACTCGTGTAAGGAGCAGAGCTGTCCGATTCCCTGTCTCGCTGCAAAGGAGGCCTCCTGAATCTTGGCGGGTACAGTGAGAGGGGTGCCTGGGGCGGAGTACTCGTCATTTTAATGGGGCCGAGTGCAGCTTTCTCTTCAAAGTCCGGTGCAAGATTGCAGGACTCTGTGATCCCCCCCGGGGCCGGTGTGCTGGCATCCAGTGTGATCCGAGTCTGACTTTGAGGTGACTTTCTTAGTGATGAACCAGAGGTCTGACTTACGTAAAACATGAGGAACTCCACTTTTACGTCATATATAACTCTTTCAGCACTATATGTGTGCTATACCAGTATTTCCCCAACCAGTCCTCAGGGATCCCCATACAGTGCACATATTTGATTCTATTCCAATTCCCTGGGAGCTGGGAGAGAGCAAAAATATGGACCGTCTGGGGGTTCCCAAGGACCGGGTTGATAAACACTGGGATATACATAAGGGAAATTCTAGAATTTTCTAAGGGATGGGCATAAGAGGGGGCATAATTCATAGAGGAGCCAACATTAACAGTATCCAATGATATGTTTTGAATTGGTGAGTGACGGGAGAGGGGGCTCTCCCAGGGTTTAATCAGCATTCAGCTGGGCTCAGTGCCCCTGTGTCCCCGCCCTCGTATGTGCCCTTAGATACACAGTGCTGCAGTTTAACTGATAAATGCCTTCTTGGACATCAGAATGCAGAATAAAACACAGGGGAAAAGTGAAAGGGCCATGCTTCTGATGAAGAATTGCAGCAGGTGCCTTGTTGTCAAAACACAATAACACATTTCCAAATGCACACCTCCCCCATATTCCCAGGGAGGAAGAGGGCAAAGCATTTAGCTGGTTGGCATGTTGAAGTCGGAGGTAACGTTTTATTTATATTCACACATAAAGACACATGCAGTTAGATACAATATATAACATATAGTGAAATGACATACTGTGCATTATATAATTTAATATACATTCATCTGTCCTTAACTGAATAACGAATAGTCACAAATTTACTTATAACTGAAATATAGCTCAGGAAAAAAACTGCTAAAATGTTAATCCAAATGAAGTTAATTAACCAAATGTTATCTGGAAAACAGCAAAGCCCTTTGGAATTGTGACAGAGTGAAGTGCCCTGTGTTAGACAGCAGGAAACGTGGATGGACTTTAATACTTTTTTGATGAATTGTCCACCTCAGCAGTATTCTGAAGTCTTTGAATAACTGTAGACAAAATCCGACTTTCTTACAAACTGGAATGTGTGTCATCACCTGATTTAATGGACTGTGTAATATTTCAAATGTTATGAGTGGAAGGAGGAGGTGATATTACCACAGGAACACTATGGGAATGTGTTCAGAATCCAGGTAGGCCTCTCACTGCTTTTGATTGTTGTAGGTTGGTTGTGTTTAAATTTCTTTAGTTTAAACATTATTACATTTGGCAGACCATTTTATATGTTTTTGAGAAGGTAGTGTCATCTGATCGTGGGTGGGGGGTAGGGTCTTGCTCAAGGGCCCAACGGTGACATCATTCTGCTGACCACGGTGGCTTTACAATCATGAGGGCGACAAACGAAGTCACTGACTCACCTCCTATCCAACTGTTATTGTGGCTGATACTCGATTTTCGATCCTGAGAGGTGCAGATATATCTATTTACCTGGGCAATGTTGACTAATTTACATTTAGTTTATTCAGTAGCTGTTTTTATGCAAAGCTATGTAAAAAAGAGAAAACAGGGTCATCCAGTCTCTGGAGCAATTGGGGGTTAAGGGTCTTGCTCAGGGGCCTAACAGTGACATCACTCTGCAAGGTGACATCACTCTGCAAGGTGACATCACTCTGAAAGGTGACATCACTCTGCCAGGAGCCCTGGGATTTGAACTGGCAACAGTACCCTGAGCTGCTTGCTATACTCTCCAGTATTGGGCATGGTTGTCTTTTTTTAAGCATCTGCATGTTGTTTATTAATTAACTAAAACATATAAACCATGTAAAACTTCCCTTTTTGTCGGATTATACTGAGGAGTATCAGCAATGAAGTGGTTTGATACATATTTAATGTGTATTTGGATCTTTGATTCCTGTTTTCTTGTGACAGTAATAAATGAATGTCTGGTAAATCTGCCTACAGTGGCATAGGGGGGTGCAACCAAATGAGATGAATTCTTTTTTCTTGTTCACATGCAAAGCACTTGAAAATATGCATTTTATCAGTGGTGTATCGGTTTAATCTAAAAGAAGAATTGCGCTTGAAAAGGTCATTGGTTTGTGTCCTACAGCATATACTATTAAAAAGTAAGTTCTGAAATGCTTGGTGAATTCACATTGGTAAAAATGGGACCATAATGGCATTTTTAACTCATAAAATGTTTTGTTGGTATTATTTTTCTAATAGTAGCATATTAAATTGAAGATATAGATAACTGCATTATACATACATATGCTCACAAATTTTCACAAATTGATGCAATCAGTGTTGATGACGTTAAGCATCATGCATCACTGGAAATAGGATATTCTGTGCCTTGTAGAGTAATATACAACAGCTACAAAAATTACTACAATTTAAAAAAAATGCGTTATAATGTGAATCAATCAAGTCCATCAAAAGACACACCCCTCTTTCCCATTGGTCCACAGCCAGTGACCAGGCATTGGTGTGTGAAGCATGGGAGGAGCTAGGAGAGGCATGGAACAGCCTTGGTGTGGCAGGCGACAGATGTTTGGCCCTACATGTGACACAAGCAACATCACACAGTCATCGCTTCTTGCATGGAACATTTGGCTCCTTTGTTGTCTTCATTATTCATTGCATGACACTTTTAACAGCAAGGACAGTCAGGGGACGTGGGCTGGACAAAATACTGGGAAGGGGACACACGGCACAGGCGACCACAAGCGCCGCGCTGCTGTTTCTCATCACCTCTTTAACTGTATTCGTCACCCTTTGCAGTTTCTCTATAATTGACTGAAATAAACAATCAGCCTTTTAAACAAGCTGACAACAGACCTGATCTTTTTACTTGAAATCCTATATAATTTGTAATAGAATCTAATAATGTTCCTATTAAATTTACTCCCTTGTTGTACGGGTATTTACAAAAAACACAAACGGATTTGATTGGAAGGTACACTTATTTGTACTCACCAGTACAACCCTATTACCCCGAGATATTGCCCAGCATCAATTTTAAATTCTCTTTCACAATTCTATGTGTCTTATAATTTTCTAGAATATTCCCTGCCATTTTCATTTAGATTTTCTCACTCTGGCTGAAAATGAGCAATTTGCCCACATTTCATGCAGTGAAACACATACGGAATGAATAGTCTTTGTGTAGCTACTTTTGTGGTACATGATATTTTCATGACATGAAATAGTGTAACAAACTGAGTAGTTAATGGCAGGGCTGGAGGGAAAAATAGACACAATCATGAAAAAAATATTTTATGCAGAAGTCCATTGCTATCAATTCCGTTGGCACTGGTTATATACATTTATTTCTCTTTTATTTCCTTTGCGAAATATAATGTTTTCCAGAGGAAATGGACTTAGTTCACCTGACTGCGCAGGAGACACTGTGTATGTGTGATTATTTCAGAAAAGGTCCTGGTGAGCGATTAATGAAGGAAACTGGAGAATGGAACAACGGAGAGAAAGAATAAAGAAGAAACTTGTCAAATGTTTCCCACAGATGCTGTCTCTCAGGCATTAGATCTGTGGAGATCCCTCCTGAAAGTCGTGTGATAGTTACATTCTCCTGAGCTGGGATAAGACACGGAATAAAAACGTCATTCAAATTGAACTCTCCCTGAAGACCTGAGATGCGCGTCCTGCAAATTTACATTCTCATTCCCCGTTGGCTCCCTCGTTTGCTGGTTTTGTGAGCTCGGATGAACTTCTCAGTGATCTAACAGTAGATATTTCAGACGTAGCCGTTGTGTGTTTATTCTACCATAACATTCCTACAGCAATGGATGGTGTAGCATCCATTTCAGCCAAAATCCTGTGGGACAGAGGTGTTTTACATCATGAATATTTGGTCAAAGTGAAGAACAATCGCAAAACATTAGGTGTTCACTTAGCAGGTCTTTTCTTACAGATGAGCCATGTATCCCTGGATACAGGTATTCACCTGAATTTTACTTGTACTTCTTTGTGTTTGTATGAGAGACGTGTGGTGCTTTTCCACTGCCATACAGGAACCATGCTGTACCCGAGTTGTACAGCAAAGATTACAGTACGGTTACAGCTCGCTTTAATTTTCCACTGCAGAAGGGTTGGTAAAGGCGTTGCTGCGTTTAGAGAGTGATAGTGATGTAAAACAAGAGACACTTATATATTGATATACTGATCACATGGTGTATGTCATGATTTCCTGATGTGCTCATTTCTGTCTGTTAGAATTGCTGCATTATCTTAGCATCAAACGCTAGCAGAATTAGCATTAGCGTACATTACTAATCAATTCCATTCAGCTGCTCTATAGCACTTTTTTAAGTGGGAGGCTGGAAATTTTCAAGCTTTGAGTTATGGGCATTGCAGCTTGTTTGCCATATGGTCCAGTGCGATACTACCGGCAATTAATAATACAGTGGTACCTCTGTACTCATTAGAACTCGAATTTCTTAAAAATCAAACCAGTCCGAGAAAAATTAGCTAGAACTCAATCTGAATCTCAGAAGTCAAACCGTGAACGCTGACCTAAGGTAACTAACTGCGTGGGGAGATCATGCGGCACGTCTCTCAGCGGAAACATAGGGTAAGGCTTCAGTCTCAGCCTCGCATTAGCATCGTGCATGTTTACACTAGCTGAATACATACAGTATATTTAGACAGTAAAAGTACATTTAGACAATGATAGCCAGTAAGTAATTAATTTATAATAAATTGCATTTAAAAATAAAGATGTCTTATTCATTATTTTAATAATAAACCATTAATACGT
>JAODUD010000033.1:9459964-9481004 GCA_026784285.1 Stomatorhinus walkeri | reverse complement strand
ATCTAGTGTAAGTAATACTTGGAGGAAATTAAGGTAAAACGTGTCTTCCCCCCCCCCCCCCAACAGAAAAACTGGCCCCAGCCTGCCTCCCCCAGTTGAAATGTTCTAGACCTGCCGCTGCTGTAGGCGGTGTAACGTATTACCACAGCATTACTCATGTGCTTTTGAAATTCTATTGCTTATACAGTGCTTGATGCTACGGTGAAATTATAGTACATGTAATTACCTTCAAAGCAACTTGTGGTGTTGCTCCTGCTGCATCTTGATGTTATCATACAGATACTCACCTTGTGTCTGCCTGCAGTATCCTTTTGGAAACATACATGCAGTGGTCAGTTTAGTATATGTACCCACAAAGAGTCCGACCATCCAAACAGTGAATGACGTGGTTGAAGCTGAGTACATTCAGCACAGACAGGCTCAGGAGGTTCACTCACTGCTTGGCTCAACATCTGAATGGATAGGATGCCCGATCAAACTGAACTGAAATGTGGCGTCAATGTCGGTGCCAGTTATGGTGGTTCCGGCATCTCAGGCACCTTCCTGGGATTTTCCCACACTTTCTGGAGTTTACAGAAAAGAGTGCGATAAATGAAAATGTTCAGTCAGCCGTAGTTTGTTGGGTGAAAACTCCTTGTTAATGAGAAAGGTCAGAGGACAGTGACTTGTTAAAGCTAAGAGGAAAAGCACATGTTCAAAAAGAATAGCTCAATAGAACAGTGGAGCTGAGAATGGCTTCTGCCTTCCTAACATGGAGGCACTTCTGGAGTAAGAATATCCTACCTGGGACTAACTAGGTGTACATAATAAAATGGCCACTTAGTGTAAATCTTTGCAAGGTTATAATAGGCTATAAAGCAATATCTATCTATCTATCTATCTATCTATCTATCTATCTATCTATCTATCTATCTATCTATCTATCTATCTATCTATCTGTGTGTATTTGTGTGTATTTGTGTGTATATGTGTGTATTTGTGTGCATATGTGTGTATATGTGAGCCCCCAGGCAAACTCAGTAAATGAGAATTTACTGTTTCGGAAGCAGATACTTTGAGCCTCAGATGACAGATACGTAACCTGTGGTTTTTGAAGACTCGTTAGATTAAAGGAGATATATGTTGGTTGCTGGGAGCCTCTTTTAAAGCCAATATGACCAACTGGTAACAGAACCATTTTGAATAAAACAGAAAATCTAAGAGGGGCTGTTATATGAATTCCCATCTTTCTTTCAGCTGTTGTCCCTAAGAATAACTGTTACATGTTTAAAAATAAAGCTGATAAAGAACATAAATGACATAAAAACCCAAACAGGCCTCTGTTGGCTAAACTGAAATAATAAGTAGTTGCCTAGCCCATTGTCCCGGCGTCTGGTGCCTTGCATTTATTCAGACAATGTGTTGACTAGACGCAGACCCCCTGCCTTCCCTCACAGAGCCAGGAAACCCCAGTACATCATTACACTGAGTTGTTTTGTCAGGCTAGCAGACACGCTCTTTCATTAGAGTACAGAAGACTTCCGAGCTGTACGACACACTCCAGGAAATCCTGAGAGGTGTGAGTGTCGGACCGGAGGGAATAAACAGTGTGGGGCCACTGTCGGCCAGTTTTACTTTAATAGGGAGTTAATTTACACACCACTTGGTCCAGTTCAAGTGAATTCAATTCCAGCTTTTGCTGTAGCTTGTTAATTTTCCTAAAATTTTGGTGTGTTGTGATTCTCTTCTGTCCTTACTGTTTTCTCGGCTTAGCGGGGGGTTGCACTATTGCTTGGCGCCGTTTGATTTTTTTTCCCTAGAAGTGAATGTTTGTTTTAAATTATTGTGGTGTTCACAGGACCTCGGTACCTAATTTCGTTCCCTAACCTCCTGCCTCTCTGTTCTTGGAATGACACTAAACCTTCTTGAATCTTGATCTTAAATCTTAAAATGGGGACTCCATTCACCCTTGGAGGGGCATTATTCCTAGCGGGACAGACGCAAGAGGTATGGTGCTGTGACATGCCGCATCTCTCCGTCGTGCCGGGTGCAGGCATCAGATTTGAAGCATTAAGACAGCTGTCCCAAGCATCGACAGGCATCTGTATCATCACGTCTCAGCCTTCACCTCCTGCGCCACCCAATATGGATCACGCAGCCAGGCCCCGTCTGGCCCACCACCTACGGGAGTGCGGCATGCTGGGATTCAGGGAGGTCTGTCCCCCTGACAACCACTGGTCTCCGTGATGGAGTGCAGTCGTCCAGCTGCTGTTTCACGCCAGATTAGGCCTCCCGTGGTCAATTTGCTTTTCCTAATGTCAGGTCCCCTTCGCCGTTGGATCGTCTGTCGCCTAGCAACACGGACTGCAGCCAAGAGGGCCGGCCATGCATGCAAAATTCCACCTGCAGTAGTACAGGAGGGGAGGGTGGGGTGGGGGTGGGGGGGGACATATGAAATGGCTCCAAACGCTCTGTGCATACCGCGGGAATACGAGCAGGCTGGACGGTCACCGGCAGGGGCTGCTCCTAAGCCTGCCTTTGCTTCGACACAGGAGCCCCCGTATTTGCATCTCTGCCACAATTCCCGCTGGCAGCTAGATTGTGCTCTCCCGTGCTGTTTATGTCCCCGGGTCCAGATCGCACGTAGTGTGAGGACGTGAATACCAGATTGGTTTTGGTGGGAAACGGTGGAGACACTTACGCATGTGATTACATTTGCAAGGCATGAGAGCGATGAAGGTCAGTGAATCAGAATCCAATTCAATATTTACGACATATAGCAGAGCCTGTTTAAAGGGGCCATCTACTTTGCGGGCACCTTAATGCACCGTGGTGTAAATCAATGCAGACATTTTACCTCAGCAGAAATCTGGATGATCTAGATGCAGAATTACAAAGAAGATCTGTCAGGGAAGAAACACACCTGCAAATTGTCCCATACACAAGTATGTCCGAACCTGTAACTCTCCACAAAACAGTCCATGTCTGTGACTGACCACATCTCAACAGTCCATGTCTATGACTGACCACATCTGAACTGTCCAGGTCCCTAACTGGCCACATATAATCTGTCCTCGCCTGTGAATGGTCACGTGTAAACAGTCCACGACTGCAAAAATATCTAAACAGAACATTCTTCTGAATGACCACAACAAAACAGAACACTCCTGTGAATGACCACATCTAAACAGTTCATGCCTGTGAGTGACCACATATAAACAGCTATGCCTGTAACTGACCACACTGACTCAGTCCATGCCTGTGACCGACCACATCAAAACAGTCATTCCTGTATCTGACTGCATCTAAACAGTCCATACCTGTAACTGACCACGTCTAAACATTTCCCTGAAACCTCTTCTCTCTGCTTTTCGACAACTCGTGCACCCATTCTATCCTGCAAAGAGCCCATTGCATCATGCGATTCATGTGATCTCACTCATGTCAAACTTTGAACTTCTCAATGTGTTTGACTGGGTCATCATTGACCTGCCGCCTGAAGTGGCTTCTTTGCTTAACATATTAACTGCTGATTGTAAATACTTAATCTGAAGAGCAGTTTATATCCACTAATACTTCACTTGGACTTGGTTATAAGAGGATTGTGAGTACAGGTGGTCTGAGAAGTGGACTTTTCACCCAAGCACCCCACGCCACCTCAAACCGCTCAGAACTACAGGGACTCTTTATATAAGTGCATAATTCATTGCCTAATCTCAATTATGAGCAGGTCTTGCTGCACAGTCAACAGTAGATAAATGTATTTAGACAGAAGTTACGCAGAATTTTATACACAAAAATGTCAACAGCCACAAAATCAATACAATGTACACCGACTGTGATGGGGAGAAGTGTAAGCGCACCAGTGCTAAGAGAGACTTGGCACATGACAGGTGAACGGGTGTGATGATGCTGATTCTGTATTGTTAATTAGACCTGCAGGTGAAGCATAGGTGAGGTGGCATTGACCTAAGAGGGAGATGAAAAGTTTGGAACAGACAGCAGTGACAGCAGGGGGGAGAGAGGGTGCCTCACCAGGTGAGAAGATGTCTGTCTGACTGCCTGCCCCCAGATGGCCCAATGAACGTGCTTTTCTGTTTTCATCCACGTTTCCTCCTGACGCTGGGCTCTCTGGGTCGCATCCATTTCTGAGTCGATTGTATGACTATGCATTGCTAATTGCAGTTAAAGTTTGTTGTAGACCTTCTTCTGCCACTTAGTTCCACCAGAGCCAAAAGTTGCTGTCAGAGTCTGTGGGATGGTCAAAGATCTGATAACGATCAATAGTTATTTAATTTGAAGATGCCACTTTCCTCAGAAAACGGACACAGCTCTTTTTTTTGCTCCTGTAGCATTCTTGTAAATCCTTAGGTAAATATCTGCTTTATCAAATGGCAGCAAAGTGTCACGTAGTTTGACTGCATGTGTAGGAAGGTTAAAACCTCAAAGAGGATTTAAGGCTAGCTGGAGGACATTGCTGTATATGTCAAAAATGGAATGTAGTTTGCTTTGAATTTATGTCCTTTAACTGTGAAAGTTTGAACCACAGAAATGAAGACTGAACCTGCATCTCCAACATGTGTTACTCTTTAGTCACGTGACATTTGTTGATCTATGCTCAATTAACACAACTTGTCCTCTTCAGCATTTTATAATGACATTAATCGCTTTACAATTCCATGTATAGCTTCACATGTTGAGCACTCCTGCTCAGCAGCTCACGAGAGCATTTCCTTACAGCCAGCGCTTTCATTCAGAAAGATGTGTGACTGGAATGTAGAAACGGCTGCAGTCTCAAAGTGCCTGATGCTGAAAGAATCTTTTTTTAGCGCTGTAGATGGAGTTGGCCTCCCTCCATTGCCCCTCTCCGCTCAAGGAGCCCAGCCACGCTAGTTAAATGCTGAACCTCATTTATCTCCCCTGCGGGCCTCTAGCATGGGCGCGTTGCTACCACATCCAAAAAAGAATCAAGAAGCTTTCCTTTTCCTAATCTCGTTTTAAGGTTGCTAAGTCCAGGTGTGTGGCCTTCAAGTTAGAACAGGGGTGTCAAACTCCAGTCCTGGAGGCCTGGAACCCTGTGTAGTTTAGTTCTTTCCCTGTTCCACCACAAATAATTCAGCTCAAGAGCTGTATGGTAATTAGCAGAAGGAGATGCAAGGGGTTGAATTAGGTGTGTTAAATGAGAGGAAACCCAAAAATGTACAGGGCTCCTGCCCTCCAAGATTGGAGTTTGACAGCCCTGAGTTAGAAGCACAACATGATTGAAGTGAAAGGCCTAAACCCTTTACTAGAAAATAACTCATTTTGGTGCCAGACCGGCTGGACCTGCAGTCACATGAACCAAGGGCCAGATCAAATACCGGCTCTATTCCATGTGCTGTAGGCCATTTTTAATATTTTTGTTTGGGGGGTGAGCTTTCTTTAAAAAATTAATATGTGACTGACTAGGACTTCAGGCTTGTAGACTGAGACAGTGAAGCTTTTGTAAGACTGAATCATTTTGTTTAAATTGTTAGGTGTGCCGAGATTTTAGCTGGGATTGTGGAGGGCTGTGACTGACGTCTTCCTCTGGAGTCAGAGTCAGGTGACCAGCAGGGTTGTGCTGCTGATTAGTTTAGTCTGTCCCTTGTTTTCTGCATTATTTATAAATTGATGTGTTCTGTTTTGTTTGGACTCCAGTAGCCTGGACTGCAGCCTAGATGCATCCCCAAGAGCCATAGCTGTGCTGTTTAATATCATCTGTCCCCAGAAACAGCGTGTGTTGCACTGATCTCCCAATACTATTCCCGAAACAGGAAAGAACATAACTTCCAACAACTTCCAATAAAGCCGCCCTTCACTGGCCAATCTCTGTGTCACATGGCTCTCTGACCACCGTGATCCTCACACACTCTGACTTGCTGAAATAATGTGCTAAAAATATACAGATTTACCAATAATGAATAACGTGACTGAAATGCTAATGCTGGTGAGAGACCATAACTTTGGTGTGTTCTCTGTGACTCTCAGACATTCTGCTTGTTATCCAGCACTCTGGGAAGTGATTATATTGATGGGGTGCCAAAGGGGGTTGGAGTGGGGGGGTGTGAGTGTTGAGTCCCTGATTCTGTGTCAATTCAGGGAGAAACCAGAGGCCACACGGTTCTGTAGGTGTAGCCCCCCCTACATTATCAAAATGTAAAATGGGCTAATTGTGTGATTCTGTGTATTTTTGGTCTGTTAAGAATAGAAATGTGATGATGACTTTGGTCCTGAAAAGGTAGCAATCAACCGTGGAATAGTAACACCATCCAATTCTTATCTTCGAGGCATTCAGTGACATTTTTGTAGACTGTGTTTTGCAGCAACATAGTCATGATTTCCAAATAAATTAGTAATTAGGAGGGTGGAGTGAGATCAGCATGTATTGTGCCTTAAGGCTGTCCAATTCAGCTCTGCATCTGATGAAAAGATTAGAGCATTAGGGGAATTTGCATTTCCCAAAACCCATTTTCATGAATGCCACCTATACTCAATGTGTCACACCATGATCTGTGACTATATCGCCTTCTGTTGAATTTTTGATAATTTTTGGATTATTCAATGTTCAATTGTTTACAACAATTGTAGGTTTGTTACATTCATTTCTAAGAGACATTTATTGAAAAAGTTCATAGTGCAAACTTACAGTCTGGAATACTTTTCCGTATGCATATGAAATCCACCCTAGAAAAGTTTTTTTCCCTCTGTATTTATGTAAATCTGTGTCGTATAATATATGACTATAGAGTCAGTCGACAAAGCCGAGATGTTCAGCTTGACAGTTCCAGTGTGTCAACCTCGGGGATGTGATGTCTAAAAACAGGGCTGCGGCATGTCATCACGGAGTAAAAATCACATTTTATCTCTTCAAACCGCTCTCACTGTAGTCTTTGAACTTGAACTAAAATAAGTTTGACACCACCGCGGGGGACGACAAAACACGTAGCCTCAATAGGCATTTAGGGAAAGATGGAGGTGAAGCAGAGAGAGGCGGGAATCATCTCTCCTGCCGAGGACACGAAGATGGGGGACGGACGCTATAGAGCGTCACCGTCTGTCGCTGTGTAAACAGGGAGCGTTGTGCACGCCGGGCTCCTGCGGCTCCCAGCCTCGCTGCCCCCGCACCACCCGCCCTGCCCGCGTGGCCCCACTGTGATGAGGACTTGGCGGCACCCTGGGAGGTGAGGAAATCTCTGGGTGATGAAGGACCGCGGCGCCATATGGAGGGGAGTCGCAGGGGTTGGGGGAGCATTTCCATTCACATGTTGCACCGTGTGAGTCCCCGTGGTGTTTATTTCAGGGCAAGGCTTGCTAAGGCTGTTTACTGCCGTTATTGAAGTCCGAGAGACGTATGAACATAAGAGTGGAAAGTTACCAGCCTTGAAGGCTTGACATTGCAGCTCAAAGGCAAAGGCAGGCTGGAGGTGAGAATCTGGGTGGCCGATAGAGATGGGGGGGGGGGGTGAGGGGTGGAGTGGGCGTTCAGAGCCCCTTGGTGTTCACAAAACAAACTGCCATAATTAAACAGCCATGTAATTTTTAAGTCATTCACTAATTTTTCAGCTTCTCCTTCATATATTTAGTGTACGTTATTATTTTTCTTCCTTCATATTACGTTTCTCATTTACTTTTCAAATGGTTGTTTAATGTTTTATATAATGACTGTGCACTGAATGAATTTACTGAAGGACATTCAGACTACATATAGTCACACCTTGTATATTGCAGTTAATATGTTAGAGCGATAGTGATGCTGAAGATTGTCAGAATGGCAAATATATTGATGGCTGACATAAATAGGTGAGAGGCAGCTTTAGTGTGGCTGCTGTTAGCACAGGGTTAACGAGGGAGTTCTGCTCCACAGAGTTGTAGCACACGCACATCAATAAGTCGCTGTCATTTCTTCATGCTGATTTAGGCCTGTTCAGGACAGAAGGCTGGGGGGGGGGGGGGCAGGGAGTGGGGTGACTCATGTTTGGATATTAGAGTCTTGATGAGATTTTTGGCTCATTAAGCCACTAACAACCGGAAAAAAAGCAACCCTGGTGAAAATGCCTTTTTAATATGTGATCACTTTATCATTTTTATATATATATATAAAGGCAGCTGTTTGGAAACAAAAAAAAAAAAAACAAACGCAAGCTTTGACAAAGAGTCTCTAGCTTTGAAATTTTTGCTAGCGTCACTAAAATTATATCAATAAAGGAGATGCATTATGGAAATATGAGGACAAAGGGTGGGCTGTGATTTCACAGGTGATTGTGTCTGTGTTATATTCCAACATAAAGCTCTTCACTGTGAGGGTCTATTGATAGGCGTGTAAATTTCTTTTGCTGTCCTCAGCTCCACAGTTTTATTTATGTTTTAAAAAATTCAAAATTTGGTTGGTTTTTTAAATTTGAGCGACGGTAAATTTAAGTTTAGACCTACGTCACCACACCAAAATACTGCTTACCCAGTGAGTACATTTCTGCACTAACAGTAATGACCGACACACCTCTTAACACCTCATTTTATTGTCCCAACATTCAAAAGTACAAATAATTCAAACACAACAATTTTATGAAAAAAAAACAAAAATAACCAAAAACATTTACAGCAAGTTTTTTTCATTTTGTTTCCAGTTTCAGAAATGACCTAAACTAGCAAGGATAACATGAAGTCATTCATCGCAGTAATTTGATTAATAATAATATTAATAAGAATAACAATAATTATAATGATAATTATAATAATTGATAAGTAATAACATAAGTAGGAGAGACCAGTTCGGTCCAGTGAACTTTTTTTTTCTTCAAAGAGTTTATAGATTTTCAGATAGTAAAACAAACACATTTAAGGAAGAAATTAAATGACAAGAGCCTTATTCCTCACTTGACCTTCCCTCCCACACTACTGGTTGTTGGTTTCCTATTGGCAGGCTGCCATTGTAAGGCGCTCCAGGGAGTGATATGTGCCACAGTGGGCAGGCCAATGCCTTAACCTCGTGGCTTTAAACACCCCTACAGACACATGCACTCGCAAGACACGCACACACGGACAGGGGTCTGGACATGGCGTGCACACGCGCGCCTCTCAGGACATCAAAGGAAAAGAAGATGTGCACACTCATCGGAAGAGATGCACAGCTGGGGTCAGCACGCGGTCTGCAAACCCGAGCTGTGCCGGTGCGTCTAGGGGCCCGACTTCGACTCTGTGCTCAGAACGTTGACTGGAAGTGACATGTGAGATTCTGTTGGCTAGAACTCGAAAACGTAAGAAAAGGTATGTGTTCGAGTGCGTTTGTGGGTGTGTATTTGCGAGTAGAAATCATCTCCCACAAAGGCTTGTGTTGCATAAAGACCCATTTTCCCGCTCCTCAAACTATTCCCTGCATCAAAATACAAAAGGGATCACGCTTCCATCTCTAACACCTCCTCTCAGATATTGGTATCGCCGTATAAATCAGTAATTTGATCAAAATATTCTGCAGTACCGCCGTAAAAACCGCTTCACAGGGAACCTATTAAAACTACACTTCACACCCTCATTTTTGCATAAAGTTTGTCGTAAAGCAACAGTAGTGTGTGATGGGAGGGCTTAGAGCGGCTGTTAAAACTACACAAACTTATCACAGGTTATATTGAACCAGAACAACCATTATAACATTCTAGTAAGACTAAACTTTATTGAAAAAGATTTAAAGATTTAGTGTAACAAGACAAGAAAAAGCAATAGCAAATTTAACTATCAACTAGGTTATGCATAGCGAGTAACTGTTTTCTAGTAATCAGGGAAGAGCGTCACCAACCCTCTTGACATTTTTTTTGTTTTCCCCTTTTTTTATTTTTTATATTGTAATTTCGATATATTGGTACAAAGCACAAACGTTCTAAAAGGTTTCAGTGCACTGGACTAATGGAAGAGCCTCCCCCCTAGTCGTTTTGTTCCCTTTTTGTTCAGATACTCCCCCCTCCCCATACCAGAATCACGCAAGAACACAGACAACGTAACAAATAAATAAATAATCCAGATAAATAAATAAATTAATCCATGAAACGATCGATTAATAAATAAATACAATTATTTTAGAAGCTTTTGTTCATATTTTTTTCTTTGCCGCGGCAGTTAACGAAAAGTAAATCCAAAAACGATTTTTTTTCCACAAGCGACATGACAACATATTAAACAGGATTCCTCACGAGTTTTCTAAGTAACTGAACCATCACTTTATAAAGCTGTCATATGAAAAAGACGAGCTTAAACAAAAACATTGACAACTCATATAGATATAGATATTGTGGAACAAAAAAATCAGACTATATATTATTCATTTGTACACAACAAATAAAGACACAGCTGTACCTTTTAAATAGCTCCTTTGTGGAAACAAATACCTAGACTAACAAAACTAGCTAATAATTATTGAATTCTGACAAAACGCTTCACACTCAGCAATTAACCTAAAAGTCAGCAAGCCAAAAAAAACGTGTTAAGTGATTCTTACAAGGCCCCGATTCAGTCCTGATGAGGGCCAACAATTAAAAACAAAAAAACAGCAGCTCAATTCAATGCCAACATCGAAGTCTTTTTCTAAACAACACATAGAACAACAAACTTGGATATTTAAGATATGTGAGTCATGTTATATAGCACCTACTGCTGATCGCTAAAAGGAAGTTTCATTGAAAACGTTTTCCTTTCCACAAAATTAAAAGAAAGAAGGAGAAAAAACAAGGTGTGTTTTCTAAATGGACGTGTGTATTCTTTACCGATATTCTGTAGACTGATGACAGAAAACGAGTAGACAACGCATCGCCTCGGTTTGGGCTCTGGACTGTGAGGACGTTTACGCCTGGGATGCCCCCTGCACCCTCTCCCCCATCGGACCTCGCCTTCGGATAGCTACGCACTAAGAAAAGTTACGAAGTCATGATCACCTGCCTGTGTTTGCATCCCTCAAGAAAACCTCCTGCCTACGTAACCATCACCGATCCAGTCCTACAAAAACAAACAACCTCTTATCCTAAAAAGTTCCACAGCAGAACGAACAAGACAAGGTGGCAACCCACCCCTCCCAAATTAGCCAGTCAAAATATTTTCTCTTTTTTCAAATCCAGATTCATGTAAAAATTCTTCAATAATTATTATTTTAATTAATATTTATAAAAATAGATTTTCTTCTCTTTATTTTTATTTTTCTAAACGCATTTTCAAGCAAAGAGATCTTCTCTTTGGCAACAGTGGTTTTTAAATCACCTAACGTGTCATGTCATCAGGAAAGCTCTCCCTTCCCATCCCATCCCATCCCATCCCTTCCCATCCCATCCCTCTCCCCCAGCTCCCAATCCCCAGTGAGGAAAGACGTGTTTGTAATACAAAACGAAAACATGTTAGAAATTCTCTTTTTTTCTGCATCAGAGGAAAAAATGTTTGTGTTATCCCTACTACTTTAAATGGGGGTATCCATATCCCATGGAAAATGAATGAGCGGTCACTTACTTTATAAAGAGTCCCCTCCCTAAATTTCCCAGGAAGGCAATATTCTAAGGACAGTGGATCCGGATTTAAAAAAGAAATCCTAAAACAACAGCAAGAAAATAGAATTTAAGTAAGAACATTCTCTTCTTTGAAATATGGGGAACTGGTTTTGCTACTGTTTACAGAGAAGAGAAAACAAAACAATAACGGAAAAGATACACGAGAAAACCCACAATGTTACAGGTTTTCCAAATCACTTTTTTCTCTCCTAATTTTGTAATACTTAGGCAGCGTTGGCTTATAGGTCCAAAGTTATATTATAAGCCATTTACAGTTCTGTTTGTTCGATTTCCTGTCTGAAGTTGCAGTGGTGGGCAGCTGTTGGGTGGTGGTGTCGGTGGCGAACGGGCTTTTCATCTTGAGTCACGGCCTTCAAGACTTGTGGGTCTTATTGGTCTTGAAGGAGACCTGCAAGACGCGGTCACCCAACCGGTACCCATTCAGGCTAGCGATGGCCATGGCTGCCTCGTCGTAGTTCGTCATCGTTACGAAGCCGAACCCCTTGCACTTGTTGGTGTTGAAGTCGCGGATGACCTTGACGTTGTTGACGGCACCAAACGGCCCAAAGAGCTGCCACAGGACGCTCTCATCCGAGTCCGGGGACAGGTTGTAGACAAAGATGCACCACCCCGTCCCCGTGTGTCCGGGGATGTTCATGCCCACCAAACTTGTCATGCTGTCGATGGTTATGGGGGAAAACCTAGATCAGGCGAGAAAAATGGAGACAGACGGGAAGAATGGACAGGGGAAAAAAAAAGAGAGATCCAAGGTCAGTTGAAAGCTGTGCTAATGAGATGAGTTACCATTAAGCAGTGAAAAAAGCAGACTCCCACAGTGTAAGCTAGGCACTTCTCTCTGCCTGCAGCAACTGCAGTAAGAGATCAATATCTAATGCTGGCAGAAGTTTCTATATGTAGTATTTACCTTATGCTGGGTTTACTGTCCTGCAGGCTAAAGTGGGACAGATACCCAGTAACGTTAAACACGAACACGTTTCATATATATAAAAAAAATTAAGGAAAAACACAATGAATTCAAATCTTCAAAATCAGGATGTACGAAAATGATAAAATAACAGTGTGAAATTATGACAACAGCAACCCAAAACCGTTTCACAATGGGAAAAATGTAAGTTTTAAGTATTTTACCATTGAGTATCATATTCACACTATAAGGATGGATCTACAAGGTACAAACTGTCTTTTTATAATTTCAATTTAAAACGACATGGATATGGTATTTGTTGTGGCCGATAATTAATTATTACCGGTAATCAAAATCAAGACTATGTGACATCATTATTCGGCTGACATGGTGTTGACGTTTATTGTTACTTTGATGTGAGCCACAAACTTCAAAATTAAATTTTGTGTCGCGCAATTAATTAACAATGGGTCGGGGTCAAGGATATTCTTTGCGGACAGAAAAGCCGACAGGCGTAGCTGCTGTCCGGATGAAAAGACACTTCACCGGCGCCGACTGCGGGGTACGGCGCTGCTAAATGCCGGCAGCACGAGGGGGGGGGAACGGCGCTTTTGGTCGGCTTTAGCAAAGCACTGGGGATCGCTGAATCAAAACACGTAAAATGAAGGGAGGGGGGCTGGTCGTGCACAAAATAAACCTCTTTATATTATTCTCGTATATCCCCCCTCTTTTGGAGATACATAGATGTCTGTGGTTAGTTGTCTTCACTTAACTGCCTTTCCGCTTAAAGTAAACGGTAAATCGCGTAAAAGGTCCGTCCCCGCTGGAGTGACTGTAGGCGTTATTGGGGTGTCGTGTAAGTATGATTTCCGCTTAAACGCAGATGTCTCCGGGAGAAGCTTCTCCCCTAGTTGTAGATGGATAGAGGGGGGTGGAGACGGAGCCGACGAAGCGGAAAGTGTGCTTTGCTGGGAGGGGGAAGCAATACCAGGCGCCCCCGTCTGCTCTGCAGCGGCTGACACCGATCGATAACCCGTCGTGCAAGACAGACCCGCACCTGACTGGCAGCTTGTCTGTCTGCGTATTCAACACTATATACTAGCAGCTAAACCCAAAATGCGCAAATAACGACTCCCGTGCGTTTAAGCGCATTTCGATTTGTGCATAGCAGAGGCTTCGCACCGCGGCATTCACAAAGACGCAGTCAGCTGATCTAACGGTCAAAGGCATGTGCATCAGCCTACGGAGACCCCTTCGTGCAGGTAGCTTCTTCTCCCGCGAGCTGCCTGCTTTTGTTGGGATAATTACGTTCAGCAACGTGCCCAGCAAGCAGAGGCGTTTTAATTTAAGGCAGGTCTGCGCCGTTGACGTATCTTGATTCCTGCTTCGTCCGCTGGCAAATATTCTCAGATCTTTGTCTTTATTGTTTTCCCAAAAAGCCAGTTGCTGCTTAGAACAGCTTGAGGCAGAATGTTGTTGGATGTCATTGTGCTTTCTTAAAAAGCCCTCTGTGAAATATGTTTTTGATTGGACACTTAACTGGCCTAAGAATGTGCATTTCCAGTGAGTGTAAATCACACTGCCTTGCCAGAGTGAACTGGACCCTGGGAGGTTGGAGGGAAGCCTGCCGTTTGGAGGCTGTTTATGCGCCTCACTGTATCACAGTCCTGTGTGCGCCCCTTGATTCACACAAGCAGAAATTGCAGCTAATTGCTGTAATGTAAGCCAGTGAATATAAAGGATTCACTGTTTTCACAACCAAGCAAGCTGTTTATTCAGACGGTCTGCAGTAGGGCACTGATCTGCCCTCAGTGTGATCCTAAGACGTACTGGTGTTAAAATGCAGGCAGAAAGCATGTTTGCCTTTTGCAGTCGCTAAACGATGGCGGTAGTCAGTGGAAATGTGCCAGCGGGGTTGTGTTATCGAGGGTCTCTCGGCCCGCAGGGGGCTGCTATGCTTTCTGCAGGGGTCCAGGTGTCTCGCCTCACTTCCTTGGGCTGTGAAGCCCCCCCCACTGATGGCAATAATTCTGGGCCTTGAGGTTTATTATCGGAAAAATTCTGGTCCGAGCTGATGGCTGCCCGTGGGTAAGCCTGCCTCACGGCTGTGCGCACGATGCCCCTAACGCGTGTCACAGATACGCTTTCACGGTGTGAGGGATTTACGGATATTTCAACACTGAGCTGAGAGCTCAGAGGAACGCCAGAGAAGAGCAGCTTTCAGCTTCACAGCAGGCAATAGGAAGGGCGCCTAAATCAAGGACTGTGCCTAAAATCAAGAACTACAAGTGGCAGAAAGTCTGAAGAAGACCCCACTTGCAAGAAAACGGCGGCCATCATCTCAATCAGGAAATGCAAATTTCAACACTGAGAAATGAAAGTGCTCCGGTTCTCTATTAATTTTCCTATCTTGAATAGTGGTTGGTGGATATAAATAGAAATTAAATAAAATATTAAAAAAAGAAATTCAAGTAGGAGCCTCGAACTGAATCAAAAGCAAGTGACTTTCAAAAATAAATAAAACAGAATATAAATAATTTTATCAACATGGACATCTGGCATTCGGTGAAGTTTTAATTACCTCTTTACGCCATAGGCCATATTAAGCAAATTGTCCAGCCTGTAAGAGAAGGAGGGTTCTGGGGTTAATGCCAGGCAGATGGTCGGCTCACTCAATGGGAATAATGCTACATCCCTGCGTCACTCAAGGAAGAACCATCCAGAAAGGGGCCGTCACACTGTGGAGCCCCCCAGACTGAGGAGCGGGACAAGCAGGCACTGAGGACCGGCAGCGGGGCATGGACCCCAGGCCCCCGTCTGCCCTTTGGCCCTCTGGGAAATTCCGCTCATTTCCTAGTTTGCTGTAATTCTTTTTTTTTTTTCTGGTGTGCACTTGTGGGAGCAAAACTGTCACCAGTACAGCCACCAGGGGGATTTTACTAGGCTTCTTTCCCCACAGTTATGATTGGAATTGCTGTATTACCATAATTGGCTTTATTATTCAATGGACAAATTGATTTTTTTTTTTTTTTTACCAAATTCTCAACAGCAAAACCTAAAAAATGAGGAATCACTCAGCAGATGAGAAGAATGAAGGCTGATATGAAGTGTAATGTGTGACACCCAGGAATCCAATTGGTTCTGTTAGTCTTAGTCAGAAACTTTCAATATCGAATAGTTAATTTAGATTTCTGTCAGTAATGGTTGGTTAAGATGGCAGGTTTTTTTTTTTTTAGAACATTATAAATTTACAAAGTGTGATATATGAAAATTGTTAGTTCATGTGGAAAAACTCAGGGGTTTGCATTTATCATTACAGTTTAAGTCTAAATAAGGGTTTATTTTGTATTTTTAAGTTATATCCAGATGTTTAAAATGAATAATGAAATTGTTTTAAAAAATCCCAAAGTGGACGTGTTCATTTCGCTGACTATTTTCGGACCCTACAGTAATATTTCAATAGCAGACTGGACTGGACCGGTTTTGCACCTGAACCTGCCCTGCTTCCTCCCAGTTACAGAAACTCCCGCTCCTAAAAACCAAACCAGTAGGTCAACAGTTGGAAACTGGACCTTCAGGGAACTTTATGAAATATGAGGTGTGTGTGGCAGGAGGTAACGAATCATTAAAGCCGCAATTAGCCAATTATCTGGGCAGGGACTGCATAGTCTGCTTTGTGGGTAAATGAGTAAATTGGACTGGAGGCGCAGAGGAAGCTGCTGCGGGCTGCTGCTCTGGACCTGTCTGCCGGCCCATCGGAGGACTGGCTTGGGTGGCGACTCTCTCTTCATGGCCCCCGCCTACAGTGAGGCGACTTCTCTAATGCCTGCAGATGGGACACCTTTAAATCCAGCGCCATTATTACAAGTGCTGGTCTACAGATAATAGAGATAATTTGCTAATTACAGTCATCAGTAATGGGAAACTCAATTCTGGGCCGGAAAGTGTTGTGCTGAGCAGGTGATGCTCATGAGATGAGCATTTCAGGCCAAGAAGCATCGTGAGCATTGGGTGGGGGGGCGGAGGAGAATAATCATGCAGGCTGGGACATAAAAACAACATTAACCAACTGGTCTGCTGCGCCAGATTCCTAATGATTCCTGCACTTTAAGGTTTAGATAACATTTCATCCTGTGGTTTATGGTCGTTTTGCTCAATACGTGAGGGGTGAGCGTTTGCACTGATTCCTTACTGTCTCTCCTATACACAATCAAAGACTTATTCCAGTCTAACTATTTATACTGGCAATAAACCAGCAGTGTTTAATAACACTGTTTAAAATATCTGTTGTCTGGAAAAAAAACCAAAAAGGTCTTTTTATCTGATACTGTGATGGGAGAAGTGGAATTTAAACTGTTAGGTGGCAGGTGAAAATATCACACTTTAAAAATAGTTAGGACTGTTAATGCAGCATGAGAGGTGAAAATGGAGCTGAGCACGTGGGGGGGAGCAGGAATGAAGAGAGAAGAGAGGAGGAAAGTAGAGGAAGGAAAAGTAAGGAAGAGGCTAGGAATAGAGGGGAGATAGTGATGAGAAAGGATAGGCAATAAGAAGGTAGGGATCGCAGCGTGAGGTGCGGGATTTACACTTGCAGGGAACTCTGGGGAGACATTGTGAACGACAGAACCCCACTGTCTCTTGTGCACAGTCTCTCTCAAGCTTTTAATGGTGCCGGTTAGGCCCAGGCGTGGGGACGTGTTCCCGGGAACCTGCAATGAGATTACTCCGTCGCACATAGCCTTTGTGACTGGCTTATATCCGAATATAACCATATTGAAATGTTTTAATTTTTAATTTTCCTTTCTCGTATGGCGATAACACTCCGATACAACGTCATTTCGTCTATGCACACTGGCGAGCCTTTTGACACACACTGGTCTTTAATGAAGGGCTTTACCCAGTTTGATCCCCGCGGTCGAGTGTCACTTGGGCTATTTACCTGAACCTTTGGGCCTGGTGGTGCAGCGGCCCTGGGTACCGGCGATTGGGGGACTGGTAGAGCTGGGAGAGCAGGGCCTGGCTGGTCTTCTGGCTTGGGTTGTTGGCGAACTTCACGGTGATGGGCTCAGTGGCACCAGACGGCTTCTGCCCATTGAGCCCCTTGATGGCCTCCTCCGCCTCTATCCTCTTATCGAAGCGGATGAAGCCCACACCCCGCGAACCGCCTGAGGGGGGGCGACACAGCACGCTGAGCATCAGCCCTTTAAGACACGCTGACAGCGCTGGCTTACCGCTGCCTCTGTAATTAACGGCCAAGGGCCACGCTGTTTCGCCTGGCGGCACGTGGTATTTGTGCCTCTCTGCATCATCCCCGATTCGCTCTGCCGCATTTTAAAAATAGTGTCTAATCGCGTAACGAGCGGGCGCTGCAGCGAGGGGCCGAATCGCGTTACGACCGGGGAAATTTCACCTGGAGACAGAATAAATGTGAGAAGAGGGCAGGATCACGACCGCGGAGTGAGTGCTGCAAGTGCCGGGTCCAGGGGCTGGAGCGCTGGTGCCAGCCAGGAGTCATGCTTTCATCTCCACCTCAAAGCGTGGCTGTATGGGGGGCGGGGGGGGGGGATCGCAGTCGCCCACATGGAGGACCCCAGCGAGTGTTGGCAAGCCTGCCAATCAGAGGAGGTGCTTCAGACGGGCCAACCCCAGGGAAAGCCCTGACAGAACACCCATCCCAGGGGCCTGGAGAGGGGGCGCGAGGCCTGTATGAAATGGCGCGGGGTGCAGCGACAATTTCATTGACCCTAATTCTCTGCTCCTCCCATTCAGGATCTGTTTATTCCTGCCTCCACCCCCTACATCGACTCAAACCTGCAATCACCTTGTGCTGGTGAATGGAGACACGATGGGTGGTTCCCGCTTGGTGTCACATCCGAAGCGCACCTGAATTATGACCCCCTGAAACCTAAAAACATGTGACTGCATCATGGCCAAACACACAATTATTTCAATGTTAAGCCCCCACCTTTATCCAGAGTGACTAGTAAATAAATCCAATTACAGTGCTGGATATCTTTCCAGGTTAAGCTGCTCTGAGTTATGAGTACGAAACCTGCTTTGGGGATTGAAGAAGCTCCCTTCTGTGCCCATAACAGGGTGCATGATGGACTACATCCGCAGAAGTTCCTGCTGATGGCGACTCAAGTCCCAGAGACGTTCCCGAATGGCCGGAAAGCTGCTGACGGCGCTGCTTTCCTTTTTAAAAGGACCTGCGTCATATGAATGTTTCAGCTGCCATAAATACCCCGAAGGACTCTGGCGCAGTTCTGATGTGCGCACATTAGTGCATTATGAATATCACCCAATGGCTAGTCATTCATCTTTAACCCGAAAAGAGCCTGGCGTTCACAGAAGCGATCTGTTTGTGTGGTCTCTCTGGTGGGCTTCTGAGGTGCCCCCCTCCCACTTCACGGGCTCCTACCTGTCGGCAGAGGGTCTATGGGCGTTAGACTAGACATAACACAGAGATATCAAGAAGAATTTACAATACTCAGCAAGTTCGTGGGCTGGGGAACTTATCGCCCCCCCCCCCCGCCATTGCGACTTACACAGCCTCACCTGTACCTATCTCAGCCTGGCACATGCACACACCAAGCACACGCGCGGGCACACAGTCAGGTGAGAAGAGAGGGCTTATTAATGACGGGTAGGAGCAAGGAGCCATCGGTGTCCTGGCCCCACCAACCACTGCACCTCAGCCGCACACCGCAGCCACATTTTCATGGGAAACGAATACAGTCCCTTGGAAAACCTGGAAGGTTCCAGGAGAACAGGCTACTAAAGCCTCCTTACTGCTGTGAAAGCAGACCATCTTGTCACATGTTTTCTTTGTGCTCAGCCTTTTATACGGGGGGGGGCGGGGGGGAGCCAGCATGTGTATTAACTCTGTTCGTCAAGTACATTACAGGGGGAGCGAATAAAATCACTCCCCGCCGCCCGCTGACTCGGACCGGGGTTAGCAGAAAACTGGCGTGTGTTGAGGTAGGTGCTGGTGTGGGGGGTCAGCACCCGGAAGGTGTGGAATTGAGGACGTCTGGCTGATGAGGTGTGTGAAGCGTGCTGATGTGATGCTCTGTTTACAAGTGACATGGGAGAGCCAGGAAATTATTTCTGACCTTGGAAAGCAAAACGTTATATGATTTATAGCATAAATATTCAACATGAGAGCATAAATATAAATCATAACATAAAGCAGAATGTGGTCACACCTGAGTTGACATTATGCCCTGAACTGTCAATATTTATATAAAAATGCAGGAACCCCATGATCCTGAACTGGTTGGATGGATGGATGGATGGATGGTTAGATGGATGGATGGATAATTTGTAAGTGAGAAGTACAAATTATCTTTGGTGGTTTAATTTTAAAGGTGTGCTTACATGGGATTCCAAGTAGAGGAAGAAGTTATTTTATTTTATATACTTTTAATAGACATGCTTGCTCTTATTCACAGGAACGATGGCTTCTTGCTTGGCTCAGAGCAGTGGCTTAAAATATTTAATTATCAGTTAAAGCCAGCCCATTATTATATTTTCATTCAAGCGTGTGCTTAAACTCATAGTTATTCCTGAACTTCATGAACTTCTCCCTGAAGAATAAATGGGGTGATATTATATACAAATCCTGCGAATGACGTCTTCTCAGTCAGAAAAGGGGGAAATATGAGATATTAATGTAAAATAATCAATGAAATATCAGAGAAGAATCTAAATGAATGTCAAGGACTGCAGTTTTGCACAGCTCCAAATGCCCCACCGAGATCTGCTGAATCACAGGTCGATAATGCATGGAAGCACGACTGAGCATAAGGCCACTGTATGAATGAAACTACATATCTCTGCCAGCAGGGGCACACTGGTTAAGGACTTCAAAGTGGCATCCCTTAAGTGCTGTCGACTGCAATTGTGAGTGTGGGAAAAAAACAATGGGGTGAAATGAGAGGAAGGTCCACGCAGTATGCGATGCTGCAGACGGTGCATCTTTAAGGCGCGAGTGCAAGTGTCTCCTGACGTCTCGGCTGAGAGCTGTGATAAGCGGTGGCTGTCCTGTTTCCATAGCGCCCGGCGCTGCGTCTAACCCAGGGTGGCTGTTTAAATAAACGCTGAATGCTGCTCGCTGTGACAGGCCGCTCTTGCATTATTCTCAATGTCTGATTGGCCGGTTTCTGGAGGCTACATGCCTTCAGTGTGAAAGCTGAAGAGGAGCATCTCCTTGGCAGTGTGCCCCCCAGCCCCTGCCCCCCCAGAGGTGACCTGGAGAATCCTGCCCTTCTGCATCATCTTTACTGGCTGTGCTTCCTCTCCACCCTCCCAAGTCCTACTTGTTTCTTAATTACTAGCAACTAAAATTTAATTAGTCATTAAAATTCCTCCAGCAGACCTGCCCCCCCCCCCATTCCTTGGGGCCCGGCCTCCTGAGGTTGGGCAGGAAATGGACTGGGTGGGGGGAGCACTGTGGGGTCGTTTGAGCACCGGGGGACATCGTACAGAGCTCCTCAGTGACACAGGAGAAAGTTTTATATTGGGGGTGCACAACTTAGTAATGTATATACCAAGGTACAAAGGTCAATGTATGGGGGGGGGGGGGGGGGGGTAA
>JAODUD010000033.1:9421753-9439202 GCA_026784285.1 Stomatorhinus walkeri | reverse complement strand
ATATGTATATATGAAAGTTGAATGTAATTTCGTAACATTGCATGAAGTTAATATCGCAATGTAAGCCACTGTTTTTTAACTGGTGGGTAGGGGGACCATTTTCAGTGGGGAGAAGCAAGCAGGCAGAGCGGGCACGTAAGGCAGGCGATTCCTGGGGCTCCGTCACCGCTGTCAGTAGGTCGCCGAGCGTGCGCAAATTTTACTGCCACCCCCTCAGTTTTACCACTGGCCACATTAGATGAGATGCCTGATGTTTGATTCACTATGGTGCCCTGTTTTTTGTGAAGTGAATTTGGCTCAAAATATAAAAAAAATTGTGTTGTGATTTAACGAAAAAGGAAGAATATAGGCGCTGAAGCTAAACTAGTTGAGAGCCACCGATCTAATCCGATATGATAAGCCACAGGTAAACAAGTGGAACCATGTGATGGTGTCAGTACTTAAACAGTGTCCCAAGACTCATGGCTTGCATTTCAGCAATTCACTATGCGCACATTTCTGCTCTCCCTATGTGTGGTCTTGGCTGGTAAGCTGCTTTTATAATGCTCGGTCAGTACCTCAGTAAATGATTCTGAATTGAATAATGTTTCAAATTCTCCTTCAATTTCAGCTTGTCAGAGTATCAATTATGGTAAGTCATTATAAAATAATATATAAATATATATTTTTTATATTAATATCCGCAGGAAGGTAATAAGAATTCTGCAAATATAGCTTGATAGATGATTATATAGATGAATTGTAAAGTGTTATATTACTAGGTAATACAGCTTTCAATATATTTCAGTACCGGACTTAAATCCAAAAAAGGCGTATGAGTACAAATATGTAGGGGTGATGACTATTGGACGAAATAGGCCAGATCTGGCCGAATCAGGTGTGAGAATTCAGTGCTCACTTAAAATCACTGGCGTATCGGATCAGACTTTCCTTCTTCAGGTATGAGCTCATCTGTTATGAAGTTAAATATATAAACATACAAAAAGAGTACAAAATTGGTGTACTACTAAATTGTCTCAGAAATGATTCAATATTTTTTATCCAAGAGCTTTGTATAAAAACTGGTAAAAAATAAATTAAATGAAAATAAGAAGTACATGTAAATAAATAATTGAATACCGATAAATTGACAGCTATTAATTTACTAATAATAAAAAAAATATTGCTTAATCTTGATAATGCAATAGGAAGAACTATGAAGAAATCAACAAAAAATGTTTTGACTTTTCTTATATTGGTTTATGTACATTCTGTTGTTCTGTTAACATAATAATAATTTTGCTGGTAATAGATTAACGATCTGACCTTCGATGAATTCAATGGCATCCCTGGAAAAAGTTCATTCGTCACCTCCCCGAAGCTGACCCAAAGGGTCGCAGCAGAGTTGACCCAGCCTCTTCTGTTTGAGTATGTCAGAGGCCAAGTTAGGGATCTACAGGCTCCAGTGGAAGTTTCACACTCAGTGCTGAACATAGTAAGAGGGATTCTTGGATTTCTACAAGTTACGGTGAAGACCACACAGAACATTTATGAATTGGAGGAGGTACGTCTCCAAATTATTCACTTAAATCCATAAAAAGTTAATGCAGAGCTACCGTAATTGTGAGCGGTATTTTATTTAACATCAAATCATATAAAATGATGGAAATGAAATTCACTGAAGGATAAGGCATGTTTATATTGAACTGAAGCAGAGATTTGCTTATACATTTTAATGATGGTATCTGTAACGACAGCTATAAATAGTTCCTTACATCTTTGTTACAGCTTGGGATCCATGGAGTTTGCCAGAGTAACTATGCCATTGAGGAAGACCTAAACTCTAAGGAGCTGCATGTCACTCGGATAGTTGATATCAAAAACTGCAGAGAAAAGGCAGCAGTATACAAAGGAATGGCACTGGCACTTGAAAATAATGATTGTAAAGAGGTTTGTCATATTTTACTTCCAAGGTTGCAAGGAAATCAGTGTTGAAGATCATTTTTTATGAATGGTTCTGAATAGGCACATGTACATATTTTAAATGTGTTACGTACTTTCTTCTTTCACAGAAAGGTGATAACATTGTAGAAATTGTTAAATACAAGTATAATGTCAGACCTACTGAAGACGGTGGCCTTATTACAAAGGTCTATGCTGAGGAAGATCAGCTTTTCTCCCCATTTAATGTAAAGGGAGGTAATTCAAAACTACTGGCAACGTAAGGGAACCGTCGTCATATCATTTATGCATCATAAGAATATATGAATCACATTCTGTGTTTAACATATATATTTTTTTTCCATTTAGACAAGAGGTGTTTTTGATTGGTGTGACAGACAGTGTGGGTAATGTAACTCCAAGTCCAATGCAAAATAGAGGGAATCAAATATACAAATTTGGGACGGAACTGAATCAAATTCCACTTCATCTAAACAAAAATACTGATCCAATGGCAAAGGTAAGCTTGATGGTCTGCTAGACCATGATCACATGATCATTAATGGTCTGCTATACCACGATCACATGATCACTGATGTGGTAAATTAATACTTTTGTACATTGTTTGTGTATAATATATTTGTATGTTCTGTAGATTTTAGAATTAATCGAACACATCGTAGCAGCTAACATTGAACAAGTTGACAACTCCAGCACTGCAGATATTCTCCAACTATATCAACTTCTTCGCTTGGTAACTCTTGATAATATGGAAACTCTGTGGAATAAATACTTGGGAAATGCTGAGCACAGGTATCTTTATGTCTGTTTCTTATTTCATTGATAAAATTGCATGCAGCCCAGTGCAATTAAGAAATAATACATAAGCGGTACATGTTGTACATATTCTTAAGCCATGTTCAGAATGTAGTATAACAGGTTATTGCCGATCATACAGCTTCTGTTTATGACTAAGTAAATGGCTGCCTCATCATATAAAATGTAGGATGTGTACGTATATATAATACCAAGTGATGAAATTAGTTTTTTTCATAATGTTAAATGAGAAAATGAGGGAAAAAAGCATTTACCATACGTGAAAGACAATATACAGTACGAAGTATCAAAGCAAGGTTCAAGAAAACTGAAATTGTCTACATCTCTACCTTTGGGATTTCTCAAAACAAGAGACATTCAACATTTGCCTTGATATCAGCTTCACAAACATAATTCTTGTCCAGTTTTGTTGTATGTGGGATCATTCATTTATTGAACAAGAAGGGCTGCCCAATCAGCCAAAATCCTGTACAATTTTCTCATCACATAATCTGACGTAATTTTTCCCTGTCTTTTGTAAAGTACAGATTAAACTGAAAGCCCCTTCACTTTGTGTTCTTATAGGAGATGGCTGCTGGATGTCATAGCCGAAGTTTCAGATTCTAGGGTCATCAGGTTCCTTATAAACAGATTTCAAAGGGGGGATCTTTCAGTAAACGAGGCTACACAGGCAGTTCTGCTGACCTTCAACCATTTAGAAGCAAATTCTGAAACTGTAGGAGTGTGTAAGGTAACAATGCATTTTCCCTTTTGTGGGAATAACTTTTTTATCATAAAGTTTTCATAATTTATTAATAATAGTATGTTTATTATTAATGTTTTTGGTGCTATTTACATTTACCCAGTGTGAAATTGCTCAATTCCTCCACCCCATTTTTTTTAAAGGAATTTCTGATAATGCCATTCAGTAGATCCAGTGACTTGCTGTGGAGCACTATACTTCTGTCTTATGGATCTGTGGTCTATAGGTACTGTGGTACCGTTGACCCCTGCCCACTGATTGCTGTGCAGGTAAATACCATTAACAAACAATTTAAGTATTGTTCTACTCAAACACTACCAGGGATGAGCCTTTCAAGTGCAATTAATTATGATTTGATCTCACGTTTCACAGCCATTGCTGGACCTGGCCACCGATAGCCTTTCTCGAAATGACGAGGCGGATTTGATTCGAGCCTTAAAGGCGATAGGAAATGCTGGCCATCCATCCGGCATCAAAACCATCATGAAGCTCCTCCCCGGCGTCTCTCCGACAGTCGTGTCTGTTTCCACTCGGGCCCAGACAGCAGCTGTGCAGGCCCTCAGACACTTAGCTGTCAGAGACGCGCATCGTGTGAGCTACCCCAAACCTAAGCAGGACATACTTCAAAATCTTTTCTGGGACTCCTGTCGTTAAATTAAAAAACATTCTATTTTAACATTATTTGGTTATTTCGGAAACACTTTCATCCAAGCAAACTATTTGGTTGAAAATTAATTGAAATGACTCAGGTTAAGTACCAAGCCACAAAAATGAAGCCCACCCTGGGATATGAACTTTCATCTTTATATTTCCAATTTAATATTACATGATCCTGCTACAATTTACCTTGTGAGGTGGTCTTCATTGTTTACCCACTAATAGTATATGTCAATGACTAATCAAGCATTTAGGTGAATTGAGGTCTGATATTTATAAGCAATACATCTTCATAGTTTAGTGTATTCATTAAACTGCTGCATTTTTAGTGTATCTTTTGTTTCTATGATATTTAAACTCAATTTTTGCTGCAGGTGCAGGAAATCACATTAAACCTATTTATGCAGAGGAACCTCAGCTCCGAGGTGCGAATGCAGGCCTGTCTGATCCTGTTTGACACAAAGCCACCTTTAGCTCTAGTGTCAATGATTGCATCATTTTTGCTGGAAGAAAGCAATCTGCAAGTAGCCAGTTTCTCTTATTCTCTAATTCGTGGCCTTGCAAGATCCCAAACTCCTGACAACCACATTCTGTGAGTGTTCTGTAGGTGCCCATATCTTAATAATATTCAGATTTAGTCCGTGTCAATCCATATATGTACCTCTATGTGTCTATTTTTTATAACAGATCCATAGCCTGCAATTTTGCCATTAAGATCCTTAAACCCAAACTGGGCCACCTCAGTTACCACTACAGCAAGGCCCTGCACTTTGATTGGTTTAATGGTACGTTCAAATACTCTCTTAAATCAGTCATATGATTTTACCCCTTTGAGATGCCCTTTATTATGCTTTATGTCTCATTTTGAAGGTTAAACAATGGCAGGCTAATTATTGTACAGTTTTATGTTTTTTTTCTTATTTTCAGATGACTTTTTAATTGGCAAATCATCTGATATCTATATTTTCAAAAATATGAATAGCTACTTTCCATCAACGCTTATATCAAAATGGAAAGCCTACTTTATTGGTAGAATACTGGAGACCATTGAGGTAACTGCAATTTTGCTGTATCTTGCATTGCTCGTTTTCTTTTTGTATATATATGTGTGTGTCTGTGTGTGTGTGTGTGTGTGTGTGTGTGTGAGTGTGTTCGTCCGTTTTAACACCCACAAACACTACGTATTTATTATTCTGTTTTGCAACATATTTTATATGTGTACTGTATACTTTTCAAATTAGTATGCACTCCGTTTACTTTGTGTAGTGCCTTGCACTTTGTTTGTTTGGCGCCATATGTATATGTGTCTGTGTACTGTGTTCTTCCTCTTGTATGTCAATAATGTCCATCTTAATTTTGTATGCACTAGAATTCCCCACTGGGATCAATAACATCCATCCAAATTTTAATCTTACTTACAGTTTGGTGTCCATACAGCAGGAATCCAGGAAATGTTCAGGAAGACTACCTCCATTTTAAGTGAAAAACAAAACATGAGTCTTATGGAAGCCATATTAAAAATGGTAAGATGGGTTATATGCAGTCCGAGCACACAGCATCCAATCACATAATTAAATAAAATATATTTTTAAGTTGGAGTGCATTAAAAATTAACTTTGTTTTTACCAGCTCTCAGAATGGCAGTCATTACCGGAGAAACAACCGCTAATATCTGCATTTGCAAGGGTTTTTGGACAAGAAGTATTCCATGCGGATTTGAACAAAGATGTTATTCAAAGTGTCATTCAGGTATGTGGATCATTCTTGCTCTTTTTCATAGCTTAATTTTCAAATCACGCTACATTTAATAAACAATGTAAAGTGTCATTTTTATAACCATTTGTGCCAGATGTGTTTTAAAGATATACTTATTTAATTATTTTGTTTTATATTTACAGGCACTTAGTCCCAAGGCTGGAAAAGAAAGTCCAGTTTGGAATATGATAGAAAATATTCAGAATGGGATAGCATGGCACTGGACAAAGCCATATCTAATATTTGAAACCCGGTACATAAGAGCAACATTGATTGGCCTTCCAACTGAGATTAGCAAATACTACCTCTCTGTAACAGGCGCCACAGTAAATGGTAAATACACTCTACCTGTAACATAACGCATCATTATGTTTTTATGGACTTCAAATAAAGAAGCACACTTTTCTCTTCTCCAGCTAAATCTACAATCAGTCCCCCACCTACAGATAATCTGGGTCAACTTCTGAACGCTGACATTTTATTTGAAACTGATGGAAATGTACGGTAATGTATCAGAACAAAAATATTACAGTTTGTATTATAAATACTAGTATCAAAAAAAAATATTTTGCATATTGATGCATGCTTTGTACTTTCTTGCAGTTCTGAAAAAGACCTATTTGTTTTTCATGGAATAAACAATGATGTTGTTCAGTCTGGTGCAGAATCAATTAGTAAATGCCTTTTAAATATTCCATGGAAATTTTCTATAAAAACGAATGTAAAATCAATGAAATTCCAACTGGATACCACTCCCTGGAAATCACGGACAGAGATTTTGTCTCTCAAGTATGATTTTTTTTTGTCTATATATGCATATTATACATTTTGTATGTACACTCAGATGCAGTTTATTAAGTACACTAGAAAATCATGTAGGTGCAACTAAACACATATATTTTAAAATGTGGTGGTCCCAGCATCTCAGAAACAGCAATCCTCCTTGGATTTAACAAACTGCAGTTTCTAGAGTTTGCAGACATTGGTATGATAAACAACAAACACCCAGTCAGAGGAAGGCCATATTTGCTGAAGCTAACAGGCAAACCACTGGGGCAAATATAACAGTATAACAGCGTTGTGTGGAATGGCTTCTGAAAAGTCTTAAAGCCTTAAAGCAGTTCATGAGGCAAGTGGGTCATATCCACTAGATAAATGTACTTAATAAAGTGGCCACTGAATGTGCATCTAATTCAGACATTGATGCATAATAATTCACATTCAAAAAACGTGGTGGTAATAGTAGAATAATTCTGTAAATGCTTGCAGTTACAATGTCTATGCAGTCTCAAGAAACATTGAAGATCCAGCGGGGGCTAAAACGACTCCAATGATGGGAGACCGCATGGAATTTAAGGAAAATCCACAAACCATCAAAAACACAACAGGAGAGTCTGGCCAAGAGCAGGTGTGTCCCTCGTGATAAAAAAAAAAAACCTTTGGCCAAAAAAAGCACATGTGGGTGTATGTATGTATTTGTATGTTATCCTTTATCCAACAGACAAAGAGCTGGTCAGAGTCAGACCATCTTCAAACAAAGATTTGTGCAAAAGCTCCCATTTATGCCACTGCAATGTGCATGGAAATGGAAGCAGAAAGAGCACATTACCTCAGCGAATATCCTCTTTACTATGTCTTAGGGTACACGCGGTGCACATTTACACTCGAGCCAGGTAAAGATATATCCATCTTCATTTAAACATCTTTTGGAGTCAATGGAAAAAATGTATTCCATTCTAACTGAAAATCATTTTTATTATATCAATCCATTAAGAAAGTTAGAGCAAATTGTCAGGTTCCAGAAGAATTTTTAATTTAATGACATTATCACGTTTTCTTTTACCTGTGTTTCATGTTTTTGTTTTTTTTTTACAGTTGAGAGAAATAAACCGATTGACAAAATACAAATAGAAATAAACAATGAGGCTAACAAAAACACGGAAAGTGTCAGTCAATCAATGAAAATTTTCCTCAGTCAGCAAATGTCCAAGGTACAATATATTAATTTTTCATATTATTATGAAATTGACACATTGTACGATGTTTTCAAATGTAATACAAAATGTAATCATTACTGTCCTGCTTCACCTCCCAGTCTCTGGGCTCCATACCAGATCCTGTCTTGACTGTGACAGCTTTGGCAGTCAGTGGTAATGACAAACCTGAAGGTTATGAAACGACAGTTTATTTGACTCAAGCTGTTGAGAAGGATGAAATTCAGCTCTTAGTTTCGCAAACTGGAGAAGAAGCCAACTGGAGATTGTGTGTAGATGCAGATTTTGATAGAACTAATAACAAATCAAAGGTACTCATGCTAATTCCTTGTTTAAAATCATGACATGTGTTTGATACCATATTAATAATATCACTGTTGCTGTCATCAGGGACATTTTGCAACCATGATTCCATTTGTATAGAATGATGACATGACCTTTAGTATATATATGTTCATACATTCCAGATGCAATTACAATGGGGTGCAGAGTGTCAAACATACAAAATTAATGTAGAAACTGAAGCATCACACTTGCCTGGATCAAATCCATCCCTGAATGCCATGGTGAACTGGGAAGAGGTGCCGGAGTACATGCAAGAAATTGGAAAGCGGTACTTTCTGATTGACATCGTACTATTGTGCTTAACATAAACAGAACAGTAGCTAAAGAGCTTTTTAATCTGTGTGACTAGTCTATACACATTATCCTGCTGGTCATTCTTATCAGAAGCCAGGAGACAAGAGAGATATATAGCAAATCACTACTGATTAGGCAAGCCCCACAGGCTGAGGTAAACATATAGTTGTATACCCTAGTTTTACATGGAATGACGTAACATATATGGAAAATCATGCCCATATGAAGCGATAATGACAATCATCAGTCCATCTGACTGCTGAAAATAAAAGTTATGAAGTTCCCTGTTAAAAAAGGTAAAAATATGTTATATCTTTTAGTGGAAGTAAAAAAATGAACAAAGATGAAATCGAGAAAACTTATATAGCTTATATAGAGAGTAAAGCAGACCTATGATTAGGGGTGTACCTGGAAATTCTGCCCCACCAATAAAATCTTAGAAATAAAAAATATATATATATATATAAAATATTGTATTGTTTGTCTTATCTTCTTAAGAGTTGGAGAATACATTCCAGGCGTGGCCTTACTTCGAAGATTTTCTCAGACACATGAGAAAAATCCAGAAAAGCACATTTCTGCCTTAGTGACTTTGGCAACTTCAGAGAGCTTTGACATGAGGATGGAGATTCCAGAGGTGGGATAGTCATTTGTTGAATTATTTTTTCCTCTTTTGCTAACAATGTATAAGCAATTCCCAATCAATACATTGGAAGTTCCTTAATACACTTGTGTTTTTTAACAGCTTACAGTTTATCAAAAGGAAATTCCTCTTCCTTTTCAATTATTTCCCTTTGAGAGTAATCAGCAAAATAAGGAACCAAGCATTTCCTCATCAGTCCGGCTTCTCGAGATACAAGGTAAATTTTTTCTGCCTAGTTTAAGCAAAATAAGTAAAATTTGATAAAGCAGGAAACATCTGGGAATACAAAAATAGAAATGTATTTTTGCATTTTACAGGTATTTGCACAATTTCTGGGAACCACTTCAGGACCTTTAACAACATCAGATTCACTGAAGCTATGCCAAAGGACTGCTACCTTGTTTTAGCCAAGGACTGCACTACAGAAGAAAAGTTTCAGGTTTTAGTGAAAGAGCAATTTAATAGAAGAAAGGAAGTCTCTCTCACAACGCCAGTGGGGTGAGGAGCATTTGCCAGATCACACATCACATATCAGACCAATTAATATCAACAATATTCTGTTAATATTGTGTTCATAGCCGTATCTGAATTGTTCATAACATATCAATATATTCATTTACAGGTCCATCAACATGAATTATTTCAGGTCGGGCATTCAGTTAAAAATGAATGATTCCAACATCTTGCTGTCTACCTTGCCAATAAGAGACACATCAGGTAATTTATACCATAAAAATCAGCTATATTAGTACCCCTTATATATTTCTGTGATGGTGTATTAGATATTTGTGTTTTCTGTGTACAGGGACCTTAGCTTGACCCATTTGTATATACTACTGGGTTTAAGGGGCATATAATTGTGTAGAAATGCTTATTTATGCTGAATATGACTGCCGACCTCAGTATATTTTAGATGCATCTGTGATCAAAGACAGGTATTTCAAGTAAAAAAAGAAAAAAACATGATCTCTTTAATCTTTCCCAGTCTTGCAGATTATGTTGTTTTCTGTAGATTCAGAGCATTTCTTTACTCTTTAAAAATGCAGGCATGCCGATTATAGCATTTTGTGCTGCCATGCACAAGTGCTGCAATGGTGCTATTACAAGCTGCACTCTATAATAGATAAAAATTTGTTGAGAACCTATTCATTAAATTTTTAAATGTCTTGGTAAGTTAAAACATTTTTTTTTTTTTATCTGCTATATGTAATTGTATAGTTTTTATTTTTGTTAAATTTTGTCATCAAAGTACAAATTAAAACTTCTATAATCCATCCAATTTATTTTTATCTGGCTCGCAGGAAAACTTTGCAGTCTGATTTTAATATTATTACTCTTTAAAACAGGACAATTACTGATAAAATTTGAGAATGGGATTGTAATCCAAGCACCAACGCTAGGACTCAATAGTTTGTATTACAATGGACACACTTTAAAGGTAAGATATTCCACAAGCATATAGCAAATAATCAGTGTTTTTCCTACAACAGATTGTTACTGTTTGAATTGGAATGTAATTTCCTGTTTTTAAATTAGGTTGAGATTGAATCTGGGATGAAAAGGACAACATGTGGCTTGTGTGGTCAAACAGATAGAGAGACCAAAGCTGTATTCAGAAAACCTAAATCACAGATGCCCAGAAACGCATTCAGCCTCCTCACCTCATGGATGCTAGACAGAACAGACTGCTCAGACAGTATGATTCTCTATATGTCATCCTTTTAAAAGTTTACTACAATATGATTCTAAATTAATCTAATTTAATTAATATTTTAAGTTTTTTTTTATTTCTTTAGCACAACTGTCTACTATAGTAGGTATTATATAGGTATTATATAAGGTATTAACTATCATCTACTGTATTTGTGATTGTAAATGATGAAACTTTATATGTTATACAGTACTGTGCAAAAGCCATAGGCAGTCAAAAGAAAAGCTGAAAATTATCTGGATAGTAAGTGTATATTTGCTCAGAGCAAAAACACATTTTGACATCAGAATATATGCAAATTATGAATAACACCAAAGAGTAAAAAACGAAGAGGAATTTCTTCTGTTCTCCAAAAACTCACTGATATCTTGCTGGATGGCTCGATGAACATGGCTTCAGTTCCCAAACCACTCATCAGGGCCATCTTTGTCATTCCATGTATTTGTTAAATTTCACCAACAACTTAATTATTGAATTAATTAGGTTTCTAAAAGTGATCTAGTCAAAAAATGCATGCGTGTATTGGGTGGTTGTTGCAAATACTGTTGTGATTATAGGTGAAGTTTGAAATGGTTAAGCTAACACACTATTACAGATGCAATATAACAGTTTTACACAATCTTGTAGGTCACTTAAACATCATTGACTGCCAAAGACTTTTACAAAGTACTGTGTCTGAGTGAAAATCCCAATTGGTCATGCATTTTATTGAGGGCAGATAGCAAGGGCTTCAGTTTGGACTGAGCAGCATGTGTTGAAATGCTTGTAAATGTATGTTTATTCCAGCCTGCAGTCTACAACGTCAACATCTAGAGATGAAGCTAGAGACGAAGTCAAAGTGTTACTCAGTGGAACCGGTGCTACGCTGCAGGGAAGGCTGCTCTCCCAGAGGCACTGTACCGCAATCTGTTGGTTTTCGCTGTGTCCCCACTGGTAAGTTTACAATAATGTGATAATTTTCTGGAGCATACATTATATCGACAAAATATTAGGACACCTGGGCATTACATCTACAGGAACTCTTATGAAGTGGGCATCAATATGAAGTGGGTCCCGCCTTTGCAGCTATAACAGCTGCCACTCTTCTGGGTAGGTTTTCCACCAGATTTTGGAGTGTGTCTGTGGGAATTTTTGCCCATTTATCCAGAAGAGCATTTGAGAGGTCAGGCACTGATAATGGATGTGAAGGCTTGGCTCACAATCTCATCCCAAAGGTGTTCGATGCAATTGAGATTAGGGCTCTGTGCGGGCCAAGCAAGTTCTTGCATAGCAAACTCCCCCAACCATGTCTTTTTGGACCTTGCTGAACAGAAAAGGACCTTCCCCAAACCGTTCCTACAAAGGCGGAAGCAGAGAATTGTCCAAAATGTCTTTGGCATGCTGAAGGGGAAAACTAAGGGATGTAGCCCAACCCCTGAAAAACAACCCCACACCATTATCCTTCATCCATCAAACTTTACAGTTGGTACAGTGCAGTCAGGCAGGTAACGTTCTCCTGGCATCTGCCAAACCCAGACTTATCCATCAGACTGTCAGATAGAGAAGCGTAATTCGTCACTCCACAGAACATATTTCCACTGCTCCAGAGTCCAGTGGGAGCGTGCTTTTTACAAAACTCAGTGACCCTACTCTGTTACTTTGAGTGGTCTACCACTTTGGGGCTGAGTCTCTAGTGTTCCAAAACATTTAAACTTAGCAATAATACCATTTACAATTACCTAGCAAATGTTTGTACACATGACTGCATGCCTAGGTGCTTGATTTTGTCCTGGGTCTGAATGAAACACCTGAATTCAATTATTAAAAGGCATGTCCCAATATTTTTGCCCATATATTGTAACTCAGAAGAACGTTTTTTGATTATAATCTATTTCTTTTTAGTCAAAACTGGAATTTTTCTAAATAAGAAACTCATCTAGTTAACAAGTCTTGGAATTAGTTATGGATTATGTAACATTTTACTATATGTTTATAAAATATATTCTGAAGCTTTCTGAATCGTTACCATGAACAACTATTGATCGCTTGTTAACTGCTTATTTCAGATACTGCTGTGACATCTTTTGATCCTCCCTCCTCAAGATCATACGATACAAACAGTGCATATGTGGAGGAAACAGTGGATGCACACATATCCTGCTTTTGCAAAGCGAATGACTGCTAAGCTGCTTGAGTGTGTGTTTGTTTGGCAATAAGAATATTGAGGTTCATAATAAAGTTCATAATAGTTATTCTCATAAAACTTTTCTTTGAGTTGATTTCCAATATTGAAATGGCATTTGATTATAACCGAGAGTAGTGATGTTAAACAATGCAGGAGGTGTATAGTATTGTGTTGATGTCTTACGCCATCAAATAACATACTTGAGGTAAGTGTATATTTACAGAGGAAAAAATATTAGAATATATGCAAATGAACAGTAACAAAAAAATAAAAAGAATGTCTTCTGCTATCCAATAATGTTATTGGTATCTTGTTTGGCAACTAGAAGAACACCACTTTGGTTTCCTAAACTCTAAATGATGCCACCGCTGGCCATTCTATGCATTTATTAAATTATACCAGCAGCTCACTTAATAATTAAACTTAAATAATTTCATGAGGCATTCATTAGCCAAACATGGCATGTTATTTTTCAAGTGAAGAAATACAACTTTGACTATCAAAGGCTTTATAGTATTTACTACTGTAAACCAGATACAACTTACTTTTACAAATGCTACTAGAATTATTTATGTATGTTTGGATAAGCAAAAAAAAAAAAAAACAAGAATAGAGGTATTCATATCCCAAGTAAGCTGATTAATAAGAGATGTACATTATACATATAGCACCAGTGGAGAATATTATATATACTGTATAAAGAACCAAAATAAAAAAACAATTAAAAATAAAAAACCAATTAAAAATATTTTGTGCATTTTCACAACGTTATATTGTCTCATAGCGCTTTACATTTTCCCTGCCTTAAGACACTTAGTAAAGAAGCCAGAGGTGACAGTGGAAAGGAGAAGATTCCTGGAAGGAAGAAACCTTGGGTGGAACAAGACTCAAAGTGGAAGCCCATCCTCCCCCTACCATATTGGGCTTCATTTTACATTGCCATGTATCTAGTGAGATTACATTATTTGTTATTTGTTTCTAACGGCAAACTACATTTCATATGTATGTCACACTTCTCTTGCCTTTTATACAGGTATATACAGGGAATCTCCATTCTGTACTGGAATGCTGCTAGTTTAAATGAAAATCATTAATATAAATCACTTATACAGTCCGTTCTGCTACAACACGACTAATGCAGTCCTGAAAAACCTCACGTTCACTAAAATGACTTACTAAAATCCATATATCCAATGGGAAAAAAAGTAGAATAGTAGATTCCGAAGACTTCAAAACTTAGGAACTTAAGCCAAACAAATGGAATTAAAGAATAAAAACAGTGATACCAGTGGCCAATAATGTAATTATATGCATTTCAAATAAAGAAACAATAATAATAGAGAATAATATATGAATACATTATCTCATAAACATCTCCTCTTATGAGTCTCGTGAGAATTGCCTAGTAACTGCTTCTACTGGCTAGTTTGTCAATTGCCGAGAGTCTTCTGTAGTGAGCCAGGGCCACCATGTCGTGGGACATGCAAACAGCATAAATACAGTGGATGACGTTAGGTGGAAGGACACTGAAGGCAACATTGCTACACAGAACGTTTCCAAAAATTGCTACGAAAAGCAAATGTAAATGGCTATAAAAAGGTTTCTGTGCGTTTCTTGTATAATTTGTAACATTGTTTTGTATTTTTTAAATTTATGACTTTGACCTGTGTAATGTGCTTTTCTCTCTGACTGAAAATCTCACGAATACAAATGTAATTCCGTGTTCTATTGGATATTAAAAAATCAATTGAGTTAGATGAAATTTTCGGTGTGTTATCACACATTGTAGCAAGACTGAATGTGCAGGTGAATACTCCTTAATGTCGGAATTCATCATGAACCATAAACAGCTGCAGTTTCAGTCACAGTGTTGGCAACGAAGAGCAATAAAGACAGGATCTAGTGAAATATTTTACAGGACAAACATCTTGGTAACACACTCTAGTTTTCAACTTCACAGGCAGCTATGCTGCTGAAAAATGCATCAGAAATTTCCATCCATCCACCCATTTTCTGTAACTACTCATCCTATTGAGGGTCACAGGTGGTCTGGAACCAATTCCAGAGGCTATAGGCACAAAGCAATAACCTAGGATGGGGCATCAACCCATCACAGGAAACACTCACACAGCATTCACTCACACAGGCACACATATCATAAATTTACATTTCAAATATTTATTTTTAATATTGCCTGCAAGTGGGTGATTTGATCCATTCATGACTGTGCTCATGTTAGGATGACCACTTGTCTGGATTTCATCTGGTTTCATCCAGTTTTCCAGCCCCTAGTCTGAAGTCCTGTCAGGTGTCCTCCTTTTTGGACACAGGTATCTTCCTTCATAGGGTCATACTAGTCATCGTAATTTGTGTCCAACTGTATAATGAGTATATAATAGTTATCGCAAATGAAGCTTTGTGAACCGTTTGCTGTATTTTCTGCCCCCACTAGATGGTGCTCTCTGTTTTGAAAAGGGCTTAAATCATGCTCCAAAGCAAATCAAGAGCACCATCTAGTGGGGTCAAAAATACAACAAATAATTAATGAAGCTTCATTTGCCCATCATTAGCATCAATGGGTTCTGTCATCAGTTTTGCTATCATCCTGCATCATAATTCAGGTTTCCTTTGCTGTCCAAAAGCAGAGCATTCTTATGAAACATTTCACAACCCAAAATGGTGTAAAGCAAAGAACCAGTTAACATTAATTTAAATTAAAATTTTTGAGGGGTTCTCAGACCGAACAAATTACCTACTAAAATCATACCAAATAACACATAAAACCTAAAATAACACTAACATATTGTAATAACAGGAATTAAATACTAAATAAACATCCTACAAAAAATACAAGCATGTACATTGTAGTTTCACTTACTGTATGAGAATCAAGACAGTCATGCATCATTTAATGACAGGGATATGTTCTGAGAAATTATTTTTGGGTAATTTGTGAAGTTGTGAAAACATCATAGAGAACCTAGACTGTACACTACTACACAAGTAGGCTATATGAAATTGAGTAAATAACAATAAAAAACAACTACAGTATAGTAAATACATAAACTAGTAACAGCTGTTTATCACTATGAAGTTATGTACTGTACATAATTGTATGTGTTATACTTGAGTCACCACAAACACGTGAGTGTTGCATTGCGCTGTGACAATGGCTACAGCATTGTTCGGTGATTTTTCAACTCCATTACAATCTTATGGGGCCACTGTCATATATGTGGTCCTTCATTGACTAAAACTCTCATGGGAACGGGGCATGGTGCAAGCAGCACACAGGAGGTGCTCTGAGACACAAAGGGGTTCATTACAGAACTTACAAACAAAAGAAAAGAACCACGACGTGCCAAAATTAAACCGGGGAACGGTGTAGTATCTTCACATATAGTAGCACAATTTGACAAAGTTATACCTCTAGTGGCCCTTTGGATGTATGCCCTTGTTTCAGATATTGCGTTAACCTTTACTGATGTATGATGAAATATTCTAGTGACATGTCATGCTGTCTTCTATAAAACCAGCCAATTACTTAATCCAGATAAATCCCAATCAGTACTTAGGTGACTGCGGACCCACCCAGATGGAACTCATTCAGCGTCAGCGATAAAGCATGATAAAACTTTTGAGTGTCACAGATACGTGTGTGTGTATGATTATATAAAATGTTGAATAGGAAATGTGCTGTTGAGAGGCAAATAGATTTTACTTTCTCTTTGTTCATTTGGTGTGTGCTGGTTCCAAGGTACCTCGTCACCCTGCAGTTATGCTGCTACACCAGCTTTCTGTCATCTCAGTCACGGTCTCACATTGATTTTCTTAAGAATTTGCCTCCATTTTACAGGAGCACAGTGACACTCACTGCTAGATTCATTACCTGATTTAAGTCATCCTCAGAGAGAGAAAATGCACAGTTTGTATATGAGATCCCGCAAGATCAAGTCATTGACCAGATCACCTCCAAGTTACGAGAGATGATCCTGAAGGCCAGAGCTACATCCTCCTCAGGACACTGCCACTAATCCAATGGGCAAACAAAGGGTTTAAACCAAGATTTTTTCTCGGTTTCTGAGGATTTACATACAAGGAATCAGACTGGTTTGATTATTTACCCGGGCCCAGTTACAGACATCACCTCCTAGTTTGCTCAGCCATTGGTTTAACCCCTTTCTAGAATATTTTAGGTTATTGACCTTGCTTGTTCCCTCTAAATCTACCAAAAGCTAATATCCTTATCATCGATGATGGGGTTTGGTAAACTAACTCAATACACAGACACACACACACACACACACACGCACACGCACGCATGTAGGGTAAACATATCCTTATGGGGACCGCTCATTCATTTCTATAGGGAAAATGCTAATGCTAA
>JAODUD010000033.1:9376348-9393419 GCA_026784285.1 Stomatorhinus walkeri | reverse complement strand
TCATAGTTAGCATTAGCATTTTCCCTATAGAAATGAATGAGCGGTCCCCATAAGGATATGTTTACCCTACATGTGCGAGCGCGTGTGTGTGTGTGTGTGTGTTTTACTATAGCTTTTATAGGAATCCTGACAGGAATCTCTATCACAGCATGGCGAAAGCAATATTAAGTTGGATTTTCCAAATGCATATGTATTAATTACCATAATTTATTTCAATTTATTGAAATACTTTTGAAAAATATTTAAATGATTTCATATTTAAATAACATTTTTCTTTCATGCAGTAAGCAAAGGGTGAATGTGGCATTAAGAAAAAAACCTTTTTCACTGCTGAATGACTGTATTCATATGCCAACAAACGTGACTGCAAACTGAATGGGAAGAACGGTTGGTTACCTTTCTGGATAACACACAAAGGAAGATGAAGATGAACATCCCTTGGAAAGCGTTACAGATGGTGAACAGATATGCAGTGACAGTGGTCTCTTGGAGGATGTGTAGGACACCGAAGGTCCAAGTGGCACCAAGGACAAATAAAAGAGCGAGGGCTCCCCTAGCACATGACCTGAAGGGGAAAGCATTTTTTAAAATTGTGCTCCAGTCATGAAACAAGGTGCAAGACATGTTCTGCATTTATACAGAACTGATTTTGTCAGACAATACCATACAACTTAGCTGCCACAGTAATGCATTTTCTGAAATAGAAGAAAAGTATGAATTCCCAACAGTTTCTTTTAGGGTGTTTGGTTTTCTAGCTTTTCACATACAACCATAATTGCAGATGAACTGGGACTCAATGATAAGTATAAAAATGCTTGAAATATACATTAGGTGAAAGTAGAGAAACTATGTTACCTGATATTTTCGTAGTGGCTAATTTCAGGCTTCTTTATAGCAGTGTGACGATACACTTTATACATGATCACTCCAAAAGCCAAGAGATTAACCTTAGGCAAGATTTCATAATTAGACATGCAGCATATGCCTAAATTGATTAATTGTAAATAATAATAAACATAGTAAATATAAGGCATTAGAAGATAGATTGATTTATTCATCTGTTTATTTAAATTTATTTTCCTGACTGCCAGAAATACAGGATTAATTCTTACCAGAATAATTAAACAGGCTGGTCCAATAAAACTCCATATGAAATTGTTCTCTGTACTTAACCAACACCTGCAAAATTAACAGATGTTACTTATCACTACAATCCTGTAAAACTGTTGGGGATTATTGAAATGCAGACGTGCAAAGTTTCACTTACGCTTTTTTAGTACCATAGTATTTGTAACCGAGTGTTGCAGAAATTGCTACCACAACGGCAGGGCTCCCATAGCCAAAAATGTAGAAGTTGCGATGCAAGAAACCCTTATTGTAAATGACGCCAACGACTATCAGATAGAGATGAATTCCCTCGATGCACATCCAGGCGAATGCAGCTAAAAAGAAGTAATGCAACAGCATGGCAACGATGGAGCAGAAGTGCTAGGGAAGAATTGAAAAGTAAAAAAGCAATATGGTCAAACTGCAGCTTGTTTGTCCTTACAAACAAGTAGTTATAACCATATCTCATATATCTCATAACCAACTTTTTAATATGAAGCAAAATATCACTTTACAGACACACCGTTGTGACCGTTAAATGCATGGATAGATGAATGGATGGATTGATGGATGGATATATGAAATTTGAGAGCTATAGATGTGTGCTGTGAAAGAAAGCCATGGATATAATGCTGTGGATAGAGAACAAACATTTCATGATTAAGCAAAGAACAGTGCTCACTTTATGGTTGCTCATATTAATTCCAACTAAAAATATGAATTCAGCCATGAAGAGACTGCAGCAAAGGTTTTTGTGAATAGTTGTCCTGGTGCTCTGTATTTCGCTGAAGAACCAGAAAGTAAAGATGCACATAGAGAGACATATGATTGATATTATCATTCCGAGTTGGGTAAGTCTGGTCAGAATATTCAAGTGGTCTGCAATCTGCAAAAACAACAACAACAGTCAAGTTTGCATAATCATAAAAAGTTGCATTAGAGCACTGCTAAACAGAATTATTATTAATACCATAATTTGCCTTTATGTATAAAAAAATGATACATGCGATACATATAAAATAATGTAAAAAGTTAATTAAATACATGTAACATGAGGTTCTACTTAGAATACAGAATAGGGACCCCCCATGAACCTCAATATGACAAGCAGTTTCAGAAATTTAATGGATGGATGGAATTAGACTTAGAAACACAAAACAAAAACAGTTATTGGAGGATGCATATGAAAAGTCTAAGCTTACTTCGGAGCGTCCTGAAGACATCAGGATGGCAAAGTGGGTCATGTGATTACAGCTGCAGGTGGTGTGGGTTCTGTTGACATGAATGTATTTGCAACCATCTGTGGACCATTGGCCCCTCATTGACTCTGAGTACTTCCAGAATGCACATTTCACAGAATGAAGATCAGAGTCAAATGGCTGTATAAATAAAAGTACAGAGAAATAAAGAAATGCAATAAATCAATAAATAAAAAGTAAAAATGATACGTTTTGGTTTGTGGTGTAAATATATACAGTGGTACCTCAGTTCTCGAACTCATTAGAACTTGAATTTCTTAAAAGTCTTGCCTTGTCTACTTCGAACTCGATCTGAACCTCAGAAGTCAAACCGGGAACGCCGACCTAAGATAACTTGTTCACGGGGAAATGAGTCATGCTGCAAGTCTCTCAGCGGAAACAAAGGATAAAGCTTCAGTCTCAGCCTCGCATTAGCTGTGATAGCACCGTGCATGTTTACACTAGCTGAATACATAAATTTAGACAGTAAAAATTCATTTAGACAATGATAGACAGTAACGGTAATATTTATATGATGAAATACATTTAAAAATGAAGATTTCTTATTCATTATTTTAATATTAATAATAAACCATTTATATATTTTATTATAATAATATTTTTGTGCCCAGCGGACGGAGATGTCAGGGTATCGGGGAATACGGGGTTTAATTACAGGTAAGGCAGGCAAAAAGCAGACAGACAATACAATGACTGGACTGGGGAAACAAACTTAAACGCGAATGAAATACTGAGGACTAATGACAACAACCAGAAACAGTTGATTAACGTTCCACACAGGGTTATCGAGGGGGCGTGGTACACAGAAGGAGATCCGGCAGGACACATTGTTTGGATACATTTATTTTTTTACTTTACAAATTACTGTTTAGATAAATGTGCTTAGATATGTTTAGTACAGTATATACTCTTCCTGTTTTGTCCGGTTCATTTTGTGTTTAAATGTTTAAAAAGGGTATAATTCTTTGGGGCTGGGAAACAATTAATTGGTTTTCCATTATTTCTTATGGGGAAAATTTGATCACAACTCGAAATTGTTAGGATTCGATCCGGAGTTCTGAACGGATTAAATTCAAGTTCTGAGGTAGCACTGTATATAGCCTTAGGCAGTCATAGAAAATGATTAAATAATCTTCCTGTTGGTGTAAAACTTTGCTACCATGCCTGTCAAATAGTGTTAGCTTCATCATTTCAAAATCTCTCTTAAAGTCAGCCCAGTATTTGCAGCACTGTTGACCACTAGGACACCTTGTATGGATAATCAATACCACACTGACTTTTTAATCTAGTTAAATTAATTAGTTAAGTAAGCTTGTGATAAAATGTAACAAATCCATGTAATAGCTGAGGAGGGGTTTGGGAACTGAAGCGGTGTTACTGTTTATATAGTAACACTTCAAATGAAAATGTCATCTAGCATGCATTAAAGATGCCTTCATAATGCCTTTTAATGGTTGGTATACAAATTAATAATGCATGCTGAAAGTTAAAAGGTATTTTAATGCTGATTATAACATTTAATAAGCTCAAATGAAGCTCTACTCTACAATGCATTATATTAAGAATTAAGGATGCTTTGTACTGCATTAGAAATTGATCTATATTGTATTATAGATGAGAGCTCCATTAAGCATTCATAATGCATTATAAACATGACTATTATATCTTTTTATGAATATTTATAGCCATGCTTTATGAATGCACTATAATGTATTAAGAATGTTTTCATAGATCCTTACAGATATTACATTAATTTAAAGTGTTACCATAAATAAACACTAAATACACTTATCACACTTCATTTTATACACTTACTTCAGAGTGTTTTAAGGAAAATGTTACCACATCAAGCTCATAGACATTTGCTGGTTTTAGGGCAACTGCTACAACTTGAGAGTTCACAGTAAAATCTTCGACTTCTGAATGTTGTTTATACTCCTGCACAAGTTTGTCTTTGCTGTTTTTCAAAAGATTGCTAATGCTTGTGTAACGAAGAAAAACCACAGAGACATTTTCTGAGAAAGAAAGAGATTAAGTTACACTGACACGCACCATACACAAACAGTTGCGAAGAAGTCTATAGTGAATAAATGAATAATTGCATTACAACAATTTAAAAATGTCTTTTAATATAATGATCAGTACAGTCTAACAAAGGGCATCACACTATAAACCATCACTCTATAAAATTACTGAGCATTCAACCTACCATTGACTTTTGTTTCTGCAGAGTGCAATTTAATGGAATCTCCTCCCAGATTAGCTTGAAGGTTCAGTTGTTTATTCTGTTGTGTTTCAAAAGCACATAGCTTAAGGGCTACAAATGAAAACAAAAATGCACACCATGTTATAGTATAAAAAGAGGTAAATAAAAAAATAATGTAATACATAAAAATGTTGAAAAAGTACTACACAGTTGAGCAGACTATATGAGGAACATAGATCAAATATTCTAGTAGCTCTATAATCTGTTTATATGAGCTTTTTGAATAAGTATTCTTACCTAAGTTGCTTGCATTGACTTCCACTTCTGTTGCGGTTTTGTAATTTTTAGAAATGCTCAGAGTTGCTTCTTCGACAGTATGCAATAGTTTTGTAATGGTCTGTTCTTGATTCACCTCTGTTATATTATACCATGCATTGTTTTCAACAATATTGTTCACTGTGTTTACAAAGACCTATCAATAAGAAACAATTTTGGTAAAAATGAATTCATATACAGTTATACATTCATTTAATTCATATACAATCATATATGAAATTAGTAATGAAACTATTGGCAACATAATCTACATGTGTTAAGACTTTTTTATATTAAAATAAATTGTAAAAATGAATAGTAAAACTTACTTTTATTGTTTCATTAGTAGAAGCATCCACATTAGCACCAGTGTCATTCACGACAGATAACAATGGCAGGGATCGAGATAAGACCTCCACATATGAAATGATATCGACTGGTGTCAGGTCCTCCGAAGTTTGTTTTCTGATTTCTTTAAGCAGGGGTAGGGGACTTTTATTGCCACTCATCTAGACATTTAATAAATTAAATAAATTTAATGCACGGAACATGTCTCACTTAATTAAATTACTGCACTAAACATCATTGATTACGTAAACAATCAAATTATTATTGAAGTCATTATACTGAAATAAAATCACACCTAGAGGCACATCATAAGAGCCAGATGGTTAATTCACTATCCTGTTATTACTGTTCAAAATGGATTCTGTCCTAGAGGTTTACAGAGTACACGGGTCATGATTTCAGTCAACGTTTAATTATTTATGCTTTTCTCAAGTGTTAATTTAACTACGCACTAAAATACAGGTAAAAAAGCAAACTTATTTTCATTGCATTAAACTAAAAATACCTAAATGGGTATTTCTCAAAATGTTTTTATTTTATTATTTTTCTCTTGAGTAGCAGAGCTATTAATTATTTAAATTCATTTATATTGAATTAGAAATTATTTGTAGTAATTGGTGAAACAAGTTGTGAAAACACAATGTGGGATTATTAAGATGTCAATAACTGATTAGTGTAAACTGGATCCCATTGCGTTAAATATAGCAGTGATTTAATATACACAGTAACCCTACCCCTCCATAAGTTACAAAGAGAGGTTACTCCTATCGCTATGTCCATCTTTAATCCATTAGATATAAAGGATTGTTTGAAATAAATGTATTTGATAATCAATCAATTCTTGTCTTTAATTTTACTGAGGAATGTAATAAAACCATAGTGAATTGCTAGGGTAAATTTCTTTATCATTACAAATCTGGTTTAATACTGCAGGTATAATTAATCAAATTGAATATAAGTAAAGCCAGTGAAATTTGTTGCTTGACTTGAATTGGTAGACCAAGTTAAAAAAAATAATAAAACAATACTAATAACTTTGTAATAATGATGCTCTGTACTTACACTTTGTAGTGTTTTATTGACCATCTGGGAGACACATTTGTCATTCAAGTGACACATCGTCTTTGGAATTTCTGTAAAAAACAAAAAAAGTTAAAAACAAATTCAGCAACCCCAGTGGAACACGACAGTTTTTTTTATTGACTACTGGGCAGGAACAGGGTAATATTGGGAAGCAATTTAGCTACATAATATAGAACATGAGTGTGGATTCCTAAACTCCCAAACCACATATTGTTCTTGCAATATATTATGAGTGATATACAATAAGTGTTGTAGAAATTTTATTAGTGTTTCCTTAAATATGGAATATTTCTTTTGGAAAAGGCATTAATATGAGTTTTTCTAGAAGCTCATCTGTGCAGTAAATGCTATTTTTGGGTGCAAATTGTTTAGTATCTGGATTTCTCCACAGATAAGAGCGGCTATAGGATCACGACGCAATGGGACTAGGGACCAAAGACTTTCAGATCATTTCATCAATATCTGCAGATAACCACAGGCCAAAACACACAAAAGGATAATGAAAGATTTCATTGCTGCATTTACATTTTCATTACTAGATAATTATCTACGTTGCATTGCATTGTGAGGCTTATTTATTTGTGAAATCTCACTAATAAAGCTGACATTCGCCTTATGCAAACATTGAAATCTATGCCACAATGCACACTGAAAAGTATATAAAACAGGTGATAAATTACCAACACAGTGTGTATCATCATTTGTTTGAAAAATTTCCGTCCCAGTGGATTTGTAGCCAGGTGCACATGTGCAGAAGTAGCTCCCTTGAGTGTTGCTGCAATAGGCATTTTTACCACAGATGCCTGTGACATTTTCACATTCATTGTCATCTGTGATTAAAACAGTAAACAGAACAATTACAATAGAAGGCAAAGAATGCATAGTGTTCACATGTGTATTAATATTAATAGATGATGTCTATCCATCCATTCTACAGCAACTTATCCAGTAAGAGAACAGAATAGTGCGCAAAGCAGGGGAATCTCTCTCTCTCTCTCTCTCTCTCTCTCTCTCTCTCTCTCTCTCTGTCTCTTTCTCTCTCTGATACTGAAATATGATACTTTTGACATTTTTAGTTTTTTTATTGCAAACCATAAAAATGAGTTTATCCTTGTGGAAACCAAAAAAAAAAATGGCCCAGCAAGGTAAAAAGTTACAGGCTTTCATCAAATTGTAGGGCAATCTAGTTCCTACCACGTAATAAGCAGAAAAACACATTAACAGACAAAGTTCAATATAGATGCCCTTCACATCATCCTAGACAGATGTTTATAGATCCATGTTATGCACACAAATTAGAGCCACTTGTCCCTAGTTTCCACACATAGGCCAAATGGTGTGTTTGACTCATCTGTCAGGTTCTTTTTTGTTCTTATTTTTTTCTTTCCTCTCCCCCTCCCATTCCCCTCCCAGGACATTGTTTGTGAACAGAACAATAGTCCAAATTCCACTCAGGTCACATGGTTGTGTTTCCTACCTTGAAATGACTAATATACCATAATGTTAATTAAAAATCAAAATAAAACTTATGGCTCCAGTTGAGAGATAGCTGGTGGACTTTCCGTTTGTTACAAAAATGAAACACAAGAACAACATTAGTATACAACATTAGTATCGACGACAACAGCAACAACAAAACAACAACAATAATGATGATGATGATGATGATAAGAAGAAGAAGAAGAAGAAGAAGAAGAAGAAGAAGAAGAAAAAGAAGAAAATATAATACAGACCACCACAGTATAAAATTTTTACATTTCTCAGATTCTCCACATGAGAAATCATCTTTGAAAATTAAAGATACCTTGAAAACAAATCTCTGCAGGCAATCTGAAATCTCTGTAGTCATCGTTTAACATATATCTGAATATTAAAAACATAATAATTAAAATAAAACATAATTAACATAAGTATTCTTCACCTTAGAACATGAATCTTTGTCTAAATTATGAAATATTATCAATTTAACTGATGATTATACAGCTTATTGTAAATCTCTGTCTCTTTTTCATTTTATCATTCTAACTTTTATGAGATTTAATTTGATCAGCAAAAAATACTCATTATTTCCCCTAAATATCTAACACAGTGGTTTTATCCTATGTGTACAGCAGTCATCAACTTCCCCGCTTCTTCTGGAAGGGACATCCTCTGCATCCCCAAGTGGGAGGCAAATTGTTCTCAGGAAATTTGTCCTAAATTCCACACCTAGGTCTTCCTTAAATGTTTAAACAAACTTACTCCTTTTGAAAGCCACTTTTAAGCTGAAAAGAAAGGCTCCACTTTCTATTTCCAACTGCCATCGCTTTCATACAGCATTTCAAAAATGTAGTTTAAACAAGAAAACTTAAATCTCGTAACTAAAATGTAAGATGCATTATATAGTAAAGAGTGCAAGATCAAAACAAATAAATAAAGATAATGTAAAATATGCATAATTCAGTCAGATTGTTTATACTTTCAATATATGAAATTCGATTGTGTTCAATCAGATTTTAAACAGGTATAACTGCAATCTATTTAGTTTCACTGGTATAATCCTGAATTTGCTTGAATAGTATAGGGTCTCTGTGCGCCCGGAGCTTATTCCAGGAAGCACGGGGCACGGGGGAGGGGTCACCCTGGATGGGACGACGGTCCGTCTCAGGATGTTTGGAGCAATCCCATGAAAAATCTAGGTAGCTTATGCTACCCATTGAGCCACTAAGCTGGCTGGTTTATTTTTCATGTTATTAGGCACTGCCATACCCTAAACTTAAAAATCTACCTGAAAGATTTTTCAGAGAAATGTGGGTGTTCTTTTGCTTCTCTCTATGAAGCATTGATCTCCTACTGATCAATATTTTCCTAAATAGTATGCACACCTACAGGAAAGATATGACACTTTGCTCAGTAATGTAAATAACAGTAAGATTCTAAGCCTCGTCTGCTGAACCTTCACAGTTTAAACCATATTCCAGTTTTTGCAGCACTAAATATATTCATTCCCATTACTTAAATAAATGCCCTGATATCTAGTAATAATTTTGTTTTCTTATAGAATTTTAAGATGTTTAAGGCTAAATTAAACTAATACTGTAAGTTTCACCAAAATAAAATCTAACAATAAAAAGATCATTAATGCATTTACACATGGAATGGGAAAACTATTTTATTAATGATATTTCCAATGATATCTATAGAAGTGAGAAGTGGAAGCTTAACTTCTCTGCCTAGATGATATAGAACAATTAACTCCTAGCTGCACGTATAATACAGGAGAGTTTATGCCTTACAAACATAAATAAGTGAAAATGGTGAAAATGAAAAGTGGCTAAAGATTGTGTTAAGTATCCTATTAAATAAATACTCAGATGAAAAATGTTGTAATTGGAATGACGTTCTTTTTGGGAGGCTAATAAGCTTGTCAGTACTTCTAAGAATGATTTCAAAAGTTGTCCTAGAAGATAAACATAATCTGTGACAGTCAAATAATAATGACTAAACAGAAGCCAAATTTGTACTTATGATGTGAGAACCAATAGTTTAACAGTTATTTGTAACAACAACAACAACAACAATAGCATAATAATAATAATAATAATAATTATTATTATTATTATTATTATTATTACAGTATATGAGAATTGTCCTTATTATTGTCTTCTTCTTCTTCTTCTTCTTCTTCTTCTTATTATTATTATTATTATTATTATTGTTGTTGTTGTTGTTGTTGTTGTTGTTGGTCATATTACATGAAAAAGGAATCCACAGACTGGCTACTTCTTATACTCTAATTAGGTGCATATTTGTGTATCAGTAATGGAAACATAGTATTAATGTTAAAGGATAAGACAAGAAATGAATGCAGAACACAAGAAACAATGATGGATGAACACAATCATCATTATCGGATATGCATATATAATTTCATAATTTAGTACATTTAGTAAGATTTACTTTATCAGAAGTTAAGCAGTAACATTAAATCTCAAAAAAGCCTAAAGTTCATCACTCTTAATAATTCAACAACTCTGTTGTTTTCAGATTTTCTAAACAATTTTCAAAATGGTGATTCTTTAGTTAGATTATAGATCAAGATTATTTATAGATACTGACATATAAAATTGGTAAAAAAAGAAGTGAAACATTTACCTGCACAAAAACTTATCCCATCACCAGTATATCCATTTTTACAAAGGCATGCTTCGGAACCATTTATAGTGTCACACTTTGCCTCCTTAAGACATTTTTTGCAGAAGTCAGAAAATTTGCATGGATCCAGGAGAATAGAAAGCCATGCTAATCGAAAAAATAATAAACATAAGCATGTCACTCAGAAGCAAAAACACTGATAAACACAATATACAGGCTAAAATGGCTACAATTTGAGCAATTGCTATTCTAATTATAATAATGAACTAATATTGATCTAAAGCAAAGAAATAAATTCTTTAAAAAGCAAAACAGCTATTTCAAGGCATCTTGCTTTCTGCACACTTCCTGTTTGTCAATAGAAAGAAAATGATTCTACTATGGTGCTCGTCATACAGTTACATTCAGCTGATACATCTTGAATGTAGCAAAAGCTTACTTACCAGCTAAAAGTACAAGTTTCATTGGGAACTTTAGAAAAGACTCCATACTCAGGCTGGATGAGGACTGCTTTTAGCTGAAACCTTCAGTCTGATGACGTTTGCCATTTCCTTACATCAGTTTTCCTGTTTCCTCCAACCTTGCCCTTCCTGTGCTGTTCTTTAATCAGCTTTTACAAACACTATTCTGTGAGCTGCACCACCATGACAAGAAAATGGTCAGCTAGCTAATATGTTATAAAGTCACAGAGTGACACATATTATAAAACTAAATATTTTGGAATCATAGACAGCAGCCGGAAAGTAGAAGAATTCCTACATGAAAAATGTTTTTTACATTTCATTTTTCAATCAACAGTTCATGATAATAATAAGAGATCAAATGCATTTTACAGTGACTGTATTCATGGTCAGTGTGTGTGTGATTTCTAAGACATATTTGCACAGAGGACGATATATTTGTTTTGTAAATGAGTATTCCACTGCCTCCTTTTTAGATGAATGTCATAATATAGAAAAATGCACTTCCTCTTACGAATGTACATGCTGATACAACTGGCACATTTACATTTTCTCAATGATTAACTTTATAATGATTTTCTTCATTATTTCATGATTTAATTGATTTAGATGTAACATCAAAGCAGAACTACAGGTCAGGGTCACAATTAATCTCAAAATTTCACAAGACCTCATGAAATAAGAAACGGATGTATGTCGACACTTGTTTAAAAAAAGGAAAACAAAATAAAATATTATTTTCTGTTGTGAGTCAGTAGAACAAGTGTGTCTTTGAAGATAAGCCATAAAATAGCACAATTGGTGATTTTATTTGTGGGTGGCAATTCTACACCCTTTAGTTGGAAATGGACCTATTCTTTCTGTGAGAAATTACTATCAGGCTGCTTTGAGACAGGGCACTGCCCATTCCTAGTGTATAGGAAAAAAACAAAAAAAAACTGGAAAAGTCACGGAGTTATTAGAATATAAAAGTCCTATGAAAACATTTTCAATACCCTTTTATGTATAGGCCATTTAGAAATCAACTAAAAGTGTAGGACAAGAAAGGAATTCTAATTAATTCCACAACTATATTTTAAGTCTAGTGGTGGCACAGTGGAATAGAAGCACTCACCTGCAGGGTCTAAGTTTGAATTCCATTCATGCGGTTTATGGAATTTGCATTTTCTCCCATTGTCAAAAAAAATCTACTTGGGGCAATAACTTGTATTGATTTTTACAACTTAATTCTTGGGAAAGTGGCTGACACAAGGACTTCAGAACCTTAGGGTTGTGTATACAAAGACCAGCAGCATGCGATCATGGGAAAACTTCCTTTGAATTGTGGGAGCAAGTTAGCATTTGAAAATAATAATGTTCTTGTTTTCTGTCATCAAAATGGCCAACAAGATTGTGCAACACATTGAATTTCTTTCACCATGTTCATATACAATGTAAGCTCTGGTTGTCTCACTTTAGCAAGTGAACCAGTCCATTTTTGTAATTTGGTGGTACTAAAAATATAAAACATTGAACCGAGTTTTTTCAGTGGCATTTTTTTTTTTGCATTAAATATACTGTCTGTTAGTATTAAAAGTTCACACGTGAAAGGTTGATGATGTCATTTTTGTTACCATCTTGATATTATATCATTATGTTATAAAAGTACGCCGGCCAATTAGTGTTAACACACAACAAATTCTTAAAACACTTTGATCAAATGACAACACATTATCTACCTTTACAAGCATGCGGAAAATTTAAATAAATGTGTCGTAAATTTAGAAAACACATGCAAAACAAAAAATGCTGCAAATCCACTCAAATACAAAATGGGTTTCCAGGGGATAATGAAACAGACAAAGCAATTAAGGCTGTGCTGTACATCAGATGTTTAAAGTATGTCTATATGTTTTGAATATGAGCTATAGCATGACACAATATCAATATGCTTTTATAGCATGTTAACATGATGACTCTATTAAAGATTTTGAATAGAGATCAATAATATTTCTTTCTGCCTCTAAGGAACATTCTGTTGCATCCCAGAATTCATAGCTAAACTGAAATCATTCAGTTAGCACCACACATGGAACTTGACAGGGGGTAAAGTGATGAATCATTGTTACTTGGTTCATTTTGTTTCAAACCATTGCCAAACAGGTCACATATTTTTTCAGGTTCCTGAAGGCTCGTACTATAAAATGAGAAGCTTTCCAGATATTAAGTGCACTTTCAATGGTTGTCAGGCCTCTTTGCATGTCCAGGCAACAGATATAGGCATAATTTATTTTTGTCTTTTCTTCCAGACCTCTGTTTGGAATAAAGCTAATACAGGGCTTCCAACTTGTAGTGCATTGACTCAATGTAATGTCTCCATATGATTAGTTATGAACACATCAAATTTTACCTGTAGGAATACCTGTATGTCTTGTAGACACATTGTCACAAAGACCACCATAAGACGATGATTAAATGAGTTATTGAGTTATACAGATCACTATAAATAATCACTACATAATCACATACCTTTTATATTATATTAAACACCCTTCATGATGATTTGTCAATAGGGAGCAGGGCGGTACAGTGTTTAGCACTGTTGTCTCATGTCTTTGGATGAGGGTTTGAATGCCAGCCATGATTCCACATGTGTGACTTTTCAAGGTTCTCCCAATGTCTCACCCAAAGTCCAAAAACATGCTGAGTGTAACTGGAGTTACCAAATTGCCTGTAGCTGTGAATGGTATGTAAGTGTGCCCTGCAGTGGGCTGGTGCTCCATCCTGGGTTGTAGTCTTGCAGTTGTAGTCTTTGGGATAGCCCCCAGTCCCCTGTTACCCTGAAAAGGACAAACAGTTACTAAAAATGGATTTATTGGCACGTAAATAATGGGAGTTTAGATATAAATATGTTCATTTAGAGGCAAAAAGGGGTCATAAAATACAAATATGAAACAAAAACGAATAAATTTGCCACAAACATTAATGGCAAAATGACATTTTCAATACATTAATAAAATTAAATATCCCATTCATAGTTGTTAGTATTAGCCTACTGCAGATTATTTTCATAATAAAAGACATTTAGGGAAAATGTAGCTGAACCAATGCGTTGTGAAATATTAATATCTGACCGAGTTACAAAAAAACAGTTAATTTGGAGAATACTCATAAATGCAAAAGTATACATGCATGTACACTGATCAGCCATAACATTAAAACCACTGACAGCTGAAGCAATTAGCACTGATTATCTTGTTAAACTGGCCATTAAACGGTAGGAAAGTGAACATTCAGCTCTTGAATTTGATGTATTCGGAGCATAACAAAATGGGTAGGTGTAAGGATCTGAGTGACTCTGACAAGGGCCAAAGAGTGATGGCTAGATGACTGGGTCAGAATATCTCCAAAAGAGCAGGTCCAAGGGTGTTCTGGGTATGCAGTGTCAGTACCTACTAAAAGTGGTCTATGGTTGGCCATCCAGTGAACTTGTGAGATGATCATGGTCACTCAAGGCTCATTGGTGCATTTAGAGAGTGAAGGCTAGCCCATCTGGTCCAATCCAACAGGAGAGTTACTGTAGTACACACTGCTGAAGATGTCAATGCCAGCTGCGATAGGAAGGTCCCAGAATACACAGTGCATCACAGCTTGCTGTGTATGGGGCTGCATAGCTCTAGACAGGTCAGATGCCCGTGCTGACCCCTGTCCACCACCGAAAGCACCTATAATAGGCGCATAAGCAACAGAACTGGAACATGGAGCCAGGGAAGAAGGTGGCATGGTCTGATGATTCACATTTTCTGTTATATGTGGACGGCCGGGTACATGAGTGTCATTGACCCGAAGTAGATGTGGCACTAGGATACACAATGGGAAGTGGGAAACCTCGGAACCTGGCATTCATGTGGGTATTACTTTGACATGTACCACCTACCTAAACGTTACTGGCTTGCAGATGTAGAAGTACACCCCTTCATGACAACGGTATTCCCTGATGGCAGTGATCTTTGGATAATGCACCCTGCCTCACTGCAAAAACTGGAGTGGTCTGAGGACCATGAAAAGGAGCTTAACGTGTTGACTTGGCCGTCAAATCCGTTGTATGTGCTGGAAAAACAACTTCAAACCATAGATGCCCCACTGTTCAACAAGCAATGTGGCATAAAAAATACAGTCCTAGTGGTCCAGCAAACAGAAGAAAAAAGTTAAATGGGCAAAAAATTGACCCATAGCATCAGAGTGAATACACATTTACAGAAAATGTAAATATACACATATACAACTGCACATATACACATACACATCAGAGTGAATACACATTTACACAAAATGTACATATACACATATACAACTGCCCATATACACATACACATCAGAGTGAATACACATTTACACAAAATGTACATATACACATATACAACTGCACATATACACATACACATCAGAGTGAATACACATTTACACAAAATGCACATATACACATATACAACTGCACATATACACATACACATCAGAGTGAAAACACATTTACACAAAATGTACATATACACATATACACATACACATCAGAGTGAATACACATTTACACAAAATGCTACGTTGAAAATAAATTCCTGAATACATTCAGGGGAAAAAAGCAATGCCTTTCAGTACGAAAAGGGACACAAAACTGTACTTAAAGCTCTTCGGCTCCACCAAGTCACAAGCAGATCTACATTTTCAAAAAGGAGAATGCTTGGGAAAGTTTCATTAGTGCCTAAACTGCCAAAATGTCTCCAAACTTAGAACAACACCAAGTAGTGTGTACCATTCCCTCACATCAGCTGAGGTTATGGTTCACTGGCCACTATGAAGAAAAAGAAAACTATAAAAAAGAGTGACATAGTGGAGTACCAAAAAAGAAACCAGTACTGACTCAATAAATATGAATGCTTGTTTTCCAAAAATAATTTGTATGAGAGTTCTGAAGCAGCGTTCTTTGGGTACTTCTATTGAAAGCATGTTTTCAGTTAACTTAGCCCCTATTATATCTGTCAACAAAATCTATCACTTTTCACATGTAGAAGAGTCCCCAGTATGGTTATGCTTTGCTGAATCTGAACCTGGAATACCTTCCATTATTGAAACAACCATGAATTTTGCTCAGTTACACCAAATTCTAGAGAATTACAAAACCATTAGTACTGTTGGCCCTTGCAGCACAACAATGACCTGGAACATACTAACACATATCCAATAGAATAAATAACAACCTGAAACAAAAATGTGAACTTATATATTACATGTACATTCTTTTATTTTTTTGCAAACACTTTTGTCCAAAGCAGCATATACAAATGAGGTAGATTGTAGGCTATATGCTGTTAACCATTGTTTTCTGAGCTGCAGAAATCATTGCGAAGCAGGCCAAATTCTTCCATAAAGTTGTAAAGGACTGATCAATAAGTTAAGAAAACACTTGAGTGCAGTCTTTGCTGCTAAAGCGGTATTAACCACTTGAGAGTAAGGTTGACATCATACACGAAGACCATGAGCATCAATATTGCATAGCAATATTAAAGTATCAATTTTTGTATTAGGTGTTAATTCTGGTCTGGTTAACGATATGTACTGTCAAAAAAAAAATTAAAAAACGCAGACAATGACACAAGGCATATGGTTTTTGCAGTACCTGACCTTGTCTGGTAATATGAACCCACCCACATTTTTGGTTAGAATTCTCACTTAAGATTTTGGAATACACAACAAAAATAGTTAGTCTAAGAAAGTTTACGAACATTAATGAAGTTTAAAAAAAAATGCTCAAAAATGAATAACTTATGAAGTCACTGAGTTTTATAATTATTTTTATGCCATATGGTATTTATTAATCAATGACATTTTTGCCATTTGCTACTTTTCATTCCCCAAAATTGCACAATTAAGGAAACTGCAACATGTAAAATGTTGAGTAGATTTTTTTAAATTGAGAAATAAGTCAAACTGACATGTACATGTGTTGCAAAGACAAAAAAAGACTACAAATTAAAGATGTATGCTGCCTTGCATATACCTAATGAAGAACTTATAAAGCGAGGTGTACAATATACACAGAACTCCACTTTCCGAAATTTCACGTAGCTAGCCTTGATAGTGATAATGGATAATGAAATTTGTACCATTCTAAACTGCAATAT
>JAODUD010000033.1:9304974-9353327 GCA_026784285.1 Stomatorhinus walkeri | reverse complement strand
ACTCACCCCCCCCCCCCCCCCCCACCAGTGAAATAAATAATAATACAGTAATATCAGATTAATTTGCATCAGAAATAATATATTCTCTTTCATGGATGGCATCTTATATATTCTTAAATGAATAACTTTAAAACTAAGTCTGCTGGCACATTCCTCTTAAAAGCAATCGTATTATCATCAGCTTTACTTTTCAAGGGTTTTTGGCCCGTCTGTGACCCCAGATTCTTCTCCAACACCTCGAAATGTCAGCTTTGGCAGTCGCTGCTGTTCATAATTTGTCTTTCTCTGACACTGTTTGTCAGGGGAACAAATACAACGGAACTTTCCTGTGGCAAGTGCTGTGGAAATGCCTGCTGCCTTAGTGACCCAGCTATTTTAAAGGTCTCTGAACAAAGGGAACGGCATCTGTTTTCTAAAGAGGTTGATGCAGAAGGTTTGTTCTTTGCCTTGATGGAACCATTGTCACCAGAAACAGAATTACATGCTTTACCGATTCGCTTTCGCAGGGAATGATAACCTTAAAACTGCTTAAGTACAAAATATTAAGTCTGAAACTGAAAAATAGAAGTTACATGGGCCAAGCAGGCAGCCAAACATGCATGTGACCCTGGTAGGAACCCCATACCCAATAAGAGAAGTAAATGCATATTGATTTAAACAGAAGTAGAAGAATGACGTTCTAAATGGCCTCAGATTATTGGTGCTAAGCTTGTGCTGAATAAAAGGACACGCAGCACTTCGGGATAAATGTCTTTTTTTATCGGGGAAATATTAAAAAATGTCAAGGCATGTCAGATTAACTCAGAGGTGCCTGACAGGCCTCCGAATCCAGATGGTTAAAAAGAACCACATAAGCATTACCTACTAATTCTACATGGTCTGTTTGTGACAAACAGTGCACGTGAGCCCATAAAACAGCAGGACTTCAATGACCAATTATCTATGACCTATTATATTTCATATATATGATCTAATATATCTACATATTCCTTTTGTGATGTGGCATCAAAAGATTTAGTTGTACCCACAGAAAGCTATTAATGCCTCTCGATCAATGCACCAGAGGTTTCTGAATTTACACAACCAGCATGCTAGCCGGCATGGATCCAGCGTTTCAACCATTTTCACGTTGCTGCAAAGCTAGACAAAGTTGATGGTGAGGTGCAAATCCATGCCCTTTTATATGCAATGAGGAAAGATGCTGAGACTGCATGCAAGCCATTCATGTGGAAGTGGAAGCTTCTCTTGAAAATAATCACAAGACTTTTGTCAGTAAATGTAAGGGACATGGCAATACCATGGAGAACTGTTATACATGAGAGAGTTTGTTTTCACCAGCGGCAACAAAGAAGAAGGGCCAGCTGAAACTTTTCCTAGGAGCGCTTACGAAGGGAACAAATACCAGACATAGTTTTCATCAGAATTGCAAATCGCCACATCTCTCAAAAGCTACACATGGAAGCCGAACTGACTTTAGGCAAAGCGGTTCAGACAGCCAGGCGGCGTGAGCCAATTAAGCAACAAAATGCAAGCGTGGGATGGTGTGAGGTACAGCATGGACAGGGCAGAAAAAAGAGCCGCTTCAAGGGATCGTAGAACAAAGAGGAATAGGGCAAGATAAAATGAGAGGCAGAATGCAGCTGAAGTGCCTGCATCCATGCACACAACAACTGCGCTGCACCAAAAACAATTAGCAGTGTAGGAAATATGATGTCACATGGAAAGCCAGAAACGGGAAGGAACTGTTTATGTGTATTAGGAAAATTAATGGTGCATTTTTCCATCACATTTTTAGTATAGTGGGGCTGATTCTGTTTAAAGATGGTCAATTGTTTTTAAAATTGATGTGATCTCCTCATATGAAAGCATACAAGACTGCCCCCTGATGGTGAAAACTAGTATTGACATTACGAGTCCTAGAGGAAGAGTAAATTGCATTGGGGAAATTCATTCAATTTTAGGCACTTACCGGACTTGTTTAGCTAAAGCAGCATTACAAGTGAGAAAATGTTGGGGTGAGAGAGAAGGGACAGCTTGGATCCAGGCCTCATGAAACAAACAAAATGAAGGGACTTACTCAAGGGTCCAACAGCAATACTTCAGGCACAAGATGCTCCCGCATGCTCACGCAGTCCTAATCACCTATTTAGCTTTGGCAGTCTAAACATTCACCGCGAGGTATTGTCATGCGTCATGCAACATACTGAGCATTAATGCTCCGTTTTTTTGTCCTGCCATTAATTCCCTTTCCTCCCTAGCTCCCAATCTCCTGCTCCCTTTGGACCTCTCCAGTGTTCTTACCTGCTGTCCTTTGTGTGCTTGTGGGACTGACTTCCCCGGTCACAGAATTCTCTTCTGTGACCCCGACCAAGAACCCTGCATGCTGATTCGCCATCTGTTTGCTGGTTCCCTGAAGCAAAAGCCTGCTAACCGCATTTGGGTCCCTGAGTTTCTGTTGTGACTGATTCAAACTTATGACCATCAGGAAATGGCCAGTAACCCACTGAGCTACACACCACCCAAATCTCTTGGCAATGACTGAAAGAAAAACAAGTATTTTAGAGTTTTGCTATTAAAGGGACATTTACAGACAAGTCACATTACTTGTGCTGAAAGGAAGAGGCTTGTCAATAAAGATAAAAGCTTGCTGAACTGTCAGTCCACTAAATTTAGCTGGAGTTTGCTATGCAGCGCTACCTTCTGAGACGGCGCCAACTGACCAAGCCAATTTCATTTTGCCTCAGACAGTGCGGCAGCACGGCATTCCACATGCTCCTTGTGCCGCTACATGTCCTTGTGCACTCTCCGGGGTTGGTAGCAAGTGTCAGTGGTGCAGCTTGCTGGGGGGAATGAGTTGGGGGGGTTGATGGTGAAACTTGCCCAAGGCTTCACCTGGGTTTTGACCGCCCTCTGCCAATACTATATCATATAGCCTAGCCACCTCACACAGAACTCCCTTTCCCTTGCTATCTAAGGTCGAGCAGGTGCTCCACTCCATGCACTCCTTAGGATCATCACAGATGACGCTGAACCTACAGAACAGTATGCCTCAATTGTTACTGTGGTTGAAAAGAATGGTAAGGTCAGGTTCTGTGTTAAAGCATTTGAGCTGTAAATTACGATGGCTTCATGCTTCCAACATTAGTGGACTCTGCCCCAAAACTCCCAGGTCCCATTGGATCGAAGCTCCATGAATCTGATCATGTTCATAACTCCTGTAGGGTTACTCTATTCGGATTCACACCAGCTCCCATAGAGAGTTGAGAGATGATCACAGAGGTACCGTGGTCGTTATGGATGACATTCTCGTCTATGGCAATGATGAGTATGACTATGATGAGAACCTACTGGCAGTTCTGAAAACAATCAAATAGCCTGGACTGAAACTGAATTATGACAAATGTCACTTCAACAAATCAGACCCTTGGTATTTCAATGACATGCCCAGCCCCTCACATGTGGTTGGTTGCCAGCAAATTGAATAAAATATTTGTACTAGGACTGTGGGCAGAGGCCAAAAAGCAGGCTTTGAACAAGGTGAAGGACATGGGAGCCATTTCTCCAGCTTACTGTAATGCTGAGATTCTAACACTGATCAGCACCAATTACAGCAACCTTGGCTTGGCCGCCAACTAAGTGTTTGAGAAGTATATCAAAAGTGGACCACTGTTGCTTCCAAACAGAGACAGAGTGCCTAGTAGCAGTCAGGACATATGACTGCTATGCCCCCTACCTACCAAGCCCAGATGGATTTTGCCTACAAACAGTATGTCATTGGTAAACAACTAGAGGTAGCAAATTCTGTTTTCCAAATTACATGTATGAAGTATGGCTACTCAAGCGATCAAGAATGTATTGTCCATACTGGAGACCACTGAACACCCTTGCTGAGTGATTGAGTGATACATGTAGCAGGCACACACACACACACACACACGCCTGAGCACAACACACGCACATATTTGTATTCATAACTTTGTGGGGACATTCCACGTTTCTATGGAAAAAACTCTAATCCCAACAATGACGACCTTAACCCCTACCCTGCCTTAACCAAAAACACAAGTAACCAAACAAAATACAAGAATTTTGAGATTTTTAATTTTTTGATTTCATTCACAGATTTTCACTAAATTAAGGCTTATATTGTGGGGACATTTTTCAACTAAAAAATAAACAATATAGCAAATTAAATTACATTAATAGTACTCGATTAGGAATTATCAACATATCAATATTAAATCTTGTTTCAAATTATATGTGTAGATAAAGGTGATTTAATTGCATGACAGATGAAAAAACAAGAAACAAAATCCTAACAGGATTCAGATCTGGGCTTTGACTTGACTATTCCAGAACTCTTTCTTGTAAGTCATTCCTTGGTAGAATTTTCCTGGAATGTTTTGAGTCATTGTCATTTGCATGATCCACCCCAACTTCAGCTTCAACTTTTGGACAGATGATCTCACATTGTTCTTAAACACCCTCTGATATGATGAAGAATTTATAGTAGATTCTATGATGGTGAGCTGGCCAGGTTCTGCTGCAGCAAAGCATCCCCAAACTATGACATTTCCACCCCAAACTTCACAGCTGGCATGAGGTTCTTTTGCTCAAAATATGTCTTTGGCTTACATCAAACTGTCTTCTGTTACTATGTCCAAATAATTCAATTTCAGATTCATCTGTCCAAAGCACATTGTTCCATATGTCCCGGACATTGTCTTGGTGGGTCTCTGGCAAACTTCAGTCCCATTTCACAATCAAATATTGACACTGAGAAAGGTTGGTGCTGAACATTAGGAGCAGATCCATTGCTACAGACACAAGACAAGCTTGGCCTGAGTTTTCTAACCTACAGTGCTGCCTCATCTGTAGTTTGAATTCCAATGGTGCCAGAACTATCTTTCTTTGAACCTGGACACAAGGGAATCATTGCTATAGCCGCCAAGAGTCCTTACTACATTGGTCTACCCTGAAAATGTAGATGTACTGTTCAAAGGTGCCTCCAGGGGACAGAGGCCCTGGGGTGGGAGTTGATGGGCGTGGGGGGGATTGCAGCCAGAAGCACTCAGGGTTGTCTTGGGGCCAGGCTACCTTGAAAGGTATTCATAACCCTGGGATTGGGGTTGATGTGCTGGGTGTTTTTCTGGCACCAGACTGCCCTGAGAAAAACGGCTAAGAGCAACTTGTCAATTTTGGTGTTTGGGCTACCCTGAAAAGGGAACAGTTGTGGTCATGCACATTTAATCGGTATACTCTATATATTAGTTTGGCATGTAGTTGCAGGTAATCTGGTGGTTGAGCGAACTCATTTTTTCCCCCCATTCTTCATTGTACATTAGTTACAAACACCACCATGGTCCTGCAGTGGAGGAGTGTGGAAAATGGGAGGGTGTTGATACCTTTTGGGGGGAGGGGGAATGATTGGAGTATGGCCATCTATACATCTGTAATTGATAATGATATAAAATAAGTTAGTTATGTGTGTGTGTGTGTGTGTCAGAGAGAGAGAGACAGAGAGAGAGAGAGAGAGAGAGAGAGAGAGAAACCAAGAACAAGTAAGCCAGTTATGACCTGTTCTCGCTGGTTTATATGGTGCTTGTTTAAATTACAGAGCAAACCGTGTGTTTTGTTCCGCTTGCCTACTTGTTTACACCATGAGCTTGTCCAATAAATCTGCCTGTGCCTTACTCCTAGAATCCCCTTGTCTCCTGGTTCTTTTCGATCCTAAGAGAAGCCAACTTTTTCTAATAATGTGATTCAACCTTCTCCTCATTCAGAAATTACATACACTGGTCTACAAGGAGAAATACATTAAATGGCTGTCCCTACTACAGATCCACAGACACTTTGCATCCAAAGTTTAAAAATAGAATTTTAGTTTACGTTTTTAGTTTGGTTTCTCTGGTTTTTATTTGGCTGCAATAATAATATAATACTGCAAATTTACATCAGCTGCCTTTAAAAAGTGTCCTCTTTATTCTTCTTTACATTTCTATACAAGACTTTTCCTTTTTCGAACAGTGAGTTTTGCTAGTGTTTCTGTAAAGAGGTATAACGCAGTTGTTTTATATTAAAAAACTATATGTTCACCATGATAGTCATTCCTTTCTAAGAATTTAAATGAAAACAACCATTCTATTGCTGATTTTGCTGACGAATCACGGGATTATAAATTTTGGGGTCTCAACAGTGCTCGAGTGGGTCTCATGAAAAAAAGGACTTTCTGTCTTGGAAACTGTGCTGCTCTCACAGGACTTGCCTGTATCTCTGAGATAAAGGCTTTGTGCCGAAAGTGGAGGTGAAGTAATGAAAAGAGGCTGCCGAACATTCATGGGGATGAGATCCAGAATAAAAACAAAGGGTAAGAAAAAATTCTTTTAATCAGACACAGTCAAATATGTGTGAAGAAGCCAACTTATGATCAACAAATTAGCATTAGTTTGTAGAAAAGGGAAAACGAAGTTAAAGCTATGGAAAAATGGAAAGTGGAAAAAAACAGAACTTCCTGATTGTTTAACAAGATAATTTTGAAAATGCTGTCTAAAATACAATTCTTACAAAGCATGCTTTTCACAAAAGAGATGCAAAATGTTATTAATTGAAGTTTAGGAAAAATGATTTGATGGAGCGTGAGATAATGTTACTCTGTGTAAACTATTACTACCTTAATATATATTTAAGTATTTCATTATTATTTTAATAATAATAATAAGCAGCATTACAGCAAGTACTTATTGTGAACATAGGCATTAGCCTATGAGGGGCCATTGCTGTGGAGTTCTTGTAAACTCTGAGAGCATTGCATTGCTTTTCTTTGTTTTTGGACTGAATAGTCCACATGAAATATTATTCCTGTTGCTTTGTTGACCATTCCTTTATATTAAATAGGCTTTTGTCCTGCACTGTGCCTGCTAATATACCCATTTTTTTTCTTTAAGCTCAAAACCAAGCCAGTTTCTTACAAAATAAAACACTGTATGTTTGTATCTACCATTAAACAGCTCAAATGTCCCAGTTTCAAAATGCCACAGCAATAATTGTAACCATAAGAAAAAAAAAATATGGATGCTTTGCTTCCGTTCTCGTGTTTCCCTACTGAATTCCCATTATGTTCAGGATAAATAATTATTCTCCACATGTTTAAAGCATTGGAAGATCTGGCCTTTGGCCCCTGCTTATATAACTAATCGGATTAATCTGCACTGTATAGCTTAGAATGCATTCGCAGTAGTGCTGGTAGTATGATAGTGTACAGCCGTGTCAGATTTGTTTTTATAATTTTTTTACAATTGTGGAAAGCTGAAATGAATTTTGCTGGATTTTCACGTTAAATAAATTTCTGTTTATGTTTTCTTATTTTGCTGGACCTCACTCTGCTGTCTCTGAGTGATATACTTTAAAGAAACATGCATTTGAAAATAAGGAGAGGGACTTAAGTGTACAAAACTAGCCGGCCATTTACCATAGCCAAGTTTGTAAGATGTTTTTGATGTTTCTGGTGAATACAGAAAGATGTTTGTAAGATATCTGCAGAGGAGTAGCCATGGAAACTATACTACTGTAGTATGCTCATAGCCAATGGCTGTGAATGCACTGACGGACATAGAAGTAGGAAAATGAGCACTTTATTTTCAGCTTTATTGTGAGTTCAGGCTGAGTCAGTGCCTGCAGTTTGTTCCTCCTTTAACAAACAATGCTTCAGAAATGAGATATTGCTTTTGTTCCTGCAGGCTTTTTTTTTTAATAAGAATATGTTTATGAAATGAAAATATGAGATGGCACTCCTGAACGACACTTCCTATTGGAGAATTGGACCAAATAACAAACCCTTTTGTGGACAGCACAGAAAAAAAGAATCTTACTTAATGGCTAGAACTACTGAAAACGACTTTCAACTTTTTTCAAATATTAGAATGAAGTCTCTTAGACATAGATAAAACACAAAAGGCCTGTGGGTTGTGACTAGAATGGACTAAAAAGTACTCTTACAGTATGTACTGCAGAAAAATGTGTTATTTTCTTCTGATGGGTTCCTTTTTATTGACACAAGACATTCATATTGTTTGCAAAGTACAAAGCATTTTTCGCCTTTTTAGTTTCAGAGGATTAAGCAAAAGTAATCAATTTATCTATAGGCTAAAAGCACCTGTTCCTAGGATAAACACGTCGCGTAAAACACGTCGTGCTGACCAGAAGAACACCCCTGGCACTGAATATCCATCAATTTGTCCAACCGTTCCTGCATGCAAAGTGTGAGGCGGCAATGCAATCAACATTAAGCCACAGTGCAACTTCAGACACACAGAAAAATAGTCAATATGTAGTTCCACATTATCCTGGAACCTTCTCACTTATTACATTTTCATGTAGTGCAGATGTTGGGCATCAGGGAAGGATAACTAGAAGTAACAGCATTTGCCTGGTCTCATAAAAATATTATCAGAAGTGCTCTGCTTTGGGAAAATCATTTTTATACATGCTGTGATATTATTATAATAGGCAATTATTAGAAAGCAACACTCGCTCTCACCCAGTTAGAGGAATGCCTCTTGGGAGTTCCTTATCTAAACTTCTACAATGTATGTACACTTGGGGTCAGCATTTTATAAATCTCATGTTTAATTCTAACTGTATTGTGTTTGATGGACTTCACTGAATGCATAACTATATGACTTAAAGTCTTTAAAACTTTTTAAATAATAAAAAAGTATTTATTTAGTCCTCCAAGCTATCTTGATATAGAGATCAGCGTCTTTTTGAATAGAATAATTTTTGAATGCAATCAGTTATGTGCCTTGGCAAGTTATTTTTGTCAGTGTTCAGTGGGAAAGTATCAGGCGCCTGTAACTCCCCTTGTTATTCAGTACTGGCAGATTATGAGTGGTGATGGTATGCAAGAAATGTTCCCGGTATGCTGAAGATAAATAGAGGTGCTGGTACTGCATACCGCTGAATAACAGCCCACTTTAAGCACTGGTTCTAGTCATATTTATGCAAGATATACTAATATAACCAGTTGAATCTGCTCATGTCTGGAGTGCTGTATTTGTATGCCAACTGTAACGGAAAGGAAAAATATGACGCGGCATTAACCTATAGTGCATCAATTAAATATGAAAGAGATCCTCCGCCTTCAGTAGTGCTGCACGACCATTAATATTTTGCAGTATTTACAAGTATAAAAGAAAGTCACACAGGTTTAATGCACAAAAAATTAGATCTGGAAGATGCAGAAGAATCATACGCAACAATGTTATTCAAAGTGAAGGGAAGTTTAACTGTTTGGAAGAGGGAAGAGCTTAGTGAGTAGCATTACCTTTTACATCGTTAATACAACATTAAATTAGATAAAAATCCAAAAACCTTTTAATCATTTTTTGATATCCTAACATTTGAACCTTGTTTCCCACTTCAGAGGCACATTTACTGCAGGCTATTGTATTTTTGCTGCTATACGTATTGGATTTTCCTGTGTTGGACAGACACCAGATCACAGTGATTTTTATGTCTAACAAAATCTGCCTTGGAGGGGACACACGGGTGAAAACGTGAACCCAAGCAACAGAAAATAATGATTCTTCCATGTGGTCTTCTGATGAAGTATATGCAATTAAATCTATATCAAATAAATAATTTAAAAAATCATTGAATATAATCCTAGTAGAGTTCAAGGAAGAGACAAACCAGAGAAAAACGTTTTACTTTTTTTTTATGCATAATAACACCTGTCATCTGAATCATGTCTGTATTTTGACTGATAGAGGAGTTAGTGTAAATCTGATTAAACAAAAATAATTTCATTAATATATAGTTAGATATAAAACACAATGACCTCTCTCCATTGTGGGTTAACAGAAAGTAATCTTCTACATTGTTGAAACAGTTTATTGGTAGCTTATTCTTATAATCCAAGTAATTATGTAATGTGACATGGCCATTATATCTGAAGTTAAATGCAAACTTTTCTATTTCCATTAGAGTTATGCTTTCTGCTTTTGTGTCAGCAACATTTTTTTTATTGTCTCGCAATGAGTTATAGATATAAATATGGAACATGCTGTTTACGTGTCTCATGTTTGTCATTGGAGTGACTATTTTAAAATGATGGGTTCTGTATTTTTTCATGTATTTCATTTGGACTCATGGTTTTCATATGTGCCTTTACTTAAGAGAAGAGACTCAAGGCCCTGAATTCAAAACAATAAAACGCAATGGGATCAGTCCCTTGCCGGTCAAATCACCATCTAGAAGTTTGACTTACAGTAATAAGCTCCCTGACCTCTTTGCAACCAGCGAGTCAGTACAAGTTAAAAACAATCAAAACAACTCAATGCAGCATTTAAAATATTTTCATGTTCTCCTTGTTTTGAAATCAACTATCATCACCTTTTATCCTTTTTTACGTTTGTTGTTTTTCAGTGTAAATTAAAGTATACATTCAAAATGCTATTTTAACATTTTCATACAAACTGTGTTTATTCTTTTGGTTGAAAATGACAGAATTCTATTATTTATTACTACAGAATTCCGTAGGGTTTCGCTGAACACTGTTTAATCTCGTTACCTCATTATTCTCTCCTGACTTAAAATTCTTTGCCCATCAGTGGCTTAGTGTCGGAATGGCGTGGTGCCGTGACAGTAGACGGTAGCCTTTTTTAGCAGTTTCAGGGCTGTACATTTTCTGGTCTTTGTTTGAAGTGATACAAGGCTGTGACAGGTGAAAACACAATGCTCACAAAGAGATATCTAATACCAATCATTCATCAACGACGTGTATTTGACACAAATAATGTATCGCATACTGTATTTCCATTTTAAAACTTTGACTAAAGTATCTATTGACATTTTCTGATTTCAACTGATTTCATCAGGCAGGTTTTTCTTTGTTTTTATTTCTGTTTTAGTGCATGAACATACAGACAACGCTTCTTTTCTCTCCCTAAATGCTAGCTTAACAAGCAAAAGTATACTGGAATTGTAACACAGGAAACAGTTAATTAGTTATTTTACTGGCGAATATAGAAAAGTAATAAATATGCAAAGATATTGAAATGTTTCTAATAATGGTAATTACTTAATCTTTGTATAAACATTAATTAGCTTTTCCTTTTAAGTCAGATTAGAAGGGGAGTTTAATTTTTTGGTTCCTAGGATGCATTCAGCCATTTCCAAAGTATTACATTCAGAAGCAGGCTCTTCTCTGCTGTGGCAGTTGTTGCATGATACACTGGAACCAATTTCATTTAATTGTGAATAAAGGTTACTTCTCTTCCTTCCAATATCCGACTCACCACGGGCCAGTTGGTAGAAGTTGCTGAAAATTTTGAAAGTATTCAATGACAACAGTCCAGGTCAGCCTCTCAGTGACTGCAAATGAACCTTAGATCATTTACTTTCACAGCAAAACTGAAGCCTAACTTGACCAAGGCATCATTAGTCTTGAAAATGATCCTTTAAATATTTTAATAAAAACGCTGCTTCACTTAATGCCTGTGTTGTTTTGCACTCCACAGACCCCAGCCTGTCAGAATGTCAGATTATGCAAGGTCACTGCTGTTTTTTGTATAGCGACTTGCCTGGAAGATTATGGCAGGTGCTGTCCGGATGTCATGTGATGAATACGTGCTATCGGTTTTTTTTCCTGCCACAGATCATATTATATATGCATACCTTGACACAAATTCCTCATGCAATGTGTTTTAAGGAAAGTTCTAAATATATTTAATAAGTGAACACAGTTAAAACTGTCATGATTTGTGTTTTGTAACCTGAGGCGTGGAGAATAATTAACCTTGGAGTTTTGCTGCATGTTTGGCATGTATTTTGGGTCACCTTACAGGAATATTGGAATCAGACATTTTCGACAGCGTAGCGCTGATTTTTTATTTTTTTAGTGTCGTTGGTTTTAATTTACAGCTTGTGTCTCTTCCTTCTTGACTGAATGGTAAGTTGCTGGTTATACTTGTTAAAATGATCAAAAAATGTATTCAGGTCCAGGCTTCTTTTATAACAATGACTATCACTACACTTAATAAATCAAGTCATCTTTAGTGACAGGAAAGGCTCAAATATGGATATTGAGATGAAAAAAGGTGCCTGGCTGTATTGAAGATATGGAACACCTAGCTACATCAACAGAGTATTGCATAACTTAATTTTATCATTATCAAACGTTCTATGGGACTTACAAATATCAAAAACTTTTGCTTTCATGGGCAATAAAATGTTTTGAAAGATGCACCAGGCAGAGCTGTTCTCTTTTCCCTTGCAAACAGTACCTTCAAAATTAATAAGAAACCCTTAAAGCTATTTTTATTTTTCACTTCAAGAATAACTAGGTCAGTGTTATTCAATAACAACTCAATTCAAAGTGGCACTACTTAATCACTTTTATGGATTTGTAGCTGTGAATAATGCATTACTTTCTACTTTATATAAAATACTCAAACGAGTAGAAGAATTCAAATACTCTTTCAATTTACATTTGAGTGGTTCGGTATAGCATTAAATGGTTTTCCATGCTTTTCATAAAGATGGATATTACACAAGAATTACAAGAGTAATAGTGTGAGTAAGGAATTGGAGGATGTCTTTTCCCAATATTGCTATGCATAAAACAGAACCAATGTATATATCCTTGATAAAGGCTGCTAACCTTTTATCATCTGCATTACACTCTCCGTTTTACTTTATCCATACTGCTCTCTGTGCCTTTATTTCTCTCCATCTTTCTTTTAAGCTTTTAAGCCATTCGAAAGAATGGGAGTGAGCAGCTCAGGTAAGATAAAAATTTAGATAAAACTCTGTTAATACTCAAGGGACCTATAGCTGGTTCCAGATTTTTTTAATGAGTCATTGTCAGCTGCAAGGTTGGGCCTCTTTTCCAAGCTAAATGTGCGTCGTCACATAATTTCCCTTAGATCTGGTTTCACATATATAGCACATGGATGGTTTTTCCTTAAATTGATACTTTTCATTGTTAATATAATATTCTCTATCCATTTTTTAATTGTTGTTTTACAGATTCTGGTTAATTCACTTATGCGGCTTAGAGGATTCTTTTAAAGCACTAAATCCTAATTAAATTGGATTTAAATTTCCTTCTATCTTTATTTTTATATTTTTATTCTTGGTAAGGATGAGGTTCTTTAAATCTTTTGCTGTGCATTCACTTTGCTATATTCAGGACAGTATAACACAAGAACGACGTCATTGTACATTTTTGACTGTGCACTGTACCACTGTCCATGTTTATTTTGCATACTTCCTTGACGTTAATGAAAGTTTAGTTAGTTTTACTGGTTGACAGTGACATATATTTGCATTCATTTAGCAGACACTTTTTACCTGTACACATTTTTGAGAAAGCAGCATCAGACAGTCCCTAGAGCGATTGGGGGTTAAGGGCCTTGTTCAGGGGCCCGGTGAGATCACCCTGCCAACCTTTGAATTTGAACTGGTGACCTTCTGGTCGCTGGCCGATCCCACTGAGCAACACAACCCACCCCCGCCTGATGACATATATGTGTCAAATGTTAACTTACTTTCATTGGACCAAAGAGGCATTTTCAAAATGAAATGCTTACAAGTTGATTCATTATATGCATGTAATCCATTTTTCTTCAGTCGCACATATGAGAAAGCATGTCTTTTAAGGAAGTCCCCACAGCACAAAATAGATTCTAGATTAAACGTGAAAAACAAGGTTTTATTCTAATGTCCAAGAAATGCAAACTGTAAGATTTGTGTTTTCAAGAAGTTATTTAATCTGCAAAAAAGTCTCTAGAAAAAAAACTGATATCTAATTGATATCTAATGTCCTTAATTGATGAAACTGATTTTATAAACAGGATTTAGCCTAACTCCATCTCATTGACAGAATCCTACTAATAGTTTTTTCCCGTAGTTCGACCACCTTCACTAATACATTATCACACAAGTTAATTTAACTCTATGTTTACATACCCCCCCCTCCAGTTATTGGAATCATTAGTTTAATGTAATGCATATAATACATTGTTAAAATGCTCAAGACTTAATCGATGTTGAAAACGATAGTTCTGTACTTCCTTTAAAATGATTTCCTTTATAGGAATCACAGCAACACTACCAGCACTATAATCGCTGCATGATTTATATCATTTGTTTCTTATACATTTTGAATAATTCTACAAGTAATTAGCTAATTAATCAATTAAACACAGTTTATGTTGCTTGACTAGACTATTGGCTACAGATGTTAATGTTACCTGTATTGTTGTAAAGCTGCCTATTTAAATTCTGTCATTTATAACCTTGTTTTTCAGTCACAGTTTGTTTCATGAATGAGAAGCAGCCTGAAACTAACATCTGTCCACTAATGATTCATTCTCCGACACTGAAAACGAACATGTGCATAGAATCTACACTTTGGCACAAGTAATCGGAATAGAAAGTCTGGGAGAAACTAGTTGTGGTGTACTGAATTTTTACTGATATTTACCTAATGCAAACACATTAATTGACATGTAACATACAGATGTCTTTCAATTAAGTCTAGAATTATTATGCTTGTCAGGTGGTAGGAATTAGCATCATTGTGTTCAGCACACAATCAATCAATCAATCAATAAAAAAAATCAATCAATCAATCATCTACCTGTCTCTATCTCTTTGATTATATATTTGCTTACTTGTATATATTAGTCCTATAGCATTACAGTCGCTTATGACCAGTCCCTGTACATCATCAAAATGGGACACCGGTCCCTTCCTGTATAGTTTTTTTCCCTAGTATCACCCACAACTCTGGAAGATAGATGGAAGGATGGATGGATAGGTCATCCTAGAATTACACAGTTCCCTCTGCATTCCTGAAAGGACCAATCGTTACATATTAATAATTAATTATAATTCATTCAGTTGGCACACAGTATCATTATGTAAATACATCATGGAAGAGATTATATTTGATTATCTGCCAGACTCTGTACTTCTAGTTATAAACTCGGAGGACAGCAAGGGGACATAGGAGACGAGGGGGCAGGCAAATACCTCTGGAGGTGAGATTCACCAAAAGAATATAAGGAAATATACAAAGGTCGTGGCAGTGTGGGGGCTGTGGTCAGCTTCCTTCCAACACGTGGACAAGCTCTGAGGGTAGTTGCCCTCTGGGTCGCCTCTTTTTGAGGGCACAGAAAACGTAAATATCTTGCTAAACTTTTCTTTCACCATAAACTGGTAGGTAAGATATGCAACATAAATTTACATGGCAGTATATCCCCGTTTAAAAGTGAGCTAAGATTTATAAACAAAAGCCAGTAAACTCACTTCATAGTACCTCCCCATCATCTGTGATAGTTTCTGTGATACCGCTATCCCCTGACCTGCTGAGTGGGAAACTCACTTTCATTTCCACAGCACGTTTCCAACACTGATTGTGGGATCTTGCTGCAAGTCATCTGAAAAACGTTGCTTTTCAAGTTTTTTATGGTACTCAGTTCAGTGGGTTTTATAAGCTTTTGTGAGACAATTGAGGGTGAAATTAACCAATATTTTTTGGTCAAACTATTGAAAAATCATTGGTTTTCAATAGATAATTTCAGTGCGGTTTTTGAAAGAAATCAAGACATGACCTAGGTGGGCGAAAAGACTGAGCAATATCCTGTATTTTCATGAAAATTTATTTAAATGTGACATTTCTGAAAAGAGAAATGATAAGTTGAAACTTTTCAGTTTCCTCTAGTCAATGCACTGCTGTATGCAAGTATGTCTTCCAGAGGTTCATCTTGCCGAACAACAGTTCGTTGCCGTGGCTGTCAAATGGGTTGTCCGTGAGCTGAGATTGGCCCTTTGCCCTCATCACAGACCAGGCACCAGCAGACGTTCAACGTCATGCAAACAGATAGCAACAGCAACAAGTTCTTCACGGTCAGCCCAGAAACCACTTTTGAGGAATGCTAACAGGATACAGATAGCAGCTACTTCTTGCTCCAACTAAGTGGTAGGAGAAGTATGCACTTTAAGTACAGGCTTTCAAACAAAAACATATGTAAGTCCTACCTTTTCATCAAAAATGTGTATATGAACTAGCCTTTCATTAAAAATGTAGGCTATGTAATAGCAGGGATGAGTGACCACAAATTTTCATTTTGTTACCAAGTAATACCAAGGTTTTTATCCTGATATCGATATTTAGTGATGGCCCTTACGTGGCCCCTAGTCAGAGATGGATTAAATTTGCCAGGGGGTAACAGATTACAATTACATTTATTTTGTAGTTTCATTATATAATGCCGTTATAGGTAACTAGGTACTTCTAGTACAACCTAAATGACTTGAAATTTTTGCGTCTTCATTTTATTTCAAAATAAAACATTTCGTCTTATTAAATCTAAGCTTGGCTGACAAGCCGGCACCTATATACAGAACTGGGTGTTCCTCAGCTGAGGAGTATTGGGAGACAATGACTCCAACGTGACCTCTGAACTATTGTTGGAGAGCCAGAACAGCACCTTAAAATTGGGGAAACACTTAAGACTCCTTTATCATACCTAGCCACTGCAGGTTCTCCATCTCGTCTTCAAATTCACATCGCCATGCTTTTGGGATGACGACCCCACAACTTAATCTGGAGAACATGCACCGGTATCTGTACACAGCCTCTTGCACTATTTGGCACTGAATCAGGCCACACTCAAGCTTGGTGAGGTCACCTCAATGTCATCCTTAGCGGTCAGCTTAGTGACAAGTGCTTAATTGGCCCAGCATTCTCCGCTCCTGGTGTAGTGGCAGACTGGAAATACAGAGAGGTTGAATGCATGCGCAGCTATTGTCGCAGGATGTCTACAATCTAGACACGTTAGTTGCTCTGCACCAGTGTGTTGGGCAAGGAGCCATAGGGGATTTATTTAGGGAATATGGAGAAATATAATTGAGAAATTTCTTGCACAAAGGGAGAACGGTGACCGATTCAGGGGGAACCACCTGTTTTGGCAGATGAGTGGCCATATTTCCTGCAGTGCGGATGGGATGCAGCCGGACGGTCTGCTTTTGAGGGCGTAATAACCTTAGTTTTTTTTTCCTCTCTGACCTTCTCCCTAACACAGGTTTGAAGCGGCATCGGGGAAGAAAATCCCACCCACTGGTCTGAGCAATTAGCACAGTTATATTGTGGTCACAGTTAGATTGTGGTCACAGTTATATTGTGGTCACAGTTATATTGTGGTCACTGTTAGATTGTGGTCACAGTTATATTGTGGTCACAGTTAGATTGTGGTCACAGTTAGATTGTGGACTCATTTCATCCATCATTCACAATATTTATGGTCTCCCTTCATGATACCGCTATCTTACATACCAGACACCTACCACCTACTACGGCCCTTAAATTTGTTTTTTTTTTTTACTTATGCACTGTGCTTTAAATTCTTGTGAATTATATTTGCAATGTCTTTAAATTAATTTCGTTTTTCTTTCTGTTGCAGTGTTTTTGACCATGACCTTGCTCTTGTGGTTTTTATGGGAGAGTTTAAAAAGTTAAGTGAGAAGTACAGGTATGAAGTTTTGTTTAGAAAAATGACCCTGAAATTATGTTTTAATTAGTTTTATACGTTTTACCAGTGTTCTCACACTTCTTTGTATCTTTTTGAAGGTATTGAAGAGGCGGTCACTATTCTTAAGAATACTCATAGAATATTGTTTTATATTTATATGAGTCTGCTGTAAATTGCATTTTTAAATAGCATTTTACTGTCAACTGCCGAAATCAAAAGGAGATACCATAGGTCATGAACATTTCTTTTTAATGAATTATTTTCCTTGTCTTTTTCATAGATATTCCTGTATTAAATAATCTGGTCTAGCACTTAAAATAAGAAAAAAAAACATAAAATGAAAAGTCTAATCCAGACATAAGCACAAGTTCAGCATTTCCCAATGAAGTACTCAGTTATATACTTAATGTAATGCCCTTAAATATAGAAATTCAAGTATATAGTTACTTGTTGGAAAACCTGTCAGTAGAAGGTGACATACTGAAAATATTGCATTTAGCCACTGAAAATGGTTGGATAAATATGTTATTTTAATATTTTAATTCATTTTCTTTGGTCATACATATATATTTTTAACAATTTGTACTTAATTCCCATTTCATGACCTATTCTTAAAAAAAAGAATAATGTATTATATATCAGAAAGGTAATTCATGCATTTTAAATTCCTTCAAATTAAAGTGCCTAAATGACTAAAGCTAAATTAGATTTTTATTAGCTCTCCCCTCTATGGCTTTTGCACTTTATTTTACTAACAAGTATAGTAACCTAAATGTGCTGCAAGGTTATTTGTTCATTTTATTGCAGTTAGAATTGCCAGGTAATTATAAATGCTTTAAGAGGACACAAAATGGTTCAGTACTGATTGACCAGCGCATCTAATAAAAGATGGCTAATTTCTGGCTCTGCCTATTAGGTGCTGTCTGGAGGTCCAACTACACAGAGATTTCCAGATCTTATGCATCATAAGAAATTATATTAATGTTACCCCAAAAAGAAGTGATGAAATCCCCAAGCAAAATAATTTAGCCTTTTCTGTAAAAAGACACTGCTAGACCCACAATCCATGCACTGTGAATAAATGGGGTGTTCTACTGTAATCACAAGCATTTATTAATTTCCCTTTACTCATTTGTTAAACTTAAATGGTAAGGTATCCAATATGATGAAATCTTAATCCAAGGACCACTTATTTTTCACAGCCTAGACGCCCAGTGATGAAACAGAATAGATAAAAGGGGGAAAAAAACAGATGATCTTGTGCATTGCTGTTCTTTAGAGAAGACCACTGAAATCGTGGCTTTCCCAAACAGAACTAGATGAGATTTAGATTACATATAATGTATATTTCCAAAATCTTACTTGATTTATTTGCTGTTATAGAATAGCATCAGGGACTTTGAGATATTTCATCATTAATCATTAAACTAAAGATTCACTGATTGACACGGGCTCTACTTGCCAAGCCAATCCAGCTTTATTAGTATACGTTGCCTATTATCCTCATACTGTACTAACCATACTGAGTCATACTGTACTAACCAAGAATTGGCATCTCCAGTTACCCAACAATATGGCAGCAAGGATTTTGTCACAACTGACTCCGTACTAATACTCTAGAACACCTCACAAAACAGCAGGTAAAGCATTTTTAATCACTACAAATACATAATGGAAAGTATAATTAGATGCATTAAGAATCATTACTGCATAGAGTTATGTGCAGCTTAATCTCACTAAAACTGAGTAATAACTAGGGTGAATTAACGGTAGAACACTTTTATACAGAGATTTGTTTTGTCTTATGTATTGCCTGTTTTTGTATTTCAATGTACAATTAACAAGCATCTTAAGAATACACACACACACACACACACACACACACACACATAAAGTAATAGATAATACCAAAATAGTTTGTGGATGTAATGCTTAATCATGATCTGGCAATGATGAAAAACTCATAAAAAACATACAAAACACCAGACCGCACAAGAAAATGAAATTGGCTTTGAGGTTACATTTGTAAAACCATGCATGAAAAAATGTTATTTTTGGTGATGCTGCTGCTGGAGTTGCAGTTATTATTACATTTATTGAAACAAAGCCAAACAATACGGGATCTAGTATTTGACATGATTGGTTCTTTAATAAGAGGTGAGCAGAAATGCATGTCCAGCCTACATCTGCACTTTTACTAGAAATTAGATGACAATAATTCAAGCAGCTCAATAAGTTGCAGTACATGTAAAGCATTCATTCTATAATCAGCCTATAAGTTGAGATAAGTGATAAAGTTCTATAAGTGAGAAAATGATTCACTGTGCAGTTCTTAAAATAGAAGTAATACATTTTAGTGAGCTGAAAACCTGTTACATATGTAATATATTCATTATATCTTCATAAAAATGAGTACAACTCAGTACTATATAGATTAAACTTTTGTCTGTGACAAAATGTTCTTTTTAAAAATGAATTAGGCCTTAAACTTTGGAAATTTGAGCTTTAAACAATAACAATGCAAGAAGATTTAATTATACACAAGCAGTATTTTAACTAACTTAATTTACAGTTGAAAATGAAGCTTCAGTAAATGTTTAGGAAAACGTATTTGATGGATATACGAGTACTAGACAATGTTATTTTCAGCTCTAGTTATAAATACATTACTCTTCTGATTGCTCTTATTATTGATGCATTTTGCATTCAAATTAAATTATTAAACATGCTTTACTTTGCAAAATATAGCTACACTTTTTGAAATGTATGCCATTTTTAGCATACTTTATAACATCCGTGATGAATTGATATAAACCCTGATGGTAAGTATAACCATTTTGAATGAAATAAAAAAAAAACTGAGGATCTCAAATGAACATTTCACACTCTGATTATCTGTAAACACAAACAAAAACTGTTAACACAAACATAATAAATAAAAAATAACAAACTAGCTAAACATGCAAAAGAAAACAATGTATCCAAAACAGATATTCTTAATAATATTACTCTGAATTAATGTTACAGTTGTAAAACTAAATTACTTAATGTTTTATCACATGTTATTTTGTCAGTCATATTTAACACACCTTAAATAAAGTGGTGCTTTCTTTGGGGAAAAAAAAAATCTGCAGTGAAATTGGTGGAAAACATTTTATCAAATTGCATCTAATGGTTTATAAATAAGAATGCATTTATTATTTTCAGTTTGTTGATGGTAAACACTAGCTTGTTACATTCATGACAGGTAGATTACAAATCAACGTTTCACTTCCATTCCATTACCACTGTTAACCATTTTCAGTCAGTCCCTTATCTAGTCATAAACTTTTCAGAGATTACATTACACATGATTTAATTCCATTTTATACAGCTTAAGCAAACACCTTTTATTTTTGGAAAGTAATATATACATACAAATATCATACCATAGTTTTTAAGCACATAGTAGTGTGGTTATGTTATTGGCTTCCATTGTATGTCACTTTACCGTGTATGCTAAATAAAGTAAATTATTACAATTATAAATATTGTTTTTCAATACTAAAGTTTTAAAAATATGATGTATAAGCTTATTTTAGATGTGAATGCATGTTCAGCATAGTTTCAATATTGACTTGAATACAAAAGGTAAATTAAATTATTATTTGTAATTTGTAATTATTCATTACAAAAGGTAAATTAAAAACAAAATAACTGTAAACCAAGAAGTGCAACTAATATGTCTGAGTTCACTTCATCAGTCCACTTAATATTTTAAATGTTCTGCACTTTGTAACCAGCAGAAATGAGAGATTTGAGGAAAAAATGGAATAGTTTTTTTTTTTCAACACGGAGAGGCAGAGATAAGTTATGTATTTAAATAATTTATTTTTAACTACCATTACTCCCAAAATATTCCATGGATGTAAACATGTGGATGAGTAATTTCATGTCCTCCATCACCACAAAATATCTAATGACTTGGACGTAATGCTGAATAGCAATCCATTATGATATACAGTATGATAACATGATATATGTTCATGATACATGTATAATGTCTGTAATAGTTATCAGACACCATATAATAGTTTTTCTCAAATATAATAGCTGTTTTTGAATAATGAAAATAAGTATTTTGCTTTTATGGTTTTGATATTTCCCATAGATTTTTATTAAACCTGGACTAGATAAGTGACAGTGATGGGTACACCAGATAGATTTTGAAATTTTAAAAAAAGGTTGATTAAAACTTTGTTTTTCAGCCTAGCCTTTTGATATGAATAAAAAGTAAATTACAAATGGAGGGAATGTCTATAACTGACAAATGTTCAGCTTTGATCTGATTAGCACATTATTAAGGCCTTGACACTACTAATCAATTACTGTAGATAGCAGTGTGTGTGTGTGTGTGTGTGACACCTGCTATACTTGTTATATTTTCACTAAAAGTCTTCTCTTTTCAAAAATGTGTGATTAAGCAGTTATCCATTTAGCATTGTATAAAACGATAGTATGCAATGCTTAAATCTTGAATGTGTGTGTACCTTATATTATGTCAAGCTTTAATCTTGAATGCGTGTGTACCCTATATTATGTCGTTATAATCTTGAATGTGTGTGTCCAAGGTTATTCCTTACCTTGTATCCATAGCTTCTGGAGTTGGTTTCTGTAACCCTGGATAGGAATTTCCAGGTATAGAAGGCGGATTGGTGAATAGAAGGAATGTTACAAAATCATACAAATTCTGTACTGAAACAGCTGTCTTAATATACTTCAAATCAAGGTCATAGTAAATAAGACAAATATGCGAATTCACCACAACAGTAAGTGTTTACACCGCTGAAGGAAGCCGACGAAATGAAGGGAGAAGATGCAATAAACTGTGGTGGATCATGTCTCACATCTCATCTTGGGGCTTTTGCCATTACAGTGCTTTTGTTTGAGCAGCCTCTCATGTGGTACAGCATTTTCATTACAATTGCATATATGCGTACAATAACACAGGTACGACGATTACAAGTCAAGATCGCAAAATATATGATTTTAAAGTCTGCTATCGGATCAACCGTGGACAGTTTCCGGTTCAAATCCTGAGTCCTGCAAGATGATCTCAGCTTCGGGCATCTGGGCAGGGGCCCTCAAACCCACAGTTGCAGCAGGGAATTGCTGCCCCTGCTTTCTAAAAAATATATGTATAAAAAATCTGATAAATTAAATGTATCTGAAACCTTTATTTCACATAGGAATAGCAACTACACAGTAAAATATATGTGCTATATGTCTCATATTCAAATAACAATTGCTAAAAAATATATGATAACTGACAGGAAGATTCCTTCAGGATATATGATTTTAATAAAGTAAATGAACACTGTCTTTTAAAATGACCATAACTGACTGACTCAAAGAAAGAAAAATATAAAGAATCTCTGGGGAAAGAGGTACATTATCCTGTGCTATGCAAAGCTTTAGTCCACCAAAAATAGATAGACAATATAAAATTGATACATTTTCTGTTCAGTACACAACTTTATCCATGAGCAGTTAGAAGGGCTGCATGTTTGAAGTCACTTAACAGTTAGGAGGATTTGGTTGACAGACCACAGTGGGCATGGAGATGTCTGAGTATCCAGGGTCACTGGCGTATAACCAAATTATCCAAAATCCCAGTTTGTGCAGATCTTATTTCCTACAGAATGACAGCCTGGGATTAGTGGTGCATCCATTACAACTAAAAGATACAAGAGCGGTGGGGGTGTATTTCCATGTTTTGTCTAACAATAGTTGTGAAGGGGTGTTGTTTCAATGCCAGGTTAAATTATTTGTCTCCATTGTTCTACAAGAAAAAAAAAAAAACATTTCCAATGTTCAGCAAATACTGGACCACTTATATATTCCTTTTTCTTTTCAAAATTAAACTTGCTAAAAGCATTTTATTCATTCCAAAATCTGCTGTGTTATGGAATAATGGAGATTTATAACTTAAATTCATTACTTTTGGCAATCAATGTTGTCACATGCTCCAATCACAGGGTTACTCAATGAGGTTAGTGTTATATGTGAGTGAAGTGATCTTAGACAGCGGTTAGAAGACACTCGAGTGTGATGCTCTATATTTGGACTGTATCTTAAATTAATAATCATTAAATTGATTACAATGCCAGCTAGGCCTTCATTTAAACAGTGTGCAATGAACAATACAGTTACAGTTAGAATACACATATAAAGAAAGTGATTAACATTGAAGTCTCTTTTCATCTAAACAGATTTTCATTCCAGAATATATGACTAATTCTCATAGGCAAATATATTTAGAATAAACCATTGAATGGTAATTTAGACTGTGTTAAGTCAAAACACAATTTTGTTTTTTTTTTAAAGCTTTTATTTTTTTAGAACTTTCCATTATAAAATCACTGTACATCAAGATTCTGTCTACTATACTGTTCATCAGAGTCAATGCTATGCAGCCGCAAATCATCTAAGTGCTACATTGACTTTTTTGAAGTTTTGTACAATCTCACGGCACAATGCATTTAAAAAAGTAGGTAAGTTACTAACAGACTAACCAGATGTGTAAACCTTTAAAATACCCAGCTGAGTGTGTCTATATACATGACCTGAACCTTGAAAGATTCATTTGATAGTAAAAGTTTTCATGCTTCTAGAAGTTCCACGGTGACCATGCTAAAATTAATTTAATAGCTCGTGTGACTATCAGAATAAAAGGCACGGGAGTACATACTGTCATTTCACACTCTGTTTTGCAATTATATCAACCCTCTGGAGATATATACATATATATTGTTGAATGAATAAACTGTATTTAAAAAGGCAGAAACTATTTTCCAGCAGACTAAAAAGCTCCTACTGTAGCTTTCTACATGAAATGTTGTCAGTGGTTCTTATTTATCACACCAGCCCTGACCTCAGACAGCATGCCACTGCCACAGAATTATACACGCACAACTTGATAATAATCTGCTCAATGAGGTTCTGTACAGTGTAATTCAATAATGGTGCATTAATATCTAAATACACATCTCAAATGGATTAAAAACTATATTCTCTAAGCACACTTTAGATAGGTTATTGTCCATTGAGAAGCTATTCACAGTTTCCCACCCATGGCTTCCAATTCTCATTGTACAGTACATAGTTTTGACAACCTAATGTGCAGCAAATATGCTTTAATAGGATTTAAACCTTAAAAATCACATTAGATCATTAATCATATATTGGCGGCCATTGGAGAACCATGCTGTCATAGCTGCATATCATACAGTTTAGGCGTCTCAGCAACCTTTCAGTAAAAAACTATTTTCAGAAAAGGCATATTTTTTCTGACCGCTGTCCTTAGTTGCATGCATGTGAAACATACACGTATTTGCATTTCTGTAAATAAACCAGTATTTTTCGTAATGGTACACTTTAACTCATATCAAATATCAAATTTCAAGATCAAAAGTTACCAGTATTTGGTGATCATTTAAGTGTCTTTTTTATCATTTTGATTTCCTCAAGTTATAATTGCACTATGGTATATTGATATATAAATTAAAAATATAAGAATTAAGAATTCACATAACATGATATTTCATATAAGACATGTACCTATACAGAGCATAATTCCTGGCCGTCGGCTGAGCCCATTAAAAATATTCTTGTGCACCTGCACTTCTGAAACCCCTCATAAAAATTTTATCTTCTGCTCAAAGTCACCTTCTACCAGTAAACTGGTAACACTTTTAAGCAACATGATGTCATTGATGTAACGCTCTTTTAAGCAACATGATGTCATTGATGTAACGCTCTTTTAAGCAACATGATGTATTATGCATGGTCATATAGGGAGTGAATTTTATATCATACCTCGATGCTGTAATGATTGGCAAAAATGTTACTTTCAGTGATTAAAACAATTAAAATATTAACTTTTTGAAACTAGCTGTGTCGTGGATTTTAGAAATGATGTAGTTTAAGTAACATGAATACATATTTGAATGAATGTTATTAGCCTGCCTTATAGTTTCAGCCAGAAAAGGTAATTAAGATGAATAGCTGTTGCAAAGTACCAGAATAAGGCCTAAGTATTTACTATATTTTAGTCTTGTGATAAATCTTCAGCAATGAAACCTGCAAATAAAGAAAATAACATGAATTGTCACATTTACATTTACATCTTCCATATTCACTTTGGTGATAATGAGAAGCTTGAGAATCATTAAGACATTCAGTGAACCAGCGCAGAATAATTAAATCATTTGACACAGCATCTCCTCCGTGAAAAGTGTTTGTCTACAGTTAGTATAATCTTAAAAAATAAAAAAAGATAATGAAAACCACGTTTGTTTATTCTGCTTCCACGAGTATATTGATTATATGGAGTGCGTTATTTAATTTTTTTTTTCAGTAACTATGTTAATGCATGTGGTATTTGCTTTTTTGTGCTTTTGTAGGTATCCTGATTCCTTTAAATTCCTATAGAACTACACAGAAGCAATCTGTCACGCGTTGGTCATGTTTTGGAAAGCACCACAATTCAGTGTATAGAATGGGAGCGCTCAGCACTCAGCTCTGCTGCTCCATCTGTGTATACGAGGTCAAATGCAAATCAATCCACTTGGGACACAGGAATGCACACTGCTGTTGGTATGTGACTGACTCTGAGTTTAAAAAGAGGGAACTTACATTGATGACTCCATGTTTTCTGTATGACACTGTTACTAATCAGTCAGAAAAGTTGTATATATTAGTAAGTGCCCAGAATTAACATTTGATATATCGTGCTGAGGTTGTACAATGCAGTACGAGGACGTCATCTATCTGTAGATCTTCGGTCACCTTACTTAAATTAGTACTGATATACAAAAATGTTGGCACAAATGCAAATGAGCTGGGGAAGAGCTTTTACCCCAAAATAGAAAAGCTTTCCTCACACAAGGATGGCTCTTTGAAAAGCTTTCAGGCTGTATTCAAGTGGGCAACAGTTCTATCAATGTTAAGTTATGGGAATATCCAAACTTTTTTTTTTTTTCATTTTTATTTTTAACTAATACCCAATTACTTGTGGCCATATCTACCTTGATATATGTATATGTCATATAATATACTCACTATCAATAAAACGGTGCTTAAAATTGTCTTGAGGGTATTACAATGTGAATGTGTGTTTTACATTGCAAAGAATGTGATATTTTTGTAATCATGATTTCTGTGGATCTCATCTGCATTTGATATCCCTTTTTTGTCCAGTGTCATGCAAAGACATTTGTACATTTGCATAAAAACCTAAATACTTTTGAGACACATCTTATATCTTAGATCAAATATTTTCTTCCTGTTTATGTCATGTAATGCACATTTCAACTTCTTAAATGTATTCTTTTACATTTGTTGTCATTTTATATTTACCCAGTGAATGATGTATGCAACCCCATATGTGAAAAAAAATACTTTTTGTACATCAAAAACCTTGGGATATTTTTAGAAATCATACCATATCATAATACACTTACGATGGACATAGCTATGGGCTATGCACAACCTATAGAGCTTCAAAGAGGTCTGGAAGCTAGATATATGATCTGTTGTCAGATTTTATTGCTTGACAGAAAATGTGTGAAATTTCGAACAGGGGACATCATCAAAAATGTACATAGTATTCAGTTTAGCTATGTTGTTAGTGAAAAGAAATTTAATTTTCTGTGCATATTGGGGACATGAAATGAATGATAAGAAAACAAACCGACTGAGGCATAGACTGAGGAGCATAGAGCAATGGTTGTTTATTCTCTGTAGATAGAGATAATGGTACATGTGAATGTTTTCTATATTTCAGTCCATATTCATTGAAATTCAAATAGCGGAACATTAGTTGCCTTGCAAAGAGGCGGCGATTCAGCCCATCTAAATGGCCATATAAGAATGAAACGAGACTTTTATAACTTTTCTGTAGTTGTATGAGTGATTTTATGACGATTTTTATTTTCTTATTTATCAGCCTGAAAATTACAAAAAATGCTTGCTTTTTTTCTTGTCAACAGCAGAGCACACTTTTCTTTTTTTCTGTTTAATTATGAAACATTGTTCTATAAGCAGCTTTCAGTTGAACATGATAATCTCCTAGAAGTAGTTTTGATTCATAATGTGGATGATGTTGTAAATGTCATATCCCTAACAAGCCACTCCTATCCCTCTAGTCTTATCTCTCATTTCTTATCCTCATGTGGAAATCACTTCTAGCTGCCTCTTATTAGTTCCCTTGCTAGTCCTCTATATATGTGCTTCCCAGTTCTGTGTTCCCCAGTCCGGTCCTTGATGTTGAACCCTCTTGTCGCCTGTGCCTTCCCTGGTTCAACTCAACTTAATATTTTTGATCCCCCATGATCCTATTTATTTACAGTCACTGTTCATTGAGTTCAATAAACCCCTTTTGGTGTCCCACAAGTCACGACAGTAAACATCTTCTTATAATGAATTGACATACTTTTGCTTGCATTAGAAAGCAAATTCAACAGACATTTTGATTTCACTGATTGAGGCTATACATTGACTGAATGACATGGCAAGACATACTTTATCACATATTGTGATGTAAATTTTTTTCTCAAAAAGCATTAGTCTCACATGGTGCTGTACAAAATGAGCGGGATGAAATGAAAAATCAGACATCTTTCGTCAAATCAGTTCAATTTTTCCATTTAAAACAACTTTGTCTTTGTAAAACATGCTTTGTCCTTTGCCAAGGTTATCAGCCTTAACGATAATTCCAAAGAAAAGCTTCTTATTTCACCCTCCAGATTTCCTCACGCTACACATCAGGGCATCTAAATCCAGTACTGTGCTTGTTAAAACCGTGGCAGTCCTTAGTTATAGCCGACTGCAAGTTAGCAGGTTCAGGATCTGTGTTCAGTAACACGCACCATCAGCTTCACTTAGGGTGTATTTCTACAATTCTTAATTTTGGATTTTTCTTGCTATGTTATGATTCTTTTGTTCAGTAACCCACAATTAATGTAATTTGATCTAATTCAAAAGCTATTATTTTATTGTAAAAATATTTTACTTTATTGTAATTATCCTATTATTATATGGAAATGCTTAAACATAGAGCATTAGTTCTGGCCTATGGATTCAGGATGTGCGTTTGAAATGATACAGTGTTCAGTGTTGCTGTTTGTATGCCAGACAACTGATGTGGTTTGCAAGGTGAGAAGTTTTAAGTAGGCTGTAAGTCGAATCTAGCCTCCATTTGGGCGTATAGAGTCAATGCATGCCATGGAAATTAATAGAAGGAAAATAACATTTGATTTTAAAAAGTTGATAAGAAGAAGTCATTTTTGTCCAAGGGAATATGTTGAGCAGTTTGGTGGAATGAGGTGACCAGGTGGAGCATTTGTAATGGTTCCTGGATTATTCACAGTAGAGTAAGTTTTCTGTCAAAGTGAAAGTTCAAAAAACATCGGTGCCAGAAGAGGGTGAAACGTGTTGATTGTGGAATGAGTGTGTGGTAATTAGGATGTGTTTGTCATCTAATAAACCAAAATAGAACAGTTTGGGAGCAAGGCTGGAGCATTGAATCAGGGTGACTGGGTTTCGTTCCAGCAGAATACTTGGAGTCAAACGACAGACAGAAGGCAAAGTGCTGAAGAAGAAAATAAGGGTGAGGATTTTGTTGTTGAGAATCATAAGAGAAAAAAACAAATGCAAATCCCTAGCTCCAAATCTACAATATTTGCAGCCAGAACTCTAACTATAGTTGTAAACCTAAAGGCAATCCTTCCCCTATCCCTTGCTCTAACCCTATACAAAAATCTAACCCAAATCTTAGGTGTGAACTCCAGCTATCACCCTAACAGCAACCCCAAATCAATCTCTAAATTTAGTGACAAACCCCGACCAAGCATTGTGCTAACCCTAATGGAAACCAAAAATTTAACGCTAAAGACAACGTAGTGTTTTTATCTTATATGACATCATGTATAAAACAAAATTGATTCCAACAATTTCATTTTAAGTATGCAGCCATCTTAAGCCTAGTTATACTTTTATTGGCAATCCTAACCTTAATCATAGTTCTAGTACTGAATTGTAACCATAATTGCCTAACCCTAGCAGCAACCCTAATACTAACCCTAGCTTTTATACTTTGTTGCCACCCATCCAATCTTTTTCAGGACTGTTCTGTATTAGAAAATAAGGGCTCTATTTTCCACCTATGAAAAGCATGACGCAAAGTAGTTTTGTTTATCGTATCAGCACTTTTCTCATTTTCAATCCATGCGCTCAACGTTGTCAAAGTAGTAAATAATTTAGTGTCCGCTTTCCACTTGTAGGCGTGGTGTTTTTAAATGAGGTGTGGCCTGGTGGATTGTTGGTCTGTTGCTGTTTTAAGGCAGCGAAATGACTGCTTTTGACCAACAAAAACCTAAAATCTAGTCAGTGGCACATTGTTAAATTGTATTTAAGCGGCACGCTTTAGAAATGTACAGGTGCAGGACACTAATTATTGACACAGAAATGCGCTCGAAGTGCACTAATGGTATTTTGTTATTTCAATATAATTTATATAAGTTTTTTATACAGTACAACTGGTCCTTTCAGGTAATCGTGCTGTTTACTGAAACACCAAAGAAAAACAATAAATATTAAATTTTAAAGAACAAACTGTATCATTAACAAAAAAAAAAACAAGTTTCAAGTTCATTATCATAGTTAAGCACGTATTGTAATTGAAAGGACATTTTGATTGCTGAAAATGGGTTTCAGATATTTAGATAGGTCAGATGGAATATTACAATACAGCCCTAATCACAGCATTCTTTGAGGCATGTTGGCAGAATAGCTGAATCATTTGTAGCCTGTTAAGGATGATGCTGGCATTACATTTGGGCACGTATCTACAGTATCATGTGTCTTATCTGCAAATATGATGTACACATTTGGACAAATGTTGAAATAGTTCATTTGTGAGGGTCATTTTCAACTCTGCCGACTAAGCAGAAACTTCAGTCATATATGTATTAAAATTATATGTAATGTGACTGATTTTTAATATTTAATTGTATGTCACACTTATTGCACACATATGTCAAATATATGTTTAAATAAACCACAGTGGAAACCACTTACAGTTGTCACATTTGGATAAAACTGATCACTTTAAGCGGATGATTATAATCGATTTCTTTTTTATGTGTCAAGCAGATTGCCATCTAATTGGCATTTGTATATTTGCTATATAAATATAAGGTAATAAAACAGACAGCATCACTATTTGCTGTATTGGCTTTTTCAAAATACAGTACAGTTATTAAAAATACTTCTCAAATTACAGTTCTGTATAAACTAAATTACTGAACTGTGTATAATTCAAATATGCTACAATACAATACTGTACTATATATAAAATACAGCTTATTGTAGTTTCGATGCTGCATCATAGTGTTTCATTTTTTGGCACTACTTGGGCTACTTGAGTACTATAAAAACCAGATTTGGAAAGTATTTGTACAGGTACAATTTGATCCTGAGCTTTTTGATTCATATTAGCGCCTGATCACTGTGTGATCACCATAATCGGTTTCCTCTTTATTTGTTTTGCATACTGGTGGGGAATCGTTTTCTTTCTCATAATGATTGTATATACACTTTCCCTTCAGAAACTGATGAAGTGGTGGCACCCTAATTTGTCAGAAATTTACAGTACATGTTAACGCGTTCAGTTTTAATGTCTTAAGACGTACAGATTTGATGTGTTGATTCAGAGGGTTTTGACCCCGATGGCATTATGTAATCAGTCCACTGCAGGTTATGCCCAAAACACGCCTCTGAATAACTAAGAGAGTTAGGACAACCTTTGTCCACCTTGTTCTGCCACAAACTTTGGTTTTGCCACTGTCAAAATGGAAAAATGGAATTTGGACAAGCCCATATCTGTTACTTCTGCTTTGTGCTTGACGCTTTGTGTTAGATCGTCAGGGTCCTAAAATGCTGTGTTCTATTTCGAACCAATAATAGATACAATTTGCCCTGTACTTTCATATCCAGACAAAAATACATCTATAACTGTCACACAAGCTATAACAGTAACACAGACCATAGAGGCAGATCTAACCTTAACCCTAATGGCAACTGTAAGCTTTAAAACTACCCTAAGCTTTAACTGCAACACTTACCTTAGCTCTAACCCTAATTGCACCTTGACTGTTAATATTAATTTTGCAAATGCTTTTATCCAAAGTGATGTAATATTTCTGATTTTTTTTTTCTTGAGAAGGCAGGGTCAGCCAGTGCCAGGGGAATCTGAGCATAAGGGCCTTGCTTAGCGGCTTAATGGTGAAATCACTCTGCCGATCATGGGATTTCAACAGGATTTTCGATCACAGGCATAGTGTCCTAACGCAGTTTACTTTATTTATTTCCATAACCGTTGGCTGATTTTGTACAAGTAGAACTTAATTCATATTCATAATAATATGCATAATAATAATCTATATATTGATATATTGTTGAATAGATAACAATAATAGATACCATCCTCCAGTGTTCATTTTTTGTCCCTTATGAGGAGAATCATACTAGTCCAATACAAAGCTTGCTAGAAAAAAACCGTGCTTTTAGATTATTTTTCACTAATAGTGCAATTCCAATATGGGCTAGGCAGTGATATTGATCAGGAAAACCACAGATTTCAGTGTTTGAGGTATAATATTTCAACCTGTAAATGACCAATGGTTAATTATAATTTTGTATATATTTTATATATAGCATTATACTTGAATATAGTATATAGTTATAATATTTTTTCTGAAATCTGAATATGAAAAAGATACCCCATGAAGGATAAATGTAATATTTCAAATAATTCAATAATGGTTTAAGAATCAGTTTGAAGCTTTTATAACTGGTTTTGAAACTTTTGTTACAATTTGATGTTTTGAGTCAGTAATGTAATACTGGAATGGTTCTAGATACAGTTATAGGTAAAACCTCCCAATATCTGCATTATTTATGAAGATGCTAGAGAATTGCAGGACAAACAATACCCCTGAGTCGATTACGAACACATCCAAACATGCTTAGAACTAATTTACTGGTATTGAAAGTGTTCTAGGAATTAATTTACTATCACAAGTATTCAAGTGAATATTTTATAATTTTGCATTACCTGTTTTTGTCTGTGGTTATGGCACGACAAAGTCATTTACAAGGGGAAATGCATTAATAATGAAAGCCTGACCAACAAACGGGGTGCTCTCCTCATTATGCCATCATTGCAGTCAATAAGAGGTTTCCTTACATCTGGTCACCATATCAACAAACATCAATCAGAACTTTTAATTTGAAATGTAGAATTATGGTAAGTTTGAATAGTACATTGCATATCCCAAAACTTGTTTTTATCTTAGCAGCAGTATTACAGGTTCTAAGGAACCTAGCTGTCAGACTGACTAATACGCGATTTTTTTTTGTCATACTATTTAGTGCATGACAGAAGGCTAAAATGAAGATGTTTGACCTCGGTTAGTCAAAATCATATAATTTATGGAATTTGAGATTACATAAAGTGTAGACTGCTGCTTTCTTAGTAATACAATTACACAACAAATTATTCCCTAAAATGCTTCTGTGGAATTACATATCTCATGTCACTTAATTCAGGAGTTCAAGGAATCAAGATTCAGAACAGATCACTTTGAGTTTAATGACAGCATACACAGCGAATTGTTCCTCTATTTTTCGTGCGCAGTTGACCTACTGATGACTCCTTAATTTATAATCAATGTTCATTTAACCATCTGTACATTGTCTTTTGCAAATGATAGAATAATATAAAAATCATTTTTACTTTTGAGGTATATTAGTGTACTGAGAGTCAATGACATTGATTTGGAGGTTTATGTCTAAGTTCCATTCAGAGTTAAACTACACCACCAATACAATTTTCTCTTTTTTTGAAAAAAGCAACCAAGAAAGTAGATTTGAAGAAAAATAAAATAAATAGTATTCTTTAAATATAGATTATGGGATAACGAAAGAAAAATACATTGATGATATTTTTACATTCTGTAAAATTTCAATGTCCATAAAGCATTACTTATGGTTTATAGTTCACTGAGTATACTACGGTGTACATGCTACAACCTTACACTGAGTACTGCTGGGAGACCATGTAGCTGTGGTAAGGACATTTTAGTGTTTAAGACCTGGAAAAACAAGGGATTTTGAATGTTTTCATTCATCAAGAAAGAAAGAAAAATATTTTTGGAGTACAGGTATATGGCATTTAAAGTATAATAGGTCCAAATACTTGCTTTCTAAGAAGGTATGCAGAGAACTTTACCTTTACACTTCGCGTTGCTACAGAACTCTTAACTCAAAGTCTAGGTTGCTGTTTATCTCTACTGAATGGAAAGTGCCAAAAGTGAATTTCCTCCAACTGGAGACATTCCACTACTTGATTGACATTTTCTTGAGATACTTTGCTGCACCCCTGTCAAGGCAGATTTTCAAGGAACACAGACCTTCTTAGAGTGGACTGGTGACAGTTCAGTTTTTCCCCTCTCACAAATGTCTTTTCGTTCATTGTTCTTTTTATTCCAATCCAATGGCCCATACCTTCAAATAAAGACAGTCACCACTGGCTTCTTTTCCTATACAAAGTGAGTTTCAAGTTCAAGCATAAAGGACAATTATCTACATTTACCTGCAGATATATGTTGTATATATTTCCATCCATCTTCCAACTGCTTATTGAGTAGAGGGGAGCAGTGACACTGTCCCAGAATGCACAAGACAGAAGGAAGGCCAGCAGAGGTACATACACACACACAGACACACACATGTGCAGACACTCCAATTTCCATGTATTCCACTACAGGGGGCAAATGTGTTGTTTGGAGTAAACCTGTGCAAAAAACCTGTGGGGAGAATTTTTTTTTGTCAAAAATCAAGTTGATTCAGCCTTTATGTCACAAATACAGGGTGTTAATGAAGGAGTAGCAGAGCAGAGCAGTACTCTAACTAGTACTGATATAAAGATGAGTATAATTAGCAAAATTTCAAAAACACCATTCATGGCAGATTATTTAGCCGATGAGGACCATGTATATTTTAAACAAGATAGGGCCCAGAAATTAACCCTGGGGGACACCTTGTGTGAGAAACACGGTAGAATTCTGGTTCCAAAGTGAGATAAATTATTGTGTGTCAATGAGGTAAGAGGACAGTATGGGTATTATCAATAGAGGTGCATGTAAAAAGAATATCACGGCTAGGTATTGAATGCAGGAATCAAGGAGGAGAAGGATGTTGAGGGCCCAAAATCCAGTAGCAAAGTGATCATTAACAGCCCCACAGAGAAATATTTCAGTGCTATGGAGAGATGGAAAACCCAACTGGAAAGGCTGATATAGATTACAGAAACCTATATAGACCTTGACTTAAGAGGCCACGACCTTTTCTAAACGTTAGATTAACGATATTAGTGACATCTTTGCTTTATGTGATGTCACTAAATACATCATATTTCATCCCCCCATAACTACTGAATGCATAGAGAAAATATTGCTTAACAGGGTCTTGTTCATTTCAGAGGCGTGCGGTCCGAACAGTTGGGACCACTAACGGTAAATTGGGACCATAGCGATAAGAGGCAGCTGAGAGCTACTCAGACTAACCTTACGAAAGTATGTCTTATGGAAGGTATACTTAACTAAGGACATTTTAGGGACCACGACAGAAGGTTAAGGTACACCTTATGAACTTAGCGTTAAGAAGGCTTTGGGAAACCGACCCCAGATCCAGATGAATTGTCTTATCTGCCCTGCAAAATTGCTCAAAAATTGCCTTGTGTTTCATTACCTTTAGAATAAAAAAAAATGACACAAGAAACAAAAAGAAGAAGACAAGAATCTTAATGTCCATTCTACCAAAGGTATCACTTTCTCATTGGTAATGTTAGCTGTCTAAGCTTGGTTACTAACTGATGGACTATGTGACTAATTTCTTCCATTTTTTAATGCCATCTACCAATGTCTTTCTATCAACTGACTTCCAGCTTCCTACACTTGATTTCTTCTTTTACCTCCTGATCACTCTTTCCTACTTACTGCATAACAGTGATAATTATGATATGCAACTAATATTATTCTCATTTAGACATTGTCACCATCACATTTCTAGCTTATTTAAGTGATATTTCAGCTTCATTAACCAATGTCTTGTCATCGGCATTCATCCACTGGATTAAAAAAATGCTGCAGTCAGATTTTAGTCGGGTAATGTTTTACAGATTCATTTGTAGTTTCACTTTTTAAGGGTACATTTTCACAACTAAATTTAACAAAAAAATAACTGATTCATATGATAAAATTATTTTGTCTGATACATAACTACCGTAGATATTATCCTTGTGCTCTTAATGTGCAGAGAACTGGCATTAGTTGCACGCAGATTCATAATGAAAGATAAAGGATGCACGGTCAATTACTTTTTTGTTTGTTTGCTGGGAAATGGGAAAGGTCCACTTTTCAAACTTCCCTGAAATGCACACACCTCTCAAATGTGCCAAAGTCACAGTATCTAAGTATCTCACAGTATATCAAAACGTTTGTTAATGAGGTTGATAAGTCGACACTGCAGGTTCATTTACATATAAGTCTAATACGCCCCCCCCCCCCAAAAAAAAAAAAAACACCCTGGAATAGTTATTTGTAGTCAATAATGGAAGCACATCGGACACTCTCTTATGTTATGAAAATAAGGCAACTTTTCTTTCAGCATTTGTGCTATCGCTCATCCCAATATCAATGACCTACACATATTTTGGTGCATATACTGTAGGATGTAAAGAACAAATATACTGTAGAACAAATAAAAATGAAATGATGTGATACTGCAATCTGGGGGAAGTGTGTTCTAGCACTCAATCAGTGAAAACCATGTTTACGGGCTGGGATTTAGTTTAATTCAGGATTCGATTTGTTAATTTTGCGTTAATTTATAGGCTCTTCCTAGGTTAATTACTGTAATATCTTGCAGTGCTATATTTATAAAGAACACCACCTTTTCTCTTGCCACAGTCATGCAGTTGCTGCATGAAGGGAATAATCAATTATCGAGCCGTTGAGGTCAACCAATCAGGTGTTCCACCGTCTAGTAACGTTGTACTTAAGAAGCTCTCCCTTAAGCAAACTCCTAAGGGATTGTTCAGCGTTGACATATATAAAAGTAAACAACTTTAGTAAGGTATACCTTTCAGGTCTTCCTAAGATGCTAAGAGTCACTGTTATCAGGAAACCTGGCCCTGGATGTCCGTGGAAAGGTGCCCAATGCCAGTCAAAGATTTTAAAATAGAAATTTGTTTCCCAATATCAATCTGAAAGTGTGCAAGCAACAGCAGTCAACAACACTCCCCCACAGCACTGCTCAAACATTTGCCCTGTGATTCATTACCCTAACACTAGCAGGAACAATATAATGGGAGTATATGCTGTGAAATAATTACTTGTAATTGAGCAAAAACAAAAGCAAGCACAACTAACCAACTCAGTAAATGAACAAACAATTAATATGTTTAATGGCCAATTAATTTGATGCTTTAAAAGTTTTTATATATGTTTGTTTACTATCAGAATTGCAATTACAAATACACAAACTGTTAAATTTGCATAATTTATATTGAATTTATATATTAAATGTATCTTTATAATGCATACATAAAGTATATTAATTATTCAATTGATGTGATATTTTATAGAATTTATGTTAGCTTACCTCTGTGTTCTCTAAAGGCAATATAAATTCCACCTTCAACTTAAAATCAGAAAATATAGCAGTCGTTCAACTATCTTTAATTAATCATCATTAAGACAGATAATTTAATACTTATATGTGTGCATTGTTGAAAAAAATAAACAGAAATTAGGAAAAGTAGATGTTTCATGGGCTGTTTGTCAAGGTGTGCTAAGGAATCATTTATTGTTTTTTTTTTTTTATTGTGGTAATAAAAATGTGCCTGTCATGATGATTGATTTATAGACATTCAGGGGTCACGTCTCATTTAAAAGGCACTGCAATAGTTTTAAAAATGACAAATCCACTGACATTTTACCATAGATGTTTTTGTAACCTGCATCCTAGGGCTAAAATGAGGAATTAGCAGCATGTCTCGTTTTGGTGCAAATGAAGCAGTACACATAGGTTTCCATTTAGGCTGATGTTGAAACTCTAAAATTAAAGGTCAATATTTGAATTCAAATATGCACTTGTATTTTAGTTACATGCCAATTAATGGTGCAAGATAACCACAGTCAGTCAAAAATGTAATGTGGCCTTTTCATATATGTAAAATTTAACAGAACAAGATAGATCAAGAATATTAGAACATATGCCTCAATAATGATTATGACTGAAGATCAGTAAAGGTTTATATTCAACCCAGCCATATAACTCCTAAATAATCATCTTTGATGATTTTATTTTTTAAATTAAAAGTCCTTGCCCTCACAGGAATATTGTGATTTACAAAAGTGTAGTATGGCTACACATTTACTTTTTTATTTTGATTTGCCATTGTCCTTAAACATTGATTTTAAATAATGAGCTGCCATTATTATAATCATTATTTAAAGCTTTATTACACAAATCACTTCAAATATGTTTGTTACCAGTTTCATGCCTATGAGTTCTCAAGTTGGACTATAAAATCTACTCAGAATAAAATTAAATATGTCCTTTGGATGTCATTTAATGCAAGAATACCTAATGCTTATCATGTTATAATAATTGAATCTCATTTCCATTTTTGCTGAGAGATGCACTTCCGCTTTGTAAAAATATAAATAAGAACAGATACATGAGGACACTCCATATAATATTTGATATCATGCATAATATTATGCGTTATATATTAGAATGCAATAAATAATGGATCTGTTCATTTCAGTTTAAATCCACATCTATACTATCATAATCTGCAGAGATACGGAGGTATGCATTATTGATTGTTCAGGTTTTAAGTGTTAGTCTCTATACAATGAGTAGTTATATATCAGCATGAGTAAGAATTGCTTAATAATTTTAAAATATACATTTATTATCATTTTTAAATGCTTCTGTTTTCATAAGGATTTCTTGGTTCTCGGTTTCGCTCTCGCAGTACCGCAAACTGCCACATGTACAGGAAAACTTAAGTTACACTTTTTTTTTGTTTTCTTTTCAGAGAGGACTTTTTCTATTATTATTGAGAGGTTTACAGCCCAGGTGGGGTTCCACAGAATCCTCTTCAGTGACTAGAATACCCCTGTCTGACTCCGTCGCTGCCATTTTTGTTCCCTCATCCCTACACCTTGTTTGAATTAGCCCCCCCCCGCCCCCCCTTTAATTACTGTTCCCTGTCTGAGGAGACATTGTGGGCCAGTGTAAAGAATCCCCTGATGGGTCCCAGCGTGGTCCTTTTCAGACCTGCACATTCAAGGCTGCCATCTCAAAAATGGATTACTGCCTTGGAACATTGTTAAATGTCATGGCTGCCTCTCTCAGGTGCAGGGGAAGGGGCCGGCTTCTGGGTACGTACACCCCACTGGCCAGAGCGAATAAACTCTCCCTCTCTAATGAGGCGGCCAACTTTTAAGGAGCGTAATACATGGAATTCTGCTGCGGACCTTGCATTTCTCTGTATGACTCTTGGTGCAAAACGGATCCCTTATTATCAGTGGGGGAGTTGTAGTAATATTTCAAGGTTTGCTGAATGTGGGGGAGGGTGGAGGATCACCTTTACGTGTGTAGCAATTACACAGAACAGTTTAGCGGAGTGGAGAGCAGTGATTGTGGGGTATATTTTCAGAGGAGTTTGTCATTTTTTTCCACTTGGGGAATATATCAATTATCTGATTATTGCAGATAAAAGCCTTGTAAAGTACCTGGTATTATTATTATTATTATTATTATTGTACAATTCTTCTTCAGAACAACCTTTTTAGAGAGTATTAATTTTACAGAATTACTGGAGATTGCAGCATCCTTATCTATGTCTTTATGTCTTTATGTGACTCCATGGCTATCTACTCCTAGGTTACTAGTAAGCATGACATGGGCAGAGATACATCAAAATGTATCAAGTACTTGCTCATCAAACGTAAAAAAAAAAAAAATACTGATGTGAGAAAATTAATTCAAATACATTTAATTCATTATTTAATTCAAATACAAATAATTTGTCATTTGAAAATATAGAAAGACATGTAAAATAATGAAAGCACACAACAAATACATGTACTATTACGGTCGTGTGAAACAGCATTTTTGCCAAATATTCACCTTAACTTTAAATAGAATACTTTTTTTGTGATTTTCAAATGTGTTAAATGTGAAATGAAAATGTAAAATTAGTTTTGTAACATTAACAATGTAGTGTGATCTCAACATGCTCCACCAGTAGCAGCGTTTTGGGGCTGGGGTGAGCGGGGGATTCTGGGAGATAGAACTGTGATATGAGATCATGAATGATTGTGTCACAATTTCAGTCTTGGTTGTGTGTGTGATGTGAGGCACACCAATACTTTCTTAAATTAATTATCATAATGCTTGAATTTCCCACTTTATCTTGCAAAAGGCTGCTGAACATGCACAAACTCAAAGAAGAAACTTTTTTACGTATTGTATGCTTAAAAAAATGCAACCAGCGGCTGTGACACATGTAATATTCAGTATCAAGTATGCCAGTCGGCTCTCTGTTTTACACAGGCTTAGTGGCTATAAAAACATGCTCATTTGGTTGAAAGAAGTTGCCTTACACGACAATGAGGTTCACCAAGGGTAAGCTGGACACAAGGTGTGTCACGTGATTTACATTTAGCCAAAGATGCTGATAAGCTATATTTATAAGTGTATAAGCCTGGTGGTAAAAGTTCTTAAAATGAAAATAAAATGACATTTTATTAAGTATTTTTAATATATTATAAATACATAAAATACAACCTCTCTATTTTGTTACAAATTGCATGTATTTTTTTTTGTCCAGCTAATTACAAAATACTCAAAAGTAATTAAACACATTTTTTAATAAATTTAATTGAAATACTGCCTCTCATCAGGTCTGCAGCTCAAATAATCTCCTGGGGCCTCAAGTATAAATGATGTGTATGCACGAAAATTTTGCGTGCATCCGTTTCCACACTCATGTCGACACTAAACTTAGCGTATATTTTGTAAACGGACGGCACCCAGTGGCAAGTCATTGCTACCGTGGTTTCCCTTTTTAAGCTCACAATCATGACGCTGACTTTATCCAACACACCGATATTAATTGTTGTTTACAAATGTACGGCACCTGATTTTAATCAATTTGTAACAATAAAATGGTGCCTAAAATGACAGAACTATTACAACTACCATGGCAGCTCATAGTGATTTCTTGCCCCATGATGATGACTGGCTTCTAAGTCAATTCAGAGTTCCAAGAGCAATCCCTTTGGAGCTGTGTGCTGAACTGGGGCCAGCATTACAAAGGCAGACGATGAGGAATTATGCTATACCTGTTCCTTAACAAGTTATGTTCACTCTCGGGTTCTTAGCCACAGGTGCTTTTCAGCGAGAACTTACGGACCGATTCTCAGTCAACACTAAGTCACGCCATGCCAGCTGTTTGGGACGGCATAATCCGCTTGTCACCAGATATATAAAATTTCCTTACACTGTGGTTGAGCAGGCAAACATTAAAGCGTAATTTGCAGTAAAGTCTGGTTTTCTTAATGAAATCAGAGCCATCGACTGCATGTACATTTTTATAAAGGCACCTTCAGAGAACAAATTTGCTTATGTAAATAAAAAGCACTTTCACTCTATTAATGTACAAATTATGTGCGATTTGAACGTCTCATGCTCATGTGTGCGTGTCCCCCTCACATTTCATAATTATTCATTTGGTCCCCCCCACATTTAACATAAAATATTAGTCTTATGCCACTGCGTCCCCCCACATTCAAAATGCTTCTGACGCCCCTGCATTAATGTTGTGGCTAGATGGCCTGGCTCAACCCATTATTCGTTCATTCTCAGAAACTGTAGCGTTGGAAACAAACTTGAAAATGTGGCGGTACGAGATGGCTGGTTGCTCGGTGAGAAGATTCTTCTCATTTTATTATTTGGCCCAATAGTGTAAGCTTTGTTTGATTTAACCTTTTGACATCTCCTTCGGGGACAGTGGGGACCCACTGAAGTCGTGGCTTCTCACGCCGCTCAAAAACCCACAGAATGAAGAGGATAATGCTGCCCCCCACCCATTCTCGGGCTGGGGGGGGGGGGCGGTAGAGCGCACTGTAGGGCAGCTTAAAGGCTGTTGACGCAGCCAGGACCAGACCGCTGGGGTGCAGCTATACAGCCGGCAGAAAGTGTGTCGCATTATACACGCATGTAGCGTGTTGCACAAAATTGTGGCTTGTCGGTATCAGAAGAGCATAGACAAGATGAACCTGACCCCGAACCACCAAATTTTCCGCCAAATGGAACAGCGTTACAACTTCAGTATCACACGGTGTATCATTTAGATATTTTAATTCGTTAGCATCATCAGTTGCCCCCCCCCGGTTTCTGAGGCACAGGAATGTGTGCAGCCAGCGCCCAAGGATGTGCTCGGCGCAGCAGCCCCATCACCGCCTGTGTCGTCCTGTGGGCACTGTGGGCAGCTCTTGTACTATTGTCGGTAAGAATAAACAAACAGAACAAACAAACAGAACAAACAAAAGTAACACCGCAACTGCGCCCTACTTGTTATTCATAAACTGTTCAGTACCTGGAGCCGACAAGCCGCTGAAGCTGTACAATGTTTTCACGAGCGTCACAAAGTAGTACCTGTCTTCATTATCACGTACCCTTGCATTTAATATACATTTTCAATATATTACACTTCATGGCATCCGTTCCTTATTAAACATTATCTGTCAGTCGGATGTTCTTAACCCAGGGACTGTAATGGATAAAATGTACTAGCTTATATGTAGAAACAGCTTCTTGCCAATATTGAGTAATGGAGTGTATTTGTTCTGCAGCGTCCCAAGCAGGAATTCTTGGTATGATTTTGGACCTAAAATGTGACCCTGTACTATGCTGGCATATGCTGACATTTGTTGCATAGAGAAAACATAATACATACAAAAATAGATTAAACGGTCAGTTAAATGGATATAGGGAACCTAAAATGTACTGTATATAGGCAAATTACATATCATCCCTGACTAATAGTAAACTGTTTCTCCAGAATTATTTTAGCATTGTGAAAAAAAAACACATTTTCTGAGTAAACATGACCCCAAACAACATAATGAAGCAACCGTAAGAATACAAATAGAGATCGATTTTTACACAGCCATCAGTAAACAATTTAATGTTTTAAATGGACTGACATGGATTATTGGAACAAAATGTGTCAATGTCAACTGTACATTCACAATTATCAATGAGGTTACTTAGCTAGGTATCTAACTATCAATATTAAGTTGTAAAAACTACTGATAGAAAATAATCCATGCAAACCGCCATCATGAACACAACTAGTACAAATATAAATACTAATTACCCAGTCAACTTCATTTTTTTCATTGGTCAATTAGATATCAAACACTAAGAGTACGCAAAGGAGAAAGGCATATTCCCTCTGTAGTAAAAATCACAATCAAAAAGCGGACCTTTGTGATTTTCATCGGACAGTGACTATATATATCGTATATATATCGTAAAGAGCATTGAGGGTGGTGTCATGAACAGTGCATTTTGAAATGTACTGAGTGGTCACACGACAAGAGCTGAGCTAAGAGACTCATCTCAAATTGAGATGTCATGTATAGTGGTTGGTGGCAGGTAGCTGTAAGGTGATGTCCTGAATCTTTTTAGGCACAAGGTGATAAGCTACCTTGAACAATGGTGAGTATAATGACAGCTGAAGTGTCACAAAGTTGTTAGACATGCTGACCAAAGAGAGAGAGGAATCAAGTACATTATTCAGTTATAACTGTAAGAGATAAACTCTGATAGGAGGAATAAAATGACTGTCATTCCCATGAACCAGTAAGTCATAAGCACCTGACATATTTCAGGAAATAAAGGAACAGCTCAGCCAAGACTCCCTCCTTCCCTCACTGAGTGTTAAAGACAATTTATTCTGTTTCTAAGAGCTACCAGGAACTGTTACCGAATTATAAGTCTAGACATCAGCTCTAATCAGGGCTGTAGGATTTTCTTGCCCAACTCTGGGGTCCACAAGATAAATTATTGACGACATCACTCTGAAAGATGGATGTGACAAACTGCAAGTACATTTTACAGTAGGATATTTATTCCTCTGCCTCTAGATCAATGAGATTGTACTAAAACAACTTATTTATAAGTTATTTTATAAGTTATGCTCTTTGGTCCACCATTGAGTATTGGCATATGGAGATTCTGTCTACACCTGTTGACTCCGATGATGTTAGACATCCATACCACTTTTAGCCAATTTTTTTAAAATCTAGGAGGTTTGTAGCTATTCTGGTTTTTAGTTTTGATTTTTTTATTTAAATAGTATGGCCATCATTGAGATGCTATGGAAGACTGAAGCGACAGTGCCTTGTCTCACTGGTATTTTACCAAACCCTCTGAGGATGGCAAGGTGAGGGGAGGTGTAGGCATCTTATTTAAGGTTATTTGTGGCACAGTAGTGTCAATGGGGCTTTGCAATAAAGTCTAGAATGATGCACAGACCTCAGGACAAACACAGAAAACCATGTGGCGTCGGTAACTGTTCAGCAGAGGCAAAATCGTGACATGCATTGCATGGTGAAGCAGGATGTCTGGGAAAAAAGGTTTTCGTGCAGAATCTATACATACCACTATAAGAAACCAGATACAACTATAAAACAGAAAACTGATCAAAATTCATGTTATCCCACAAACACATAACAATAAAACACTCACATTTCATTCCCTCTATTGTTTAAGGGCTTACAAACATACTTCATAACTTGAATGGTGCATTCAGGGTATCAGTGTAACAGTAGAATAATTAAAAATGTCTTAGACTACATTAAGTCTAAATGTGAACATGTGTACTTAAAGTGTTTTAATATAGTTCCAGTTGCAGTTTGGACACACCATCACCCGGCAACCCAACTTTAACTGAGTAGACATGGTTTTGGAGGAGTTTGACCAGAGAGTTAAGGAAAAGTGGCCAGTGAGAGTTCAGAATATATGTGCAACCTTCTTTAAGACAGCCGGAAAAGCATCCCAGGAGGCCACCTCATGGAACTGGCAGAGAGAAGACATTGGGGTCAGCCAGTCCCCGGAGCTACTGGGGTTAAGGGCCTTGCTCAAGGGCCCAATGATGACATCACTCAGGCAACCAAGGAATTAGTACTGGCAAACCTTTGAGCAAAAAACAGCATTTAGATGTGTTACATTGTTGTACTGTACCAAAGTAATGCACATGCTGTGAGCTCAGTTGTGATGACAAAATTGAACTGATCCTTAGAGCGTAAACCAATGAGCTAATGGCCAGAATGTCTCCTGGTTCCAAATACTACTGTACGCTGGGAGGGTGAAACAGAGGTTACAGGAGCTGTTTAATATTTTACTGCGAATCCCCTCCCAGGCCGTAATTAGACAGATTACCTGTTAGCCATGGGCTTGTGTGCAGAACTGTTTTCAGACTGGTTTGTCCTTAAGGCAAATGGAAAGTCAAAATGAATTACACGGTATTTGAGTAAGAGTGAATCTTCTCTTAATGGCTCTGGAAAAAAAAAGAAACTTTACAATTCAGGGCAACATTTAATTTTTAACTTGTCTGGGTACAAAAGTCTTCGTAAAATATTTAGTCACCTTATGGCTGTCATTGGCATTCACATGTCAAGACAGTTCAATCATCCTAGTGCTGCACTCTTTTTTCGTATTAAATCAATCCTTTTACATCATTTTACATAAATATCATTTAGAAATAAATTTCATATATTTACTCCAACCTAGTACTAAAGAAGCGGTATAGAAATTGAATGAAAAAATATGTTGTATGTATAACACAGAAAAATATATGGACAAATTCAAATTTTATTCAAATGGATGGAAGATATTAAAGCGATACTGACAGTTTTATAATATGATAAGGGAAATTATTGGTCATGGTAAGACTCACTGGAAACTGCATATATGATAGGAGTAAAGCTGAAGGTGGAAAAAGCAAAATAACTTTACATACAATGGGGGGGGGGGGGTAATTATTGAGTTAAGCATTTGATAACAAAATGGGGAGCTTTAATGGACGATGGCTTGTTGCAGTTTATTGCTATGCCAATAAACACAATTGCTACACAACACACACAAAATCTTAGAATTTTTATTCCTTCAGTATCATAGATTTTGGAGGGATTTGTGCACCACTGGGAATTGTAGAGGAAAATTTAAAAAAATAAATAAATAAGGAAAGGAAACTCAAATTGCTGATATACAAGAGAAACGGGTTTCATGCAGCTTTAAACAGTATCTTAAAACATCACGATGATAGAACAACATCCCGTTGCATCATATATAGGTAGCCATAGTATATCTTGTGGCACAATAGTACACAACTATATTGTATGTATCCCTACAAAAGATTCATTTTTGACAAATGACTATTGTCTATCCACCCATTCGGTAGCCTGTCATGGGAAATGCAAGTTGCAATAACATAATAAGAATGAAATTCAAATAAATAAATTATTAAATAAATAGTATTTTAATGAAATATAATATTGCAACCATGGTTTAATGAGCTTGCATTTTCAGATAAACATGCACAAAGTACAGTTTTTAGGTTGATTCCATTCTAACCATTTACACGTAAAATATTGAGAGACACCACTGGGGTCATTTTGAATGAATATGAATAGATGCCAGATAGTTCTTTGTAACAGTATGATTAAATGCCTCTTCGGACAAACGTACTTTGTTTTATACAGAAAACCCCTATCCTATCGCAAAACATCTGCACTACTGAAAATACTATAGCAAAAAATCTGCACTACTAAAAATACTGTAGCTTCTCCTTACTGAGTTTCATAGCATTTCCTGCAACAAAACAGTATCATCATTTATATAGAAACAATCAGATAATTTCTTTTAAGTCTAACCCACATTCTCTCAGACATTTTCAAATAGCTAATCACTGTGATTGTATCTGGAAGCATTTACCAGTCATTGCTGCAGATAAAACTAGAGCAGCATTAATTTACAGGGTGCCAAGGGGGTCATGTGACACAAATGCAGCTTACTAATCTTATCTAAAATAAAAACCTCTGATTGGATAGATCAGCAAGCAGCCCTCCCCTCAGAACAGGTATTACTATAATTTCCTAGAAATTAATCCAGTACAACACTTTGCATTTTAATTCACCTTGCTTTAAACTGCTGTAAATCTTTGCTAAAGGGAAAACCACATTGTTATGAATGCTATACCATGTACACAACCATGCAGGTAAGGTTCATTATTAGCAGTTTAAAGGTTTGACATTAGATTAGACTAGATTTCTTAATGTTTGTTTCTTTCTTTTTTTTTAATGAAAGTGATGATGTTCAATTGAAATATCTATCCATTAATTTTCTCTACAGAGTTGTCCTGTGCCGGATTACGGGGGTCCAAGCCTATTCTGGAAGCTACGGGTGCAGGGCAGGGGTGTAACCCATCACAGGGAACACACACCATTCACACCTGCAGGCAACTCCAAATTCCAGTGTTATGCTACAAATTCAGCCACTGTGGGTGATGATGCACTCTCTCTGGATATTTATGGGTCACCAGCTCTTGCACTCTAATGGATTTTCTGGAACATGCTGGAGACAAAGGGTTAGTATTACACATGGTAGCCTGTAATGGACATTTTTCCCCGCAGTCAACCTTGTGCTGAGTGGTGACTGGCTGGCTTGCTTCGGTTGGGCTCCATGACGTGACTTTGTCAACACCATGATGGCAAAGTCCACTGTGGCACAAGTATCATTTGGCTGGTCACAAGTTATCTCCAGTGCCAGTTCGCATGAATATAGCAGATGGTCGATGTGGAGAGAATGCTGTTTCACTCCAAAGCAGACCAGTCCGAGATGCTGTGTCACCATTGCTTTTATCCGCTTCTCCTTTCCCTCATGGAAATTTCTAACATGCGTTGCATCATCTATGGCTAGATGTCACAGATTCATTGCTGACCGGTCATGACAGAAATTCTGCTTTGCTTGCTTTTCTTCCACCACTCTGGAGAGACTTGGCTTTAGCAGTGTAAATGAGATTTCGAACTGGATTTGCAGAAAATGTTCAGCTGGAGCATGGCCTGTCATGCTATGTGGGTGCTTCTGTACATTAACAGGAAATTAGTCAGTCGCGGCTGCCCCGGTATACTGGGACTTTAACCATTCTTACTCAGAACTTGTCTGATCAAGGCTAATTTGACCATCTGCACTGGTCATTCAACTGATCCATTTGATGTGGAGTGGAATGCAGGCAACAGGGCTACTTTGCTCCTGAGGAAGTATTTTTTTCCTGGGAAGTAAATTTCAGTCCACACAATCTCTCCCAGTGGTCCATAAGACACAAAAATATTCCTCAGCTCTGCTACTGTCTTAATCGAAACTGTGGAGGACATAGGAATGACCTGCAGCTGCTTCAAGTGACTGCAGACGAGCATTAAGAAGTACGTAGGAATGACCTGCAGCTGCTTCAAGTGACTGCAGACGAGCATTAGGGAGTACATAGGAATGACCTGCAGCTGCTTCAAGTGACTGCAGACGAGCATTAGGGAGTACGTAGGAATGACCTGCAGCTGCTTC
>JAODUD010000033.1:9277742-9291135 GCA_026784285.1 Stomatorhinus walkeri | reverse complement strand
GCAGCCTGGCAGTATGGTAGAAAGTCAGGAGAGTGCAAAACCACCTTGAACCTTGGGTCTCTGAATAGTTACTTTGTTCATTCTAATGGGATGACTGCTCCAAATAAATTCTACATGATCTGGTATAAGGTTTTGAAATGTGAGCTTATAATAGCACCTGGCATACTCAGCTGCAAAGAATGCTTGATAATGGGTTCATCCTTGTGGCCTTGATTCTGTGGACAAGAGATGAAGACAATGATGATTGTCCAGAAAAATGCAGAAAAATATATTTTAAAATCTCTGAATATGCATTAGTTTCTCCCATATAGAGAAGCTTAAAAGATAGAAAAAAATAACGTGGGAGTATTGCCATGCTGGTTTGGTAATTAGCTAGTCTGATGTGAGGCAGGGATAGGCACTGCACAATATCAATGTAATTTAAGTGACACGTTTACTGTTATTCTGCTGTATTAAAATCTCCCACCTTATAGTCTCTGTAGACACAAAATGAAAGGGTTTCCACAGTAAGGCTATATAAAAACAAAAACAAAAGAGGCCCAACTTCTGCTTCGGTGGAGGCTGAAGATTACGTGTTTGTTTGAAGTATTGCTGTTGGCGGTAAACAAAGGTAGGTGATTTTTCAGGGATAGCGTTAAATTTACCTGCTGTAATTTTTACGGAAGCTCTGCAGCCTAGCTAATACAGAGATTTGTGCAACTCAACATGTGAAATGAGAGGGTGTGATTGTTTCCAGGAAGCCAAATGAAAAGAGAACTAGCCCATCTACTTCTAAATGTAATAAATTGGTAAGTGTATAAAACAAGTTCATTCTGTGTGTGTGAGACAGAGACCAGGAGCAAGAATCTGATACTCAGAGGGTTTCTCTTTTTGCTTCTTTAAGTCAAGGACTAAAATAAGTATTAGTATGCTCTGAAGTTCACCTACCACAAGGGTGCAAAATGAAATCCCTCAGTTCTCCTATCCCAGTCTTGATCAGCTTGCTGACCCAAAGTTCTTAAGTTTTTCGACACTAAGCACTTTTCAGGTAAAAAGAGCCACCGAGATATACCAGCGAAACTACAGTAAGTTATATTTTATGTACTGTACTGTACTGTATCATAGCATATTTGAATTACTGTATATACAGGTCAGTCATTTAATTAGTGTTGGATCCAACTGTACTGTGTTAAAATAAAAATAAAAAAGTTAATAAAATTCAGTAAATAATTTTATTACCTTATATACATTTAATAGATATACTAATGTCAATTACATGATAATCTGCCTGAGATAAAAAAAAATGGTTTTAACCTCCTGAGTCCCAGGTTTTTGCTTGGTTTGCATGTTTCATTTTCGTTAGCTATTTGGGATTAGTAGGCCCTCATAATCATAAACACCAAACATTATTTTTTTTAATAATTAATAGTTTTAAACTAAAAATGATGTCCTTATATGAGGACATAGAGTCTCAGGAGGTTAATGATCATCTGCATATAGTGATCAATTTCACCCAGACAGACGTATATCTGTTCACGGGATCTGGTTATGTTATGCTGTTCTGTAGTTCTGTGACAATATTTAGTATAGATTTTGGTATAGTTTTAACTTTTATGAGGTTTTTAGAGACTTTAAGTGAGCTTACAATGTTAAAAAAGGGATTGGGGCATTAATCTGGCCTCCGCAAGAAATAATAATAATAATAATAATAATAATAATAATTTTAAAAAACAAATAGATTGATAAACAAAGATATTTCTTGTGATACAATAAAGAAAGAAAGAAAGAAAGAAAGAAAGAAAGATTTTACAAACAATGGCAAACAAAATTTGAAAAGCAGTACCAAAGAGGACGACTGCTCTGTGTATTGATCTACTAAACAAATTCCAAGTAGAATCAAAAATAAGCATATCATGCAGCAAAATGGAATATGAAAGAGCACCATGCAAGCAAAATACACAATGAGTTCATGTTTGGTAAACAGGAGCCGAACGACAGACTACTCCCCACTATAAATGTGAGTTTAGCAAGATACCATGGAGTCTCACTTTACTCTCCACAGTTTTTGGTGTTATACAAGAGATATTTTACAATACCAGGGGTCCAGGATAATGTAGAAACTATCAAAGCACAAAAACAAGTATGTTATTGTCTCCTGTGCACAAAATGTGGGCAAGTGGTACTCTTAAAAAAAAACCCAAAAAACTTTGAATTAAACGCCAAAGGTGAAAATTAGTTTTTAACATATGCAATATGTTAAATGATATATATATGAATATATATGAACACAGTCTGAGAGAGTTGTTTGTGTCAAATGGTTAAATAATTGTACCAATTATTGGCCATTAAAAGAAATTCAATCTAAATTTTCAGTGATTTAGTCAAAAAGTTTAAATCGAATCCTGAAGCCCATAATTTAGCCAAACCTTAACTGTTCAGGATTTAGGAAGTTCCCAAGACCTCCACTGGTGTTTCATCATTTCAAGGAGAATAGATGTTTGACTGTTTCAAGGGGCATGTATCCAAGCCCATCTAAAAATAACATATTGTACAATACAGTTATAGTATATCCTTGACATGACATAAACTCTGTTCACTGCAGCTGGCATCACAGGAGTGCTAGCTTTGTGACAGACAATAAAAAGATGGTCCAGTGAAACTATGGAAATGCCCTCTAGGCTTATTACACGTGACTACAACCATCGTATCTTCACATTGAGATGTCATATTAATGAATTTCTGGATAGTTTTGGAACCACTCCCTTTATATTTGAAACAATATTTGACTTCAAATGGCCCATGGAAAAATCTGTATTCTCCAAACCACTGCATTTGTGATAATTTTCCATTCGGTTTCCCAGAGTGATAGCTACATTATAGGGACATTGCTTGTGCAGTGGGTTATCTCATTGTGTAATTTGCTACATTGTATACAGTGAAATTTCTGAAATAACTAGCTGTGGCGTTGGTAGAACTAAAGAACAATACAACTGCTCACAGATATTACTGTAAAATATGCACATAAGTGGAAGAAATTGACTATTATTGAGGCATTAGTCCGAATTTTATGGAGACCACACCCCAGGGGGAACTCCAGATCTGGTCTAGTGGTGGGATTATGACAATGCTCTGTGTAGCAGAGTCATATTTTTAATGCCACTTGACTTTTTCTCATCAATATTACAGAACAACACATCTGACAGAGGTGTGGGAGCAGTCTTCTGCCAGGTAGAGGATAGAGGAAACGTTCTGGGTCTGGTGCTGGAGGAATGTGGTACTGCAGCTAACTCTGAAGAGTGATCTAGGTGGGTAGAACTTTGCATGTTTATTAGTTTTATGTGTGACCCCTCAGTATGTAAAAAATGATATGTTCCCTTTTTAGGCTTGAGTAGTCTGGACTGAAATTCACATTAGCAATAAACAAGCACACTTGTTTTTATCTTGCATCTCACAAAAATGGCAGGTTTCCTTCTGTCAGTTATATTCTGTCAGCCCCATCTTTATCCCCATTAGTACTAATGATGACTAGAAATTATTTCAAATATAGATATTCTGCACAGCCCTGTATAATTTCCTGTTTCACAGACATATAAATGGTACAATTGGCTTTAATTCAAAAGGTCTGTTGAATTAAGACATTAAATTAGTAGGGTTGATCTTTCAATCCCCCTTGAATTCCTATGAATTCTGCCTTTAAGAGTAATTTTCCAAATCTTCCTGTGTGATCTTCAGACTGTTTTTCATATTCTTTAGTGAAACTCACATGACTTCCTCAACTCGAATCATCCTCAATGAGTCTATTCTCTACCTCACATGGTTTTGGTATATCTGCATTTTTATGGAATCTGTGAGTAAAATTGATGACACTGAGGAGAGTTTTGAAGGAAGCTCTGCTGTTAAGGTTGAGAAAAAATTGGAAAGTAGAGTTGATAATTGCTACAATTAAACCATTGATACTTTGAATGCATGTGCATTAACCCTCAGGCATCAACTTTATAACTTGTACTTTTCTAAATCCTGGAACAACATTTTGTAACCCAGACATTAAGATTTAGTTAAATATTAAAGATATTCATAAAATTGGACTCAAAACTCAGTTTTAAATATTCCACCAGGACAATATCAATACTTTCATTTTTTTTCTATTCTGTTTATTTTTCTATTATGCCATAAAAAGACATGAAAACAAGGTTACTGTAAAATTACATAAGGGGTAAGCAGTTCTGCAGTTATATATGACTGTAACTACCAAATAAAAAAAAACATAATAAAAATATAAACATATTACTTGAAAACTCATATTGTTCAAAGTGGCTGATTTCAATAAAATGAAATAATACACCACTAACATAGCTACTTATTTATGTAGTCTTAAACATTTTCATATTCTATCTGAAAAAATGTTACATTTACTTTTCAGTTTAAAAGGATTCTGCGTGCATCTCTGATTATCAAATTAATATCGTAATTAACAAACCTTACTGAATCAGTAGTTGTCCATTTTAATTAAAGATGATTCATAGAAGAATAAAATTGTATATAGTACAATTAACAATAGAATAGAAAACTTTTTTCCATCTATCGCCGTGTCCTGTGGCGATCCTGTGAATGAGTAACCCCAGGTGGTGTCATATCCTGTTAATGATGAGGGTTACGCTAAACACTAATACTCCCTGATTTTGTGTTGCACAGCTAGTTTCACATCATGCACGTGGCAGCTGCCATCAGACAGAGTACACAAGAAATATTTCTGTTTAAGAGCAAAGAATTTTTATTGCTTCGTTGGTTTAGTTGCCCCCCCCCAAGAAGTCCAGTTTAGATGTCATAATGTAATGTTTTACATAAGGTGAGTTTGCACAGAATCTGTCAGAAAGTGATTCTTTTTAAAGACAAGCCGATTATACCCATAATATAATCTTTATTACCAGTTAAATAGTCATAAACAAATTTGTGTTTAATAAATACATAATTTAATTGCAATATTACATTGACCCAGAATCTCATCCAGGGTATTCTTTTGCCTTAAACATTTTTATTTAAAATGATTTCAATTTAAATTGTTATAACGTTTTTATATTATTTATAGAAGTGATAGTAAAAAAATGGAATAAAGTTTATTTTATTATGAAATGTAGGACTCATAGAATAAATCAAATTGTTAACGGTCATCCATCATGCTTAATTCTGTTACATAAAACCACCTTGTTTCTGCTTTAAAGAGTATCATAAAAAATCATAATCTGAAAAATAGTCAATTTTCCTACTTTTACATGCTTGCCCTACATCTTTTATCTAACATTAATATATCTGATTTCTTTTGACATTTAAGTCAGAAATTTTGCTGTATTTTCTAATCTGAATCTTGAAAAACTGGATCATGTAAATTTAATTAAATGGAGATATCATAGGGATCTTTATCAGGCTAAACTATTCGTTGTGTGCTGACAGAGTTGCCTCTTCCTCATTTATCATGATTGCAAGTAAGGAAACAATAAAAGATTCATGCACATCTGTTGAGAAAGTATGCCAAGTGTTAGACATAGATCCCCTTTTCTGCTTTCTATTTTTGTTTGTGATTTCATTATAATAATTCAGTTAGCTTGTTATTCTTAACTTTATTCTGAAAAATATCATTCCAGTACAGTATCTCCTATGTCAAGCTATATATTGGTCATGTTTCTATTGTTCTGCGTATTTTATATGTGGTATTTACAGTGTTAATCAATTAACAAAAATAGACATTTTAAAAAAATGCCCCATATATGGTCAGTAATTCGAACCAGCAAGGGCTTCTCTTTAATACATGCGTTGTGGAGAACTACCAGTAGGAAAAATAACAAGATAAAATTCAAATGAAAAATGGTTTATTAAATGAAGAAAATTATAAATAGAATTTAGTTAATCTTGTTAATCTTAATCATTAATACTTGACATATTTTATGTTGTTACTGTGTGCCTCCTAAGATTATAGTGAACAGGCTGTACAGCAAAGGAAGTTCCTGGTCGAAAGTAATTAATTCTTACATTCTTGTAATTATAAACATGCTAAAATATATAGTACCATATACCTGTCTGCTTCATTGTATTTGTGAAAAATAAGCAGAGGCATATATATTCATATATATTTCAATGATAATTAATAATGAATATGAAAATAAAAAACAAGCACAATATCTGGCACTGATATGACATTTTTGGATGCATTCTCAGTGTTTTTTGCATATGCAAGAGGATTATGAGACAGGGTTGTTTTTTAGCAATGTAACGCTTCAGTTACCAAAGTCAATGCAACTGTTTTCCATGTATTGACCAATGGGATGCATTTTTGGAGATTTCATTTTTTTAATAGTGTACATTCAGTAGTACATGCAAGTATATATTTCATAAGACAAAAAAAAAATAAACAAATGAACAGAAACACTTTAAAAAGTAAAGAGAACAACTTCTGTTCTCCAAAAAGTTACTAATATCCTGTTTGATGGATCAATAAACACAGCTTTGGTTTAGGTCTCAGGGAACTGGACATAATTAACTTACTTTGTATTATCCAAAGTCAGTGATGGTATGCTAGTGGTTGACACAACAAATATATGGTATATTGGATGATTACTACAATTACCATGGTAAGGCAATGGTCAAGCTAGCAAGATGTGACAGATATAAAATCATAGTTTTCTTTGGTAGGGCATGACTTTTGGACCCTACAGTATATAGTTATAATTTCTATAGTTATAAATTATAACATTACTTATATTTGATACTATTGTGAGAAACCTTAACTCACAAGCTCAGTTTTCACAAATATGCCATTTAATGCATTTGGAAATCATTTATGCATGAAAAATATTAAAACAGATTTTTCCCGATGAATGATACATACACAATAATTAGGACATTAATGTTGCCCAAAAGAGAAGATTCTTGGAGTTTTAACTGCAGGTGTTTTTGTAACAAGTTGCAAGTGCTTAGTCTGGTCCTGAGAGTTCACGACGGTCAATTACATCTGGCTGGAAGCACCAGAGGTGAGAACACACAAGTGTAAAGCAGATCATTGTAGAGGTAACATCACACAGCTGTAATGCAGACACCATGTGATTTCTGCTTTCCTTTAATTAATATAGTTTATAAATAAATGTCCTTAATTACAACAACAGCTTTAAGAAATTAATAAACCTGAAATACATATTTAAATCCTTAAAAAACCTTGAAGGAAATAGTTACAGAAACCCAAGAGAAAAGGAACATAACATATTTATATTTCAATTTTATCTATTAGTGTGACATCACCATATATAAATCATTATTTCACCTTGCTCAGAGATATGGTGGTTATTATATAGTTTTCTTATGTATAAGGCATATAAATGCATAAAATACATACCACCTGACCTTATAAAATGAATTAAAATGCCATAAAAACACAGGTACTCTTGTTCAATTCATGATTACAAACAGTATTTGTTAAAAGTGAAATTATTTAACTCAGAACAATATTTATATACTTTTATCCATCTAGTAATCAAAACTTAAAAAGTAAAGCAATTTGTTTTTGGGCAATTTGTGCGATAGTGGGTGGCCATGACCTCTCTCAGGTTTCTTGAAGAAATACTTAATATTAAACATTTCTCTGTTGGTGGTAATTTTAACTGAATGGGGCAGTGGGAGTATAGTAAAAATTCACATCCATTTATATTATATGTAGGGCAAGTGCAGGGGTTGGAAAGTTGTGTGTTCTTATATTATATATGAAGACCATTGGTCGATGTACAGTATACAGAAAAACATGAATATATATAGTCTGGATTCAAAATAACAGTGATATCAGCTTTGAAACAAAATAATAATAAAGTAACAGAAAAATCTTAATTTTTATCAGTGAAAAATATACATATAGATTGGTTTCATATACAAAGAGTGTAAAGGATAATCTGTTTGGAGTATGGAATATATAGAAATAATTACACTTACATTGATTTTAATTCACAGATTGTCGTGGTAAGTAATGAAGTATTAACTCAAAAGAATAAAAATGGAAGAAATGAGGCACATTATCAAGGGGGTGTAGAATTTACTGTTCTGAATGCAAAGATACCTTTTCTTTACGCAAGCTAAACTCCTGTGGGATCATATTAGGGGCTTGCTGTGAGGAGAGGCGGTTAAGCAGCACTTGGAATTATTTATCAGGATCCCATTCACTCACTATAGTTAAAGGTCCTTCATTTATTTTCGTGCTTTTAGGAGACATTTTTCTTGTGATCTTATTACTAAACATGGGATTCATCTGGCATGGGCTGCATCATAATGCTAAACTACTCACCCGGGTATCTTTATTGGACATGAGAAGAACAGCATGTTTTTTAGGGAACACAAGTAATGTCAAAAGAAATCTTAAGTAAAATGGTACAGTTATAATTTGTACTTTAACCAGCTGCTGTTGTACTTATTTTGCATTTTTCAGTCAATAAAAGTAAAAATCAGTAAAGATACGTGACTGATAGCAGCGTTGGTCATTTTTATGTTTGTATATGACATTGTATCTTTATGAGTCACTACAATGCTGGCAGTTAAACCCAATACCTGCAGTGTCTACATAATTACTATTCAAACTGTGGACATGTGACCAATTTTGCACATGAAAATGAACAAGACTGCTTATAGGGCTGCCAGTCTGAGTCACTATTAAAAAGTTGGCATTTTGGAGTAAAGCACGACTTGTTTTAGTAATGCAGTATCAGAAATCTTGATGAATCTCTTTCATACAGTACTTGTGCCAATTTTCAGAATGGCAGTTTAGGGTAGACGTATGAGCTCTACTGTGAATAATTTAGAGTATGACTCATTACAATTGTTGTTGCTGATTTAACATGCTGAAAGTAACATAAGATTATAGTTAAGACCCTTATAATTGCTGTTGCAGATTTATCCCATTTATCCCAATTCAGATCTATAAAAACATAAAAATTTAAACTTGTTTTGCAAGTAAAAATTGAACAAATAACACCAAATTAAGTGCTTCAAGAGCACTTACCTTCCAGGCGCTTCTACAGACAAGCCACTCCATGCTTGTCATATACCTTACTGTAATTCCACCAATTAACTTCACTGACAGTTTGTTATTTGTAATATGCAAGTTATTAAATGTCCCTGTGACCCTTACCAGGATATGTGGTTAGAAAACCCCGTTCTTTTCTACAATAAGCAGAACAATTAGTTGTAAACCAAGTAGTAGCAGCAGGACTAAGCTAAATATTCAGTGCTGCAGTAGCCTCTTAAAATGAGAGGTACAAGCTGGTTTGGTACAGTCTGCCGTTTATTTTATGATTAGCTGCTTTATTTTAATTTAAGTAGATAATTAATTGATGATAGGATAAGCAATATGAAATGTATATTTGCAGCCTCACAAATGCCAGACATTTATCATCCTTCATCAGACAGTGAAATCTTCATGGTTTCCTTTATTCCCCATCTTTTGTGTAATCTTTATCTCACTGACAATACTCTGGCAAACACGTCACTAAATGCTATTTCCTCCTGCTCTGCATCTCATCTAAATTTCCAGCTACTGTGAATGCCAGTGAACTGCTGATTTTCACAAGAGCATGATTTTTTTTTTGTTGAGTGAGAATGTGGGCCAGATCTGACCTGTCCCGTTATGCCTGCCAAATTGCATATTTCCACTTTCAAATGCAAATGTTATCGAATGCATTTTCATTGTTTTGCCTGTATTAGTGTATAGCTCCCTTTATATTCAGATGGGTGGACTTTGCAATGCCGCAGTCTTCTGGAATACAGATGGTCCTGCACAGTCTTCCCTGTGAAATATAATCGACTTCTTGTTTGTTACCTACATGCCACTGTGTGACACACAAACCCATTATCTGGTTTATTCTCTCCCACTGCATGAAACCGCTGCAAGCCATGGGGGGCAACTAGAGTCCGCTCAAAACTCTTTTAGCACGGCAATAGCTTGACTGTGTGATCCTATTTATGCTGACACCTGGGATTAATCCTCTGACTTCTGAGATGTACAGAATGCAGGCACCCGGTGCAATCATCCATTTGAAACACGACCATGCTCATAATAAATCATACATGTGCTTTAACAAGTAGTTCATGTTGTCTTAAAGACATGCATTGTTAAAAAGCAAAATTATGTGTACAAGAATATAAAAAAAAAAAAAATTATAAAATTAAGGCAATATACAAGAACAAAACAAGACAAAATGGCTTGAAACAAAAGGAGAAGATAAAATAAAGAAAAAATTAGGAAATGGAATACACTGCATATCTTTGAATAGTCTCCTCTCTTGGTGCACATCAAAAGCTCATATTGCCGGTAAGGTCAAGTGTTTTTCTTGAAAACCAACCATTACGGAAACTGAATTTCCATAGCACAGTTTGCGGAATAAGCAAGGCTTTTAATCCATCCAGGGCCATTAATGGTGAATCTGGCCTTTGCTTCAGTGGTCATTTTTGTTTCAGTATTTGCAGTTCAAATAGTAAAAGTAATTTAAGTACATGAAGGTGGAAAGAGTACATATCAGACACATCAGCTGCCTTTTACCTTAGGTGTGAATTGACCAGGATTGCATAACGATTTAATGACATGCAATGTGTGACCCTGCACAACATGCCAGTAATTAGCCAATTATCTTAACTGAATGAAATGAAATAAAACTGCCCCTTCTGTTTACTATGTCTAAATGGCACTTTACTGACCCTGAAGATCCATTTAAAAAACATGCAGCATTTTTGCAAAGTAAGTTTTGTGTTTTCTCTTTTCATTGTAATAAATATTAGTATTCATTTTAATAATACAATAATAACCTTCTACATTGACGTCCCCTTTACATTGGATAGTGTTGTGTCAGCATCGTGGTTGGCGAAGAATTTCCTGGTCCATTTAATATCTGATAGTGATCTGTCCTTTTATTAGGTTGTGCCGTTAAACATATAAAGAAGTACCACGTCATATAAATATGGATAGAGTGAAATAGGATTGCCTCAGCGACCTTAAAGTTTTTCATATGGAGTCCCATCCAGAAAGGACCGTTCTGATTTGCTGCGTCGTGACTTACCTTCATTTAGCTGCCAGGGAAGATCCGTTACATTAAAAGCAACACAATGGAAGAGTAAGGAAGGAATAACAAAGGCCTGTGCATGCTTACTTATCCTACACATTGGAAGCTGGCAACAAAATGCAAAAAACCAACAATAGAAAAGAAAATGTTTATTCTGTCTTAAAGGGTATGTCAAGAGACTGTACATAAGCACATAGCGCTCAGAATGATGCTAACTGCACCTGACACTTTCACTTTAGTAAGGATTTTGGTACTTAATTCTGCCGGGTTTTGGTGTCTTGCCCAGTTACTCTGTAGCTTGAGATATGGCTGTCTGTGAGCATTGATGGGGGAGGGACAACCATGGGTCTCACAGCCCTGAAGCATGTGGTCTTATCTGATTCCAACTATGAAAAAAATACATCATTATACAGATATACTTATACATAACTTTAAATTAAACTGCATTTTAAAAGAAAGATGCATTCCTATCAATTTGAGTCATTGCTTTCAAATTGCTAAAACATTATAAATCGACTATTGGATGATGTAAGTAAAATTTATACACAAAAGTTTATACACAAAAAGTTTTTTTTTCATTTTATGCAAAGGCGAATGTTTGATTTCAACCTTAGTAAAGCCCAAATCAGCCCTGAACCTATGCTATGTTAATAAGAAATTAAGCACTAGAATTTGTTATGTTTCACAGTAATTATAGGTGTTCTATGCAAATACATATTTTAGGTTTTTTTTTCTTTTATGGCCACTCATGGCAAACATAGCTTCGAGTGTAGAGTAATACTTAGAGTAAAATCAGGTTAATGTTGCATGGTGCTACACTAGGTTAATGCACCATGCAATACACACAGGCTCAGTGACTATTCACATATGATGCAACTCTGACTTAAAATCAGGAAATCGTCCTAATGAAATGCCTAGCTTAGTATGCCGAAATGGTAATACCAGTGAATTGTAGTCCTATGTCTTTAAATGTACCCCTCCCAGAAAGGGTTTTCTTGTTTTAACGACACAAAAACACAGAGAATATAGGTGGGACAGCTTTACTATTTGAGGCATTGGGAAACTGATTTGTTTGCATGGTCTGTATATAAGTATATAAATAAATATGAAAGACACGTTAGTGGAGATCCAAAACAACCCGTCCTTAGCTAGTTAAAATTCTTGCTTTCTTAGTAAATTACGCTAATATTCTGCATACATTTCAGCACAAAAAGAGAGGGAAAGATGATGGTGACTGCCTCTTCCTTTTCCTCATTTGAAATCCAACTTTTCACACAATCCGTGCTTCACAGACGAACCTAGACACTATTGTCATCAAAACGATTACTACAAACAAAGGTATTTTCTCACTTATAGTTATATACAGTTGAAATGATAAATACAAAATATAGTAAAAAAATATTTTCATGGCAGAAAATGTCTGCGGTCTTACCAACTTGTTTTTCTGTATGATGGTATAGCCACATAAGTTATATTTCATCTGTTTGCTGTTACTCTGCTCATTACCCAAAACAATACATTAACTACACCCATCATTCAGAAATTTTAACACCAGCCAGTTCATACAGGGTAAAATATTGTACATACTGCATGAGGTTTCTTCCCGTTGTAGTATTGAAGAAGGGGACCAGGAACTCTAGATGGATGGCATATTACTTGTTGGTTCCATGTCGTCCTGAATGCATTTATCTCATTTTAATGTAGTTTGTTAGATGTGAATATATATAAGATATTGTGGCATCTTTCCTGTCCCTTTTCTAAAATAAAAGATGTCTTCTTCTCAGATTAGAAAGTATGACTTTTATCCTTACAAAACCATTTCCCCTCTTTTTCTTTCCCCCTTACTGCAGATGAACAATGAAGCTGACATGAGAGAGCAGCCTCAGTGCATTTTTGTATCTTTTTAATTAAAGAAATAAAACGAGTATGTCTTTTTACAAAGTCATACTTCTCTTATTAGCTTTCAGATTCTCACTTCCACCCCTTCTATAATCTCCCCACCCAGCCCTCCTCCTCGTACACGTGGCAGGGCTGCCCTTTCATAGCTTGCTGTGGCCTCGGTCCCTCGTCATCCCTAGCATTAATCTTGCGCACTCTGGCCCTGTCCCTCGAGGATGATCTCTGGGGGGAACAGGGCCAGCATTAGATGGATCATGAACTATCTCTTCCTGTGGTGGTTCTCCGGCGAAAATCAAGGGAATGTAACATCCACAACACGAAGTTCTGCCTTCCCCAAGCACATTCTGCAGGGAACTCGTATACCCCAGGGGAAAACTGGGATCCTATAATTATCGTCTGTAACACCAATATATACATATGTGTGTATATGTATA
>JAODUD010000033.1:9261018-9275701 GCA_026784285.1 Stomatorhinus walkeri | reverse complement strand
AAATCAATGAATGAAAACATTAAATGAATGTCCGCGTTCGTTAGATGTTTTGATGATGTTGAAGAGATCTTGGGTAGGTCCAGAGACACCATGAATAAACAGGTTTTATAGCTTGAAAAAAGTTTTCAACTTTTTTTACCGAAGAAGGCCGTTAATATGAATGCAGGTGACCGCAAAGGGCTTCTACTATTTGGAACATTATCGAGTGGAAGAGTTACAGAATAACTGGATAAGGCACAGATATGGCTTCCCCTGTTATACAGGCTTTGTTAATGTTTCTGTGCCTGAAGCAGGAAAAGCCTCAGTCTACAAAGTTGTGCTCAAATGTCCACATTGTATTGAATTTCATTCTTACTGGAACTTAAATCCTCCTCCAGGTTTCTCTTAATAGGACCAAAATCCCCTTAGATTGATACCCGTATAACAGCCTAGACAGGGAAAACCCCGAGGAAGCCTGGGAATCTGCAAGCTTATACCAATTATGTAGGTCAGAGTGAACAAATTTACAAATCATAGACTTCAGTATTTTGTTCAACCAGCCTGTTAGTCAGTGGGTCATAGATGCTTATATGAATTATAACGATGCCTTATAATTTTTATATTTATTTGATAGGAAATTTTCATATCTATTTCAGGATTTTCATCCAGCATAATGCACAAAATAGTGCATCTGCTAAAATACTAAAAATATGCCTCTGGATATCACATTGTATAACAGAACAATTGACACAAAGCAATGACATCGTTTTCTGTTCTGCAGTGTTCTGATAAAGGCCTATTGCGATGTGATACAATTTCACAAATGGGTTCAAAAGGGTTGTAGTGGGACCCTGAGAACTAGACTCGGTTTAACAACTGGTAGTTGGCACATGCTGTGCAGCACCAGCAGAAATAAACCACTATTTCTGGCTATTTCTGGTTCGAGAGACATTTCTGTATAAGATGCAATAGGCCTATTTCTTTTTCTCTCCCTAGGTGACTGGGGGGTCAGATTCTATCATGTCACCCCTTTGGTCCTGGTGGCTGTTAGCTGCACTTGCTTCCCTGTTTGTGCCTGTTAAAGGACGTCACGGAATTTATCCTTTAAAATGCTAAATTTTACGATTTATTTCCTAACATGCCGGAGGGTCTCAATCTGCCTTGCTTAAGTCTGACATCTCCTTGAGGCCTGGCTGAAGCTTGAGGGACTCAGGGGCCTATTGGAACCTCACCAAGATCTGTCATATCAAAGACCTCCTGCTTGCCGGTAGCAACTAGAGGACCATCCAAGGACAAGCTTTTTCCAAAGAACTCTTGACCCTCAACTGTTTTGTGGAATAGTCCTGCTAGTCAAGTGCAACAGTCATCCCCAGTCTCCAAATTGGTGGGAAAAAACGGGGAACACATTTTATTTCATTGTTATTAGACCAGTAACCTGCCATCTTGAATTAAGAACGTACCACTAGCTTGTTAAATTTCATTCTGTCAAAAACCTAATTAAAATGTAAATTCATATGGAATTTAGATTTTGGCATATGCTAAGATCAGCAAAGAAGCAGTCATAAAAATAAAGCTTGATATTTATTTATTTATTGTAAACAATATACAACTGATAAATGATGTAATATTATATTGATCTCAGTTTCCAGGCCATCTAGGTTAGTATGTTTAACGTTCAAAAATCTAAACATTACTTATCTGATCTAATATGATGACAAGCATGGACCATTTTAACGTATAGCATGTTCAAATCCTGAAAAAGGAAACATTTATTGATTTTCATTTTAATATAATCTCTGAATGTGAATGTGGTGCTGTAAGGACAAAAAAAAATTTAATTAAAAAATTAAATCAAATGAAAAATAAGATTAGAATATATGCAAATGAACAGTGACATAATGTATAAAAAGGGTTTCCTATGATATATTGTTGAATGAGTAGAGAACACAACTTTACAAATTTTGCCACCAGCTCACTTAATTGAATAAATTACTCAGTTAAATTATTTGACGAGATACTGATTAGCCAAATATCATTTGTTTGTGGTTGTGTCATCAAATTAAGAAAAAAAAGTGTGTGCATGTTTGTGTGTGTGTGCGTGTGTGTGTGTGTGTGTGTGTGTGTGTGTGTGTATGTATTTCAAAATAACTTGTACCTCTTTGCCACTAAGGAACAGGATAATGGTTTGTGTATACCTGAGCACCCAAATAATTATCTCCTCCAATATTTTGTATTTAGTTCTGCTGCTTTATGAGTCCCCAGCTAATGCTGCCTGCTCCAGGCACTCATGACCCTGATCACAATGAGTGGGTAGAAGATGAATGGATCGATGGATGGATCTACCATTTACAATGTATAGATGTGAGAATGAAATATCCCAATCATCATAGATAATGTTAGTTATTCAAAAAGAAAATGTGGGAAAATGCACAAAGAAACAAGTAAATGTACAAAAATAAGAATAAAACTCATATCGTTTCTGCTTTGCATGATGGTGGAATTTTGAAACTGGTACATACACCATAAGTAAAGAATTCAGTCTGACCTAAGAGGACTTGTTGCATAAAGCTCAGCAGGCTGCCCAGTGACCACTTTAAAAAAAATACAGCCTGAAAGACGGCTGTGTGATGATTGATGGACCACAGAGTCAGTGGGCAGAAATGTCAAGTGGACATAGACATACACATAGACATACACATAGACATACACATAGACATACACATACACATACACAAGACAGCAGTGGAATTAACAAAGATGGCTTCAAGGTGCACATTTAGAATGTCTTAATGGAATTCACTTGTACAAAATCAGTGAGAGCACACTGGAAAATACAAAGAAAAAAAAAGAGTCAATTAAGCATATATTTTGAATGTGGAGAACCCAGCAGTGGGGTCTGAAGATTGTTTTCCATACCCAGCAAATCTGATAGTATGGAGATACTTATACTGGCTTGCTGAGTTTTTAGTTACTTAAAAATTATGCAGGTACACCAGTACAGTTTGACCCTAAGAGACAATGTTTTAAATAAGTACTGATAATGACCACTGTGGAACAAAAATGCAACGTGTGCAAATTCAGGTTATGAGGGGTTCTGTTTAAATAACCAGCAAAGTATTTTCCAGATTTAAAACAATACCCTTTGAATGGACTTATTATTATATATTACAAAGACATTTGTATTATTTGTATATTCAGTATATGATACAAGTAGGTTTTGCAATGTGAGTGGTTTGCCCTGTGGCAATACAATATTGGATCAGTACCCTCAAAGGCACAGCTTCAAAAAAAGACTAAATGTAATGGAAATGTTGCCCAGAGAAGAGGAAAAAGGTTAAATACAAAAACATGCTCCATAATTTTCACTTTATATTGTTATACTGTTCTGTGAGCCATTTCTATTACAATAAAATTGCAGTATAATTTATATTCTTTGAAAAAAGGTATATTTTGACTACATTTTGAATACCATAAGTAACCTTTATGTATGATTCCAGCTAAATAATGTGTGCTGAAGCATAATTCAGTAGCTTAAGAATCAAACTGATGAATTCTCTGTCACATTACTCTATACATAGAACACAATGGAATCATTAAAAAATAAAAACATACTGGACTTAAAAATATGTTCTCTGGAATAATGGCCTCACTTTGTCATTGAACCAAGTTTCTCAGTCATGACAATGAAACGGAAGTTTCCTACTGGAATTGTCCAGCCTTTTCCACCTTTAGAATAAATAAAGAAATAGATAGATGTTTCCTTTTAATTATCATTTTTCTCGTATTAGAGTGATGTACGTGAAACCATATGTAATATTAGTCAATTTAGGTCTGAGCAAGCCCACACCACTGAAAAAGTGCTTCTTAAAATATTTAATGGCATGTTCCCTATCTGACTGTATAGCATTTTTTTATGTGATTGGATTCAAATAAATGGAGACAATTTCAAAAGCACAGTCATGTATACAATGTTAAATATATATGCCACAGAAGTCTTATATGTCTTTCAAAGCTAGTTAAATATTTCAGTTCTGAAAACCCTTTAAAGCATGTATAAAGGATTACACATGATTTGCAGTTGTCCAAAGGAGATAAGACAAAAATTAAATAAGTATGCCCAAAGACAGTTAAGATAAATAATAAAGCTCATTTGAATGAAAATGACTTCCGAAAAATAAAGCTACAGTTAAACTGTTACTGAAATTTAAATTTTAGTACTCAAGCAAGGTCCAGTATGCAGTGATTTGGTGTATCATGCACTGGTTCTGCCCCACGGGTGTCAATACAGTATATTCGCTGTCTTTCCACCTGGGTTATTCTTAATCACACAATCAAATCTTCTATGGTGTGAAACTATTTTTCAATACTTCACCATTCTTTCTTTTCTTTTTTACTTCCTTCACACTGCCATATGTTCCTAAGCTAACAGATCACCAAAAGTACCCAGAGACATGTGCAGCAATGTCCCGGAGACAGGACGCACATGTCGCCCTGATTCAGTCTATTGATCCCGTTATATGCATAAACCCATCTCTGAAATGGCTTACCGATATTCCCAAGCTTCAGTAATTTTCACTCATTTTAAACTGCCATATGTTTTTAATAATGGACTTTTCATCTATGACTTGTACAGTTATTGACTTATTTCTCAATGTCTTTGAAGGAATTAGGGAATTGTTTTCAGAATGGACATTTTTGTTTTATTCTATAAGATTGCCTGTGGGAAATAGACTAAACGTGTTTTACATGATATATATCATGGAAGGTCTACAGATGGTTATTTGTATTTATAAAAACCTCAGAGGAGGTGACGTGTTGGTGCAGTATCTAGCCTAGGTTCCTCACACCTCTGGAAACATGGTTTGAGATAACCTATGCAGAGCTTGCAGGTTCTCCAAATTGTCTGCAAGTATGAATGGTGTGTGTGTGTGGACCCTGCGATGGATTGGTGCCCTATCCTGGGTTATTTCCTGCCTTCCACCAGTAGCTTCTGGGATACAGTCCAGGCCTTTGCGACCCTGCAAATGGATAAGCAGATATGTAAAACGAATGAATGGGAAATCTCAGATTCAGATATATTTTTGCCATTACTGTTTATTTTGGATTTAATTCATATGATTTGGACAATATATGACAGTAACCTCAAGTATATATCTGGGACTAATGGACACTCAGACATCAAGTATAAAGCACGTGTGAAACTTGGAAAGAAGTACAGCCAACCAGCCACCCTTAACCACCAAACAAAATTGTTACTGCTGTAATTTGATGAGAAAACAGACAGATCTGGAATGGACTGGTATTCCATCCAGTGTTTCCCCTGCCTTTTGCCCTGTGACTCCTTGGATTAGCTATAGGCTCTCCGTGACCCTGTATAAGTGATTGGAAGATGGACTATAGAATGAATGGACAATGCAGCAAGCAAATAAATAAATAAACAAATAGTCTAGTGTTTTTTTTCCCTTGCTTTCGTTGTAAATGTATTCAATATGGCAAAAGTATTAATGTAGAAGCCAGGGATTTTACCCAGCATGTCGGCCCATTTAGTTTTACAAAAAATTATTATTGTGTCAAAACTCCTTTGTCCAGGAATATAGAAAAAACAACTTTTTATATAATGTTTTCCCTCCATATAACACAACTACACTCAAAACCTGTTCATAAATATTAAAATAAAATACATATTCCTGCAATTTTTTTTTTCACCCTGAGTGATAAGATGAAAGATGGCTTTTAGCTACAGACCACTCAGGGTAAAATGAACTACCCTTGCAGTCACCTTATTATCACCTTTTCTGTCTTGTGATCTTAATTTTATGTGATATCAAAGTCCTGAATCACCTTTGTAGTTTTCTGCTAACACACCTTTATCCGGAGGCTAGGACTTTTTTTTTTTTTTTGATTGCACGTTCCTTTACTTTTTTCATGCTGTCAAAGAAACTTCTTCCATTTTGTGTTTGATGGAGAATTTTGATAACATTTTTTGGCAAACCAACAGTGATGGGTGAGTGCAGCAAACGGTTTCTAAAGACAAAAGCTTAGAACTAGATAGTTTCCAGCTGAAGTCTCACACTTTTGTACCCTTTAAAAAGGTGTATAACTTGAATTTAATCAGTTAAATATTTGCCTGTAAGCTGAATTATCTTTAATAAAACTGACCTTTAAGCAAAAAAAAAAAAATTTAATGTAAATTATAATTGAATCTTTGGTGTTTAGCTTACAGAAGTGGGGCTACAGTTATAAAACTGAAATGTATTATTTTAATTGCCATAAATATAATTGTTTGTATACATATTCTGTATGTTTGTAGGTGTGTGACTTTATTTGTGTATGTGCGTTTATTTAGCATTTTTTTCATGTGAGATTATATGTAACTGGCGGCTGTAGTTGATGGGGAATCAAAAGACCAACTTATATTTCAATTATATCCAATTGTATATATTTCCATATAGCGCCTTTCACGAGTCGCCCCAAGGTGCTTTTCAGGGATGTGTTACGTCCCTACATTATTTATACAGAATAATTCAAAAAGAGGAAAAGGGGAAGACAAATGAAAAAATGAAAACCAGATGACAACGGAGGACCGGAAAACAATCTTATTGGATATAGGCTGCAGGTAATTGCAATCCTGCCATAAAATATATAAAGTTAATTAAAATGAGTAATAATATTTAATTCAGCTAATTATTTACATTTTACAACAAATTTACACTGAGGTCTAAGAGGTGTCAGAGATATATATGATACCTGCATGATGACTTTCCTATTGCTTAATTGTCAAGAAGTTGCCCTGAAGGAATCAGTTCAGCAGGTGTCACATCGCAAAGCAGCCAGATTCTGTTCCTCATCCCACATTTTAGCCATCTTGTCATGTGTGACTTGTGAGAACTAAAAATGACCCAAACTAAAGGCACTGAGAATATCCCTCATATCCCTGAAATTCCTCTGCTTAAGCATGCATATAGGACATTGGGATTCACAGGTATTACTTGAAATTATTTTCTGAAGCAATTATAGCAAAACCATGTGGAAACCAGAACATATTCAAGCATCTCAACGTCTACTAGGAAAAGGAAGAGGAACCCTTTGTTATAATGTATGCTTGAAGAGACAACAAGCAGAAGACTGAATAAGATCATTGGTGCGTTCTACCATGGCTTTGAAGCCATTCACATACCCCTATGTTCCTGCACTTTCTGTAATCCGTTATTTCTAATGCACAATTGGCCCTGGTTATATGTATTTTTGCAGATCCCAAAAAAGAAAAACCTTAATGAATTTAGGTGTAAATATTTTAAGTCACATTCGGTTCTGCATGTCATCCTTTTTCGTGAGGCCCTCAGTGCAAGCTACTTTAACCAACAAACTTCAACAAACCATGCGGAAAATGTATTTTCTTGAAAGACTCTCCAGCTGGCCCTTTATTTAATTTAATGATCCTTCTTGTCGCCAATTCTTGCTAACCTCCTATAGTCTGCAACTTCATGTCTTTTACTATAAACTAAACTCGCTAGCTTTACAACAATAGAATTTGAACAGAAACAATTTCAGATATCACAGACAACTTCACAAAGCAAGATATAAGATGGATCAAAGACTGACAAAATCCAAAAATAAGATGAGCACACAGTACTTTATGAGATTAATTGTTTTGCACATGGAATCAAATTTAATTTAATTTACTTTCATTGGCTCGCTTGGTTGTTTATCCAAATCCAGCATGCCTGCAGCATGCATGTGGTTAAGATCATGACATTTTAACTCAAAACAATGTAGTTGCTGACTCGATGTGAATCAGCCTGAAAGGATTTATATTACGTTAAGTTGTTACATCTATTACATTAAGTGTTCCCTGTGATTGACTGACATCCAATAATTGCCTTAAATGTATTTAAAACACTATTTTTTATAGCCATACCTTAGTAGGTATAAGTCAGGTATTTGCATCAGTGTTACCCCATGAATGGATGTTTTCTGTACCATTTTAGTGCAGTGATTAGTCAGTGAATCAGCGTGAGGTATGCTTCTGAGGGGGGAGTGGTGGGGGGGGTGGGGGGGAGAAGGGTCAGATTTTAAAAAGGGAGCGTGTTGAAGAGTTTAGGGAATACCTAATGGACATGTCAGTCTCTAATGTAGTGAAATTGAGCCGTGAAGCTGAAGGCCGCACTGTTGTCTGTTTTTTTTAGCTCTTTTCCACTTCCATTCAGGTTTTAGCTCCTGCGCCCTTGAGACACATTAGACCTCCGTTTGAATTGTGTGTAAAAAACACAGGGGCCAGTTTGCTGTAATTTCCCACCAAAGCAGTTCGGCCATCCCACCACAAATCAGGATAATTCACAGATTTTCACAGTTTCATCTTTGCGGATTTCTTTTCCAGATAGTTGATCATTTTCTTCTTGCGATAGACAAAATATATCAATCAATCTTTAGGAATATCTGAATTATTTCCTGGCAAATATATAAAAAGTAAAAAAAAATTTATTCAGTTATATGATGTATGGAGTCATGTCCTCCTCGTCGGTCACAGTACAAATGAAAAGTAATAAAGTAATAAATAGACCATATACTGTAACATATAAACAGAATATAGACATTTTAAGACAGAAAGACACAGTTATCCATCTGATCGGTGGAGAAAGGTCGGTACAAAACTTTGACATGGAGCAAAATGTGCTTTAGATTTAAATTCAAAGTTTTGAGCCCAGAACTATCAGTCCTGGACTCAAGCAATTCTATAGTCTATAATAATGTATTACACATACACTCACACACATGTTTGTATCTTAGTGTGGACTCTCCATTCATCTCTCAGGGCAAAATCATAATCCAAACTATGACAACCTTAACCCCTAGCCAGTCCTAAACTCAGCCAGCAGTGATAAAAATAGACTCTCAGCTATATTTATTAAAAAATGTAATAAAAACCTGTTTTTTGGACATTGCGAGGAACATTTTTTAGGTACCGCAAATATCTGTGAATGCAATAAAAGAATTAAAAGGCCAAAAATCTTGTATTTTGTTGGGTTACTTACGGTTAAGGTTAGGACTGGGTAGGGGTTGAGATTGCCATGTTGGGATTAAAGTTCTTCCCATATAAATGAATGGAGAGTCCCCACAAAGATATAATTACAAACCTGTGTGTGTGTCTGAGCTTTCAACACCATATTCTTTACCATCAAACTGTCAACCATACACATTCTACTGCACTACCTTGGCCTATGTTTACATTTAATTATTTTAGAAGACTGGCCTCGACAAACGCGACATGCTATATTACAGTAGTATAACTGTAATGCGAAAACATTTAGCATCATTTGCGATATGTTAGTCTTAATGGGTTTCATTTCCGTCCTCAGCTCAGTTTCTTTGGTGTTTTTGTCTCCCCCCCGATTTTGCGATGGGTTTTCCTCTGGATTTCTCCCCAAGGTTGAGTTACTTAAAAAAAAAAGCCCTTCTACATTTCCCCCGTGCTCCTGTCTGAAGGAGACCTTTGATGTTTTCGCATCCTATCCTGGGCATGCCAGTCCACATGCACTCTGCAGCCTGGGATGGCTTCCAGGCTTCCTTCACCCTACGGTGAATACCCACTTATGGAAGGTAGGTTAATGGATACAATGATCCAGAATTATAACGCAACGCAATGCAAGAACTTTGTGATTGCTGACTCTTCCAAAGCATCGAGGTGAAACTTGGAAACCGAAATGTAAAGAGTTTTTTTTTTTTTTTTTAGAAAATACAAAATGTATAACCCAACTTAATCTTTCCATATGGCAGATTTAATGTAACTGGAATACAGGCAAAATGTTGCATTTATAGTGCAAATTCTTTGTTCACAATGTATACTGTTTACTTTGCTGATGAAAAATTTGAGTTTAATTTGTTTTCGAAAAAAAAAAAACTTCATTCTCTGTCTGGATGAATGAAAGAAATTCATTGCTTCTAATATATCTTTTATTGCTCTTCTTTATTGTTTATCTAGTTTTGTCTATTGTTTGTCTAGAATAAAACATGTATGTTTACACAAATGCACTACAAGCCATTTTAGTTCATTTAACACACAAACTTTACTTTTTGTGTCATACTCTGCTAATTTGAAAACATTTGCCACTTGAACTATGCAAGGCAGTGTTAGCCCCTTCTTTTACAGAGGGCCTCAACGATTAAAAGGCATGTACAGAATTTGCATATCTGCCCAGAGGCAGCTACAGGCAGGGCATATCCAATGCCAAACCTCTATCAGGAAAACTATCTAACTGGTGAGCGGAATGTTCCATCTAACTGGTGAATGGAGTGTACCATATGTGATGGTGAACGGGGATGGCCGGTTGGTCTGCGAATATAAAATAATTCATTGAGATCTTTTATTTAATATCTCATATTAAGTGTATTAGTCTTTTCCCATTTACATTAGGCAAATTGGAAGTAATTCATTTTAAGTACATTGTTCCAAGGTGTATCTTTCTTCTGGACTTCTATTTGCAGGTTTTTTGCTATTATTGAGTTCAGATTGCTTAAAATTATTAATTAAAACTGTTTTACTTATAATATAACACAGTTTCAAAGAATCATTGAAGAAAGAATCACAATATGTAGCATATTTTGATAAAGATTTCATCTGCACATTTTCAGTTTATGCTGACTTAAAAATTGTTGTGATATTTATGTATTGTTATGATAATTAAGAAGGCAACACTTTACCTACTAATCATGGTTATTAGTTTTACGCTGTTAAATAAATTAACAAGAAAAAAAACATGTTTTTTTTCGCATGTTTTGAAATACTTCATTTTCAGCTGTGACTTTTTATTTACACATCTATTGCATGAAAGTGTAGATTTCAATTCTGCCTAGAGCCCTAAAATCCACTCTTCTTCACTCAGAACCATCTACAACGACAACTGCCTTTGTGGGCTTTCATGGAACATAGAGAAATAATATAGAGCAGAAAAAAACATTGCTCACACTCAGTATCTGAACAGCATGTGACATCTCCTTTCATCGTGATGTGCTGGATCTAAGGCTCCTGAAGAAAAAAAATGCAAGCTGGAGAAAGGAAAAATAAACAAAACATTGCTCTTACCAATTAAAGACAGATACTCATTATTCATGACACTGAAGGCATTAAATGAATCACGTGATCTATATACATTTTTTTTTTCTTTTTCTTGATAGTCATGCTAAATAACTAAAGAATATTTTCAGGAAAGCATTCATGATATTTACATCACAACAGGTTAAAATTCAGTATTATTCATTTAGATATATATCGAAAAATTACAAAACATTTAAATTGCATTTTTGTCTCACTTTACACATTTTGAACATAAAAATGTTAAAATTCTTTGCACGTCATCCTTATTATTTGATAATTATTATGTTGATCTGATCCATGAGTAGCTGAATGATTGAAACTCTGGTTTAAATTATGTCCAGATATATCTCAAAACAGTCGTTATATATGGCTGTTTGGCTCCAAACACATACACTTCATTTTTTCATAGAGCCTGTAGGAAGGTCTGCTTGGTTTGGAAGAAAAGGACTACCTGAACACATTGAATACGGGGGCAAACAGAGGTGGGAAGTAGACCTTCAAATAACCAAATTTAAAATTGTCATTTTTCAAGAAAAAAAAGAAGAAAAAGAAAAATACACACAAACACTCACCCATGCAAGAACCTAGCTCCACTAGTATTCTGGGCTGAAATAAAACCCCAGGTCAGGGTTACTGGCAAAACACAAGAGAACAAATGAATGTAAGAGTCCTGCGAATGACGGACAGGTGGAACAAATTACTTCAAACAATTATGGTACCTAATGCTCCCTACCAAAGCCTCACCCCAATTTCTCATAAAATCCATCCTTTTTAACTTTACTTTCTGTAGGCTAACCTCATGAAAATTCTGTAGTTCACTTCAATAAATTGTTATATATCCCTTCGCTGATGTAATTGAACTTTGGATCACAATAAAGTCTATCTATCTATCTATCTATCTATCTATCTATCTATCTAACTACCATTTCATATTTTCATATATATTTTTATAATCACAAATTGCAGGATTCTGAATTTAACTCATTAATGAAGCAATTGTAAATAGCAATAGCAATTAGCACTGTCAATAGCAAAAAAAGTTTATAATAATAAAATCTGTGTCGCCTGTCCAGGACCCACTGTTTCCTGAGTTCCATGTTCACCAAGACCCTGAACTGCATGTGTGGTCATCAATACAATTACTGTAGCAACTCAGGAATTGTACCATTTTTGATGTCGTTGTGTTATTGGGTATTGCTATCATATCGGAGTGTGAATACATTATGTGACCATGGGACACGCAGGTCTATAGTCAGCCTTCATTGTGTAAAATGGATGCAAGTGTTTTCCTTAGAAGTGTCAAGGGCACGAATGGAACTTATGAAGGAAGGCTTTCGTGGGTGAGATTTTCTTTGTGTACCTGTTTGACTCACTCCCTCGTTGTTACTTCAATGGTTCCCATTCCGTAAAGTTTGGAAACAATTGACAGCACACGTAAATCTCTTCCACGGTAAATTTAGAAGACTCATTGCTCTCGTCACAGAAGTCATTTAGTTTTTTTTTAATTATTATGATGTAAAATATTTTTGAAAGTACACCTGTGTATTCCAGACAGTGTTTATGACTGTGACACTGGGGACATATATTCTTAAACTATGTATAATACTTAAATGAGCCAAACAGATCCACAAAAGAATAATTTATAAAAGAATGTATCTTTTCAGATTCTTATTAGTCCTGCAGGGTATCAGCGGTGACGTAGGATCCCAATGCACGATATGCATATCAGATTATAAGCTAAATAAGCAGTGTCTAACCCCTTTAACATAACTGAAGTGCTGTCTCTAAAATCAGTTTCTTCTGTACCATGCAGATAGTTCAATTTAAGTTCTTCCAGAATACCACTGTTTTTAAGAGACACAATAAAGGGTCTTTTTATATGAACCCACCTACTAGTTGTAAATGGCTGCCCTTACGTGGCAAGAGGTAGGGAGGGGAGTGATCGAGGATGGGTGTCACGGGAGGGAGGCATCAGATGTTCCCTACTCATATCTGTCGCTGGGCAGATATGCAAATTTTCAACATGACTTTGGGGTACACAACCCACCATCCCCCATGCCATTTGCAATTCAGCTATTCTAACTGTGGGTGACAAACACATTCCATAACTGAGTGGCCAGAAGCAAGGAATACAGAATGCAGAGTGCCTTGCAACAGGGTTGGGGGGGTGGGGGGGGATATAACGAGAGAAGTAGCTTTGTAATGTAAGGGGCAATGTGGTTAAGGCATAGGACATGTTTAATAATGATCAAGGTTATATGGAAAAAATAAGAAATGGAGATGAATGGATGTAAGAGCAGGTAGAAACAACAGCAGTCGGTTTATATTAAGCCAATGGCCACATTTTTGTATTCAGAATATTCATCCTGTGACTGACAATTATATCAGTTTTGCACGCTTTCTACATTAATTGATTCTTTTGTTGCTTTTTTATTCCCCAACCTCACCTGCCCTGCCGATTATGGTCTACAATTAATCCAGTAATATAAAGATTCAGTTTCTAGTCAAGTGTTTAGAGGTTTAGTTTGTCTTTTAACAACATCATGACATGCGGAAATACGCCATTGCAGTTTCAGTGCTTCATCAGCAACTCTTATTTTGTTCATTGTTTTACCTGATGGTTATTGTCGAGTATAATAACAATTTGTGTCTGCAATAAAATTTTAAATTTAATTCCTTTTTTGCTTTCTGACACTGAATATATGCAGCAGACACACAAAAAACATCACACTGTTGTACTGTACAAGATTTGCTTATATAAACAATTTTTTTCCTTAATATTAAATGACACTAAATCCAAACACCAGGCAGTGTAGAAATGTGTTTCATTAAGTTTATTTGCGAATATTTTAATTGGAAAGAAAATCCTTCTGTAATGACGTGAAATGGTACTATTTGACTCTGTGAGCTGTTGGCTTGTAAATATGATGACTGAAGTAACTCAGAGTAAATAATGATTGATGGATGTTCAAGAGAAAATGAACTTTGGCTGCTGAGGATGTATCCTTATTTTTGCCAAGAAAGAATTGTGACAGCGCCTTAAAATGCTTACACCTACCCAATGAGGATATTGCACATCATACTTAATCATACACCTCATTGAGGATACTTATTCTTTTGGCAGCAGTTATGAGGTTGAATATTTGTCAGACCAGCTACTTGTTTAGATACAAAAATAAGGTGGAACTACATGGAACAATGATTTGTATGAATGAGTACTTTCATTCCATTCCATCATTCCCATTCTTGGTGAATCAGATGACAATCCTGGAGGTAAGTTGTGCATTAATTACTGTCTGAAATCATTTTAGTGTGACCTACTTTAAAACTGACAGTTAATAAATTCAGCATTCCAAAGAATGAAATATTCATGAAGTTTCCTACGCAATACCAGACAATAACAAAAGAAGTTTGATTAAAAATTTAGTATATTACATATATATTAAGTATAAATAAATCTGGTACTTCATTAATATACACTTTCATGTTATAATATATTACATTTTCACATTTTAACTTGCTTAATATATGATATGTTTCTATCTAGTATATATATATATATATATATATGTGTGTGTGTGTGTGTGTGCGAAAATATATATTAGTTGTAAA
>JAODUD010000033.1:9232233-9244818 GCA_026784285.1 Stomatorhinus walkeri | reverse complement strand
CCCCCCCCCCCCCCCCCCCCCCCCCCCCCCCCCCCCCCCCCCCCATCCATTTCAAGCACACTTTTGGTTCACCTTTCAGTTGTAACACGGTGCAACATAAAATACATGTATTTTTATGCACTAGCTCTGTCACAGGTTTCTATTTAATGATGCCTCTCCTCCACTTTTGACCTGCGCTCTGACATCTGCTTGGATGAGCGGAGTGTGCACGTGAATTGTTTAGAAGGCCGCCTCTTCTTTTTGGTGCTTGACATTTCTTCAACTGGTGCATACGCCGGTGACACTGAAATGAGACGATAAAGGCCTTGAACCCTAGCATCAAAATGAATCTCTGCAAGGCACAGCCCCGAGCAAATCTGGACAGTACTAAAATAAAATTTTTACATTTTTCATGCTTTACAATTCCTTTTTTACCTTGTCATTCAAAGTGTGGCTGTAATAAATAAATAATCAAACAAACACATAAAATAAAATAAATATGTATGGACATACACAACGGCACCAAACTAATAGAAATCCATTCTGGAAATCTGCCATCCAGTAAATCCCACCTTGGATCAAATTTGTCTGTTAAATTGTGAATATGTTTTATATACCTTCTGATGAACTGGCATCACATCCAGAGTGCGAGATCTTCTGCCTTATGCCCTTTGCACCCCAGGATCTTTTACTTTATCTTGACTTTTAGTGGTAAGAGACGGGCAGTCCTTGGGTTAAGAACGTCTTCAGAACTTACGGCCAACTCCTACTTACGAACGGACAGCTGTAAAGCCTATTATATAAAAATTACCAGGTTAAATACAATGGTTCATAATAACGAATGCACGCACTGCTTTGAGACCCTCATGAAAACATTACACGGCTTCAGTGGTACCTTTACTTGAGGTACAGTACAATACTGTATCTAGAACCTTCCAATATTACTGTAAAATAATAATAATAATAATAATAATAATAATAATAATAATAATAATGTTATTATTATGTTCTGTTTTAATATCCTTCCAGCTTGCCTACCAATTTGACTTAGGGAACGACTCTCACTCATAACCAGGGGACAACCTCTATTTGTGTGTATGTATGAGTCAGGACTGTTTGCAGTTTAAAAGCTGGTGATTAATCATGTGCCTTTCTGTACCTTCAGCAAAATTAATGGTTAATGCAGGAATAGTTTATAGCTTGTACTTTGAGTCATTTGAGTAAAGTAACGATAACTATTGCATCTCTGGGGTTAATAATTCCTATCACTGATTTTACATGGTTTAAAGTGGCCTATGTTTAGTTTAGTTGTCACAGAAAGACAGCATAAAAGCCCTGGAGCCTTGTTGCCTGATGTCATCTGTATTTTTGAAGACATTTCCATTTACAATCATTGACTGTGAAATGTTGACAAACATTTGTATTTTGTACCCTGAAGAGCAAGCATAGCCTGTACCAACAGGTGAATACCAATAATAGAAGTAATAGATGTGAAAAGTGATCCATTGTTAAATCTGTGTCCATGAGAGAAAGGCAGAAAGATCTGTGGTTTTCAGCTGTACGTTATTGCATCAGCATGTCTCCTTGCGGTTGTGAAGAAATTACCTCAAACTCAGAATGTGGCATTGCCTTTTATATTACTGCTTTGATTTATTTCTTTTCTTTCTAATCCATGTTACACACCAGGAGAAAACTGCTATATCTAGTGAAACAAGAGCATGAATAATTGAAACACTGCTATTGATGAACTTTTTGACGTCCCGTTAATGACATTGATTTGTCAGCTTGAATTCCGTTCGGTCTAAATTCTGTTATTTTTTCTTGCTTTGTGTGCAGCACAAGCTTACGGTAATGGACTGGCTATATGAGCAGATGCCGGCTGAGTGAACGGTCGCCTGAATCAAGGGGCTCTGTCTGCTTGCTGAATACTAATGTCATGAAAAGTGCTTTGTCAGAGTTCTTATAGCCCAACCCAAATATTCCAATAAGGCCAGGCCCTTGCTGAACTGTATTTTATATTTATATTTTCAAATGTTTGTGAAGTCCAATATTGTGTAGAAATGCACAAGGAAAATGTTGGCAATTTTCCATTCATAATGCCTTTATAAACTTGACACCATGCCCACATCATAAACTTTGTAAATGACACTTTTCTAAGTTTATGAATATGTAATATGGGGCTCTTTCTGAAAACTTCAAATGAAAACAAAACACAGGCAGTCTTTGGGTTAAGAATGTCTGAATTATGGACAAATTGTACTTGCAAACATACTGCCATAAAGCCTATTACATTAAAAAAAATAGCTAAATACAATGGTTCGAAATAACAAATGCACGCATTGCTTTGAGATGCTCATGAAAATGTTGCACGGCTTAAGGGATATGATGGCTTAAAGTACAGTAGGGTATTGTAGTTGTTTTCATTATTATTATTAAGTACTTATTATTATTGTTCCGACTTACCTACAAATGCAACTTAAAGACAGATCTCGTTTGATAGCTTATAATAAGAATCAGCATGAATTATTAATCATAGGTAGTTCAATGGGGAACACGTCTGCTGCTCATAATTCTGTGCCTTGGGATTAAGGTTCTTCGACCAGGCTCCCATGACACGTAACTTCTTGCACCTGGGCCCGAGCCTGGGTCGAGTTATCCCTCCGAGTCAGTGCACCTGGTGGGCATTATTGTATTACCGCAGTCCAAAAATATGCAACTAGGTTAACTGGTGTCTCTGAATTGCCCATAGTGTATAACTGAGTGTGAGCACGATGGAGTAGCAGTTAGAAGATAGATACTGTAGATAGATAGATAGATAGATAGATAGATAGATAGATAGATAGATAGATAGATAGATAGATAGATAGATAGATAGATAGCATTGGACTCTGCGGGAAACGGAATTAAATGAATGCAGGCAAGAATTGGCGAGAAGTGTTCCATCTCATTTCTTAATGAGCTTATTATGGCCATTTTATTGTTTTCTCTAACCACATTCATTTCCTTAAAATCTATATTCTGACAGTTTCTTTCACAACAAACCATAAAGCTGCTCACTGAGTCACCATTCTGATTTTCTTTGTCCATTGTTGTCTCACACCTGCAAGGTCCCTAAATCCTGCTCTCGCTCTGCAGGTGTGTTAAGTGTGTTTTATCCCGCAATTTAAAAACATATGGTTAGGAGAATTAGCTTCTCTAAAGTAATGTAATCCTCTTGTTAGTACTATTACCCTTTTTAAAGTAGAATTTTTCAGTTTTTTTTTCATTCAGTTTCATACTTTACAGTACTGGAAGTTTCAAAAATTTAGTTTCTAAAATGTTTTATATTTTGGATATAATTCAGATTTATACTAATGGTTTAAATATAAACTCTAGCTGAACTTAAATATTATTTCACTTGACTTGAAGAGGCTGTTCTTATCAGCAGGCCTTCTGCCAAGCTTTTTCGAAGTGACTGTAGTTCTTTGCTTAAGAAGCCAAATAGATCCTCACCTACTGAACCACCTCAATCCTTCCTCACTCTCAATCCACGTTTTCTTTCAAAAATCCTTGGGAAAATTAGCCTCCCAACTTCCTTTCATCCAAACATTGAAATACCCAAAATACACAATTTTCCAAAAGTCCAATATATCTTAATGCACTGAGGAAATAAAATAGAATGCAGCGCAACATGATCTTAGCGTCGAGATTTTGGGAGATAGTTAAAGAATATGTGACATTATTAACAGTTGTCACTTGCAAAACGTTGCACCCCAGACTACACTCCACACAGCCTCGTCTTTTGACAGTCGTTCCTTTGCTGCGACTGGTAATAGTAACTGCCAGGAACATAACAGGTGGCTGAATGGGACTGAGCACCGAGTTGAAATGGGTTTAGCCAAAGATGAGGTTGTTAGACTAAACAGGATTGGGTGAGAACCAAGCAGGAAGAAAGGCAATAAAACATAACAACCAGTGAACAAACTGAATACCAGTCCCAGAGCAAATCAAACAAATCAAAATCACAAAGTAAGTCGAACCAGAGAAATGAGAGGTAAGGGGAAAATTCTAAATGGGGTAGCCAGACGGAATGATTTTTATTCTTTTTTTTAATGTCTTTACAGATTGTCCCTGTCTTATTACTGTGATGTATTCCAGCAGACAGGACGTACAACTGAGTAAGTTAAGTGAGTGGGCGATATGTATGAAGCAGGGATTTTCATGCCACCATATAATACAGCACTTTCCTTTGGTAACTATCGTATGCTGCATAGCGTAGGCCACTGGTCATACGGCCACCTGAAATTTATTGTTGCTTACATTTACTTATTTTAAAAATAAATAAACAATCAAACAAACAAGCCAATAAAAACTTTTACGTTATGTGTAAGTTGTGATGAGTAACATTCATGGGCAGCTTGAGACTGAAACACTATAGTGATATGGCAAGTAACCCATAGGGATTATGTTTGGATCCAACATTGTTCTCTTACTATATGCTATTGCTATGGAAGCTTATGCACAAATATAAATTTTTATTCATATGCTGATTATACACAAATCTACCTTTTGTTCAGGTTTAATGATACTGCAGGTATTTAAGTCACGTGGCACTTGGCAGACTTATGCGATATCTCATTGCTAGGAGGACTTTAAATGGATGTGCATTACATTAGGCCTAAAACCAGCATACTGTGTTCCAATACGGCAGTATCTCCTCTGGACCTTGAGGCACCAAGGTGCTTTTCTGTGATACCCAGTGTTAGACACAACCCACAGAAACTAGATGAAGATGTTTCAACACGCGGGCACACACGCACACACATACATAGCCCACAAGTTTTATATGTACTGAGATACAGAAATATAACATTTTATGCATAAATTAGTGACATTTCCCTTACTTTTGTGTCACGTTCATTAATTTCTTTTTTGCACCTCTGCGCTTAGAAGAAAATCACCGGATCTTCGACCTACTTTGAAGTACATTCTCCAGGGAGACAGGCTGTGCTTTATATTTTATATTTATATTTGAGTAATGGCCAATGATCATATTATATGTCACTTGTATTGAATATGCATAAATGTATGGAACCAATGAAAAAACAATGGTATACTGTACTGCTTTCCAATAAGACATAAAAATAGTAGTTCTGAGCATAGCTGATGAAAAATATAGTCAGAGCCATATCAAAGAAAAAATTATTAAAAATTTGTTTTTCTTTTTTTTTACCTTATGCTTATATAAATATTTTTCTGGAACTAAAAACGATTCTGTGACCTCCAACTGTGACGTAATTTTACAAGTTCTATATTTTTTTCACACGTTACTTCATCATGTTTTGTAATTCCTAAAATAAATAACTGTTGGCGCTAAAATATTTGTTTATAGACCACCTGGACTATCAGACCAGCTGCCAGCCAATATAAAATGCCCTCCCTGTAATTCTTCATTTAAATCTCAACACAAGACCTACTGAAAACCCCTTTTAAAATCAGCTTAGCGTAAGTCGCACTGGTGGGGATACTGCACATCTTTCCATACCAGTGTCTTTAAGGATATTATATCTCTGATACTTCAGTTGCAGTATTGATTTACCATATGCTTGTTTCATCTACATTTGCAACCCTTCATTTCTCCTTCCAGGGTTTTCAATCATTTTGATTTTGAAATTTTGTGCTCCACATCATAATTATATTCTGCATTTTAAATGGTCTCAATAAAATCAATTTTTATTTATTTGTATTTATTTTTATACATTTTTATAATATTTGTATGGAATACTTTAGTCAGTGTAATAGCCTTGTTCTAATTAAATGGTAACATTTTTTTCAGTTAATGAATGCAAATCACACAGTCTTAATTGGGTAGGTATGGCAACTGGTTGAGAACCTCCTTTGAAGTTGTTTGCCTTGAGGTGACTTTTACTGAAAAGATACATATCATTCTGAGAGGCAGACCTTGCCTGACACGAAGAAGCTGACAATTTCTGCAAATGGCTATGCCATTGAAAAATAAGATATTTTACAGGGAATGCCAGTTATTTGTGTAGAAAAAGATTGAGTATTTTAACATATGGTCAAACACCATCTTCATGTGGTAGTCACCTTGAAAATATCTGGGGACATAGCATATTCATATGTATCTGGATAGACAGAAGTGAATGGAAATAGGAATGTGCGCGTTGAAAAAAACTGCCGGTTTTGTTGTTTCTGGGATGCAGTACAGTTTGCTATTTGAAAAGTGAAGGCGAAAAGCGCAAGGTCCTGGTACTGAATCTGGTACTGCTTTCCCCGCTGATTGAATGTAAGTAATCTTGGCCACAGCCACCATATTTATGTCTTAGACCAACCTGAAAACTGCTCTTTCTAAAGCAGCAAATGGTGCCAGTACGACTGATTATTCATCCTCTAGTGCACAATTGAGGCATTTCCTCAAGTACACAACTGACCGTGACCTTGAACGATTTCTGTATGTTAAGGAAATGAATCAAAAGTAATATACCATTAACATTTTTTTTCTGAAAACTGAAATGAAAGAATACTTCAGTTGCTATTTGCATAGGTACATAGTAATTATTTAGTTCTCACATACCCTGCCATGTCCTCCTATGAAACATACAGATATATACTAGTGAGACTGAAGCTTAGAGAAAGGCTGCGGGGTTAGCGTTTTGTGTGACACCACAACAGAATTTTATGGGGTTAAGTGACTTAAATAAAGGGCCAAAGAGCAATACAAAATGGGTACTCAGCCTTAAGGTGGACCTGCCACCATAGCATCTAGGCCTAACAGCATACAGGTGTGTGCTAAGCAATAAATTTCCCAAGCTATTTATGCACTGTCATGTGCAGAATTTGAACTGCATAGCATCTCAGCGGGGTTTCAGAAATCAGTGTCAAAAGCTTTTACATGCTGCTTATTGAGTTACTCACTTTTTTCTTGGTTATCTAAATGCACATATGAGGAAAGATTGTATTGCATTGCCTAAAAGATGCAGTTTCACTTCAGTCCTGCCAGTTCTTAAAACATACAAAGATCCTTTTTCCCGCTTTTACATCCAGCTACATTTAGTATATTTAAATGTTTATGTGCAGTTCTGTTGTAATAGACCCGATGATTGCCATCCAAGTGTAGTGAATGTTTTGTGGTGGAAGATTTGTCCAAATGTCTAGTCTTAATACAGAAATCTGCCAATGCAGACAAACAAAGAATGAGGAACCACAAATGACTTGTATTCTTGCTTTACTTTTCAACTCTTTGAAGAAAAATGCAGTATAGGACTAAGCCTTGAAATTAGTGGTGGAGGGAAAAAATGATGTCCAACCTGTACGTCATTTGGAATAATGTGGCCTGTCCTGTCAACAGAAAGTAGCTTCAACCAGAGATTCATCTCCCCAAGGTGCTCAGTGGAGTACTTCAGTGCTCGTCTGTGATTACCTCCTTTCAGTGTTTCTATATGCTACCTACAGCTCAGAAGTCACTCACCAAACTCACTTATGATGTTCTGTCTCCCATGTTTATACTTCCTCGTACCTGCAGCACAGTAATATGCATATCTAATACAAATTGACTTTCTAGGAAAAAAGTCTGATTTATTTGCATTGGCGTTAATTTCAATTAAATGAACTCCTCAAACAGCTGAAGAATGACTGATAATGTTTTACATTAACTGCACCTTCATAATGCTATTATAGTACATTTGCAGAACATTCAGTGTACCTTCACGATGCATTCATAAATTATTTATAGTACATTCATAAGCTGTATGTAACTAATATCATTAATCTTCTAATACATCATAACAGCTTTATTATAACAAACATTAAATGTTTGCATAAACATTTTTGTTATGAACCAAAGCTATTTAGGCATATTATGATGTTGGGGCATCCTTACATGCTGCTTATGAATTTTCTATGAATACATTTTGAATCCATTATGAAGCTGCAGTGAATGTACTATGAATGCATACTGTAAGGTGCAATTAATGTAAAGCACTACTGAATTTTCGAAAAAAAAAAAATTTTATGATGTTTTTTACTATTTAATGGTCAACAAAAATAGCAAAAAAATGAACTCTCAATACAACTACTATGAACTTCACATTGAAAAGGTTAATGTATAAGAAGCATTGTGCTTCTAGTGTACATGGCAGGTGACATATGCCTCTAATAGATATTTCTGTTCCATGCATAATTTGAGGAGGATTTTTGGAAAAATCTGGACTCTAGACACATAAATTGATGTTAAATTTTATTTCTTGGATGTAAGTGTCTATTTTTTGTGCTAAGGGTGAAAAGGGATGCTAGTTATAAAACTTTAAAACTGTGGAACAACTTAAGATAAATGCTAAGTTCATCTCTGGCAGTACAGAGGAAATGCCTTGATCAGAAGATTCTGCAAACTAGAGAACAACTGAAATGACTCATCTCTCACAATTTGTGTGCAAGGATGGCAAAGGACTTCATTATCAAGAATACGCGTCCTTTGACTTGAATCTCCATCATCCAGACAAATGCCATAAAGACACAGGTGCACCATATTAAGCTTCTCAGAAAGCGGACGGATGGTAAGGACGCACTAAAGGTGTCACTTTAGGTCCACTTTAGGTTTGTAGGAAGATGCAGATATGTTAACCTTCTTCATACCATAAGAAGGTAAATTTCAAGTCTTGCCTGAAATCAATAATTTACACTGTGAACTGAGAAAAAAGTTATTTGATCGCCCGTAGTTCGGCATATTGATGTATTTCACTATGAAGGCCTATGCTCTGCAATTATACAGACTTTAGGGCAATAAATGGCTACATCATGGGGACTTGTAGTATGTCTTTTGGTTTGACTCAAATTTGCAGCTGAATTCCTGAAAATTACATAAAAGTACTTGAGGTCTGAGGTGTAGAGTTCCATAAATGTAGTTTTGTATGAATTTCTCTTGACTGTCATTTGTAATGAATGGAAATCTGAATAGATGTTCAACCCAAATCATTTGCATCAACCCACGTATTCTGAGTCAATTATTATGCAATCCAATTATCTAAAGCTGCAAGGTTTTAAAAAATGTAGCATTTATTAAATAGTTATGTGCCCCATAATATAAAAGCGCAACCCATTCTTAGAATAACTTATCCCCTAGCCACTTCAACAAATACTGTTTCCTCTAATAGGTAACTGACAGTCAATCCCACATGAATGCATTTATTGTCTTTCATCACACCTGAATCCTTCAAAGAACGCCATAGACCCAATGGTGGGAACATCGTCAATGCATAAAATTGATTGTAGATGATATTCCAAGTCTTATGTAACTATTGACATCAGACCACTTTTAGATTCTGTGACAAGATAATCTAATCTAATAGACTAATGACATATCCCTGATCTTTTTTAAGAAATAATATACATATCATTATCAATCACTAAATGCCTGCTATACCCCCTGTAAACATACAGTAACTTACACTGGGAGTGAGCTGTGTTTTAGTCTCATTTTGCACATAGTATTAGACAATTATTCATTTATCAACTTAGATCATTATTCATTTATCAACTTTTACACTACAAATAATTACATCAACTGACTGATTGAAATCCATGAAGTCCAGAGGTCTCAGTGTTTATCCCATAAAAGCAATGCGAAGCACAAACACATCCCATTCTTTTATTTACATCAGCATTACCAATATATTTACTCAAGAATCTTTTGCTGATATATCTCATAGCGATGTTTATTCAAAATTCAACTAATTCGATTAATAGAATTTTAGTGGTATTTGACATTAATATGTTCAAACCCTTTAGTCTTTCATGTTTCAGTATTCCTTTGTGTTTTTACTTTTTATAGATGTCTTGCATTAATGAACAGGCATCTGTCATAAATATTTGTTATATAAATGCATACAGACAAGTATGAAATATTTCCTTTGATTTATCATAGGCATGCACTAAATAAGTTTAAATTATAAGCAGTACTGAGACATACCATTTGCAGTGGTCCTTGGGAAAGGGTTTTGTGAATGTATTGATAAGCTCAGTGATTATCCTGGTAACAAATACTGTGGTTCCTACACAAAGGATTAAATTTGCAAATTATAAAAAGATATATTTGCAGCACTTCATTATATATTTTTGGCATATAATTCTTATATTGCCCATACAAACTCATGTAGAAACCATTCATGTTGCATGCTCACATTAATTTCCTAAATATTAAATTTTTTACATTTCTCTTCCAGAGATAAATGAACAAATATGGAAATTTCACCTCAGTGACACAAGTTATCACATGGAAAATGCCAGCCAATATAATTTTCCAGAATGAATGCCAGGAAATGACTGCTTACGTCATAGTTACATTAACAGGTGCAAGGGGTAATGTAAGGGTATATTAGGCCAACATTTTTTGCAAACAACAAAACAACAATGGCATTAATAATCATATTATTAATAATATTTTAATAACGATGATGGTGGTGATGATGATAATTATCTGTAACCTATGAGCATTTATAGAGACACATGTTTACCTAGGAAATCCAGGCAAATGCAGAGAGAACATTCAAACTCCACTGCAATGATGCAACATCCTACCTAAGGTATCTTCTTGCATTGTCCTGTGTGCTACATCTCTTTTTGTTATGACTATTTACTGGACAACTGCTTGGAAGATGGAGAGAGGGATCGGTGGATTATGGAAGGATTTGCATTAGATTTGCCAATACAGCAGCTCAATTGCTTATTTTTTTATATTTCATGTTCTTTGTTCACAGTGGTTCAGCATTGTAGTTCCAATTATAGCACTCACACCCTAGATAACTGTCACACCATGGACACATGAAAATATTCCTTTAAACTGCCACTCAGCTATACTGAACAGTGTGCTTACATTGATATAATAATAGCTTTAAACTTATACACTGAAATTTCCTTTGGATTCTGTAAAAAGTGAGTTGGATTGGTTTGTTTCACAGAGAAAACGTTAGACATCTGGCAGATGGTATCATAGAGGGAGTAGGGAGGGATTTTTGAAACATAGTTAAAAATTTTGACAGTCACGCGCCGTTTACTGTAACAAAACAGCTCTTAGAAATCAGATGTGTGCAAAAGTGTATGATGGTAATGGAGTTAATGAATGGAAATAACATGCTGGAAGATTTTCCAGTTGATAAAGCTGGTCAGCTGAAGGGGTTGCTCTTTTTTGAGTGTGTGAAATTGGTGCAGTTTCCTCTGGAGGGCAGTACAGTCAGGAAGACCTTTCTTCTTTGCTATAGCGTGCCGCTGATCTGCTGCAGCTACTTGGAGGGGTAAGGACAAAGGGGGGGGCTGCTATCAGCTACCTCCCCACACAGCCAGCTTTTCATCAGCCCCCACCTTGTCTTTAGACATGGATTATGTCGACAGGTACCCCGCCGTTAATGGGTGGAAGGCAAGTGTAAATATGACAGCAAGCAGAAACCAATCATTTCATAGGCAAAAAAAAATGTGAAGTACTCTGTGTAAAATAATTTTTGTGTCAAAATTAAAGTTTAATCGGTGTTGTGGTAAGATACGAAAAAAAAAACTTTCTTTTAGTTTTAGTTTTCTAGTTTCTTTTTCCTGTTTTCACAGCTGACGGTAAAATTAAATGAAAAGCTCTTAATGGCAGGGATAGAAGGAAAGATTTGTAGTTACTTTATACTTTGCTCATTAAAATAAGAAAATGCTACCTACATAATATCCATCCATCTTCCAACTGCTCATTTATTACAGGGTGTTTTTTGCGGGGTGGAGGGAGGGGGGGGTGCTGGATCTCAAGCAGCCTAAGGCACAAGGCGAGGAGGCACCCTGGACAGGATGCCAGTCCATCACCTGCACAGTGGGCAATTTACAGACACCAATTCACCTAACTGCATGTCTTCGGACTGTGAGAGGAAACACCTGGAGCGAAGGGAGGAATCAGACCTCGGGGAAACTTTCACTATCTGTAAAACCTGATTAATAACTTTCTGTGAAAAACACATTTCAGTGTAATGTTTGTTAAAAAGGTGTTTATGGAACATGTATAGCTAACATTTTTTTTTGCCTATTTATTTTATTCCCGTTGTCTAAATTTAAGAGTGAATCTTGCCTATATCAACATTGGATGTGAATAGCTGTTTGAACAATCTTTTACGTGTATTTCAATGACAGTTTTTCACCACTAAAATCTAAAATGTCATGTTACATGCACCCATTTATCCCATGGAAAAGAACGCATGACATAAAATACGAATATAAAAATAAAAAAACACTACTGCAAGCTCATGCTACATATATTGTAGCATGAATGTTCGAGGAATGACTTGCAAATGGATCCCTTTGTCCACCTAAATTCAGCTTTCAGCTTATCAGCCCCGTGTATGACGTCAGACTCACCTGAATGTAAAAAGGTTCTGAACGGGTCATATACATTGTATGCACGCAGACACCCACAAGGGCTTCAGTCCACCACAAAACTCCGTTCAGGATAAGTGATAAGTAATACAAACGAATATCAAAATGTCAGCTTTTAAATGAAGGGCAAACACATACACACACACACACACACACACACATGTAGGGTAAACATATCCTTATGGGGACCGCTCATTCATTTCTATAGGGAAA
>JAODUD010000033.1:9208951-9229399 GCA_026784285.1 Stomatorhinus walkeri | reverse complement strand
AGTTTGCATGTTCTCCCCATGTTGTGTGGGCGCACAGTTTGCATGTTCTCCCCATGTTGTGTGGGTGTGGAGTTTGCATGTTCTCCCCATGTTTTGTGGGTGTGGAGTTTGCATGTCCTCCCCATGTTTTGTGGGTGTGGAGTTTGCATGTTCTCCCCATGTTGTGTGGGTGTGGAGTTTGCATGTTCTCCCCATGTTGTGTGGGTGTGGAGAATGCATGTCCTCCCCATGTTTTGTGGGTGTGGAGTTTGCATGTTCTCCCCATGTTTTGTGGGTGTGCAGTTTGCATGTTCTCCCCATGTTGTGTGGGTGTGGAGTTTGCATGTTCTCCCCATGTTGTGTGGGCGCACAGTTTGCATGTTCTCCCCATGTTGTGTGGGTGTGGAGTTTGCATGTTCTCCCCATGTTTTGTGGGTGTGGAGTTTGCATGTCCTCCCCATGTTTTGTGGGTGTGGAGTTTGCATGTTCTCCCCATGTTGTGTGGGTGTGGAGTTTGCATGTTCTCCCCATGTTGTGTGGGTGTGGAGAATGCATGTCCTCCCCATGTTTTGTGGGTGTGGAGTTTGCATGTTCTCCCCATGTTTTGTGGGTGTGCAGTTTGCATGTTCTCCCCATGTTGTGTTGGTGTGGAGTTTGCATGTTCTCCCCATGTTGTGTGGGTGTGGAGTTTGCATGTTCTCTCTGTGTTTTTTGGGCTTCTTCTCGCCACTCCACTTCTATGCTGTTATTCAAAAGCATGTAATTCGGAAAGTATGTGTTCCTAAATTGTCCATTCTGTGAATGTGTCCTGTGTAATGGATCAGCATCCTTTCCAGGGCGTTTCCTTGCCTTGTTTTTCCTTGGATCGGCTCCAGGCTCCCAGTGACCTTGTACTGGAAGATGGATGGATACATGTCAGATGGCTAACTACTTAACTGCTCTAAATATCTACATATATTGCAACCAGCATGAAGAAGAACAGTACACCAGTGCACAACCTGCCTGTTTGATGGCAACATAGTGACTAAAAATTACTGCAGGAAGATGAGGCTCATTGGTCATAGGACCCCAGCTGAGGCTTGGCATTGTTAGAAACGTGCCAGTGGGGATGTGCCTCTGCTGTCTGCATGACTGTACGAGACGCAGGGCCTGGGAGTCGGACGCAAGAACATGGGCTTAAGGAAGATTGCAGTTATCTTCCACAAAATTGTGTTGCCCCATTGAAAACAACTATTGATTGCACTGAACACAGAGACCTCCCTTTTTATAAAGTGTTGACATATTTTTCTTTTTCTCAAGAATGACTGTTTATGTTCTTTTTGTACATATGCCTTCAGATGCAACTTCTCTCGACAGGAAAAAAAAATATTTTCATAGTAGTTGCATGTTTGTTTCAGAGTGAAGACTATTCATCTTTATTCTTCTGGTCTCCTTTAAACTCAGATTCTTACTTTCTTACTTTCTGCCATTTGCTGCTCAGTCTGGTCTGGAAAAGGAAGAAGGCCTATGAGAACAATAATGGAAATATTAATCATGGCCTAACACAGCCTGCTGTACTGAGTAAATTAAGTCATTTTAATTGAAATTCCAGAATCCTGCACTGAGTGTCTGGAGACTGAGCTTGGATTTGGTGAGTGCAGCTAAGGGTTAGGCTTATGCAGGCTCTCTCTGTAGTGCAATATTATTAAGATAGGTGAGATAATTAAAGCAAACACAAAGCTTCATATAAATGCATTCAAAAAGCATTTAAAAATATTTTTCCTCAGGCAGTTCGACTACTGAACAGGCCGGTCCTTCCAAATCTGAGACTAGATCTTTTAAAGGGATCAGCTTTCCCTCTCTTCGCACTGGAATCATAACAGTGTAACTAATATTTATTTACTTCACATTCTCTTTCTTTCAATTCCATTACCCATTTGCACAATCATGTTTTTTAACTGTAGTTTTAAAAAAAAAGGGAAAAAAAATCTGTCTCTGTCTGTGGTCAGAATTTTGTGCTTAAATGCCTTATATATTTATATTGAAATTTCATGTCAGCATATGATCCACGAATCAAATCACTGGAGATGACAAAAACATGCTTGGACTTGCTTAATATGTACAATATTCTATAAAGGTTGACATGACATCACAATAAACATAACAGAAGAAGAGGTTGCACTTTGCATGATTGGGTATATCTTAAAGTAGCCATGGCATGCAGTTAGTTCAGGATTACTGCCCTGACCTTATTCACACGTACAGGTAGCCTTAAAGAGGAAGACAGTTTAATTAATTGGAGGACAGTGCAAAAGGGGACTGAGCCACATATAAACAGACAGTGAGGAACAGCACTGAACAGATATTTATTGTCCTGCAGAATTTCCACAGAAAGTGCAAAAGATGAATTTGCCAACATAGAATATTATCTGTGAGCAAGAATAGTCAACAAACAAGAAGGATCAAAGACTCTTTGCCCTTTTTAACCTTTTGTCTACTGTATTCGCCACTGTTTTCCAGTTTCCCACTGTGGTTCTCTGGGTATTTTTATATTTGTAGCTTATGTCTTCTCTTTGACCTCATACGCAAAATGAAATCCCATTCACAGCACGCGAAAGCTGCATGAGCCACTGTCAGTGGAAATGTTTTCAGAACGACTGCACATTTTTGAGATGTATTTCACAGACTTTGTCTGGTTTTCTGAACTGCCACAAGTGTTATGTTAATTATATACGTGCATTAGGACAGCAGTTTTCAAGCGAACTTTTGCTTTTTTGTGGAGTTCTGCTAAACTAGTTTTACAGAATTAATATATCCTTTTTTAAACATCATAGGTAGTAGAACACATGCTATACTGCTGCTATGTATATATAGAACCAGAGGTTTTGTGCTTAGCATATGCATTAGTTATTTCCATATAAATATTAAAACAAATGTTTTTTCTTTCTTTACAAAGCTCTTTCTTGCAGAAGTGGTATCGTAGCTAGCAGCATTATTAAGTTAGCAACACCACCCCTTGTCATGCATTAAAATATTTTCATGAATATAAATCACTAGTAGGACCTTTTTCATTTTTTGTTGTGATATTAGTTTCTCCTGAATTTGCCCGCATTTGTCTGGATAGTCAGGGATATCTCAAGTGGCTCCACACTTTGCCTGTGTTACTGTACTTCACTCTTTCCACATCTTGCTAATGATGCTAATGCAAAAAACTGTAGATTAGCAGCAGGACTTCAATCAAGGTAATGTTGAACAAATACTATCCATCCATGCATCCAGCCATCCATCTTCCATCTGCTTACCTTGGTAAAGGTTTTAGGAGTAAACACTGACAACATACTGTGTCAACATGTCTTTATCACTTAGTTAGCTACACAAATAATCTCACAGGAATTCAGGTGTGAGTTTGTAAATTTAAGTCTTGTTTGTATCAGTCAGGAAAGGGTCATAAAATTTGTATAAAATGTTTTGTGATATATCCACTGCAAAACAAGCAATAAAAAGCAATTGACTCTATATTCACAGTATTCTAAGTGGTTAGCCAAGAAGACAATGTTGTCCTTGATGTTGTACATTACATCAATTACGTCCAAAATAACATTAATGTTAATAGAATTAACATTATTAGTGGGATTGTCCTGATTTGAATCTATAGATCTTAGATGATTCTGACATCAGCACTGTCGAAACAGCTATTTTATATCAAATTCAAATCATATTCATATCAAGTACTGCCAAAATATCCACCCATCCATTTTTCAAACTGCTTATCCTTCTGGGTCGCAGGGGGTCCAGAGCCCATCCCGGAATCTACGGGCATGAGGTGGGGAACAACCCGGGGTTGGGGACCAGCCCATCGCAGGGTGTAATGCCAAAATATTCTGTAGAAAAAAACCATCAGTCCTTCTGCTTATATACATTGGACCTGCATTCAAAACAGACATTTTATGATAAAAAAGATCCTAAAAGCTTCAGCTAAGCTATGAATGAATGGATTAAAAGCATTAAGTTTCATCTAGACCTCAAATTGCTGTGGTAGGATATAAAGTAGGCTGTCAATGCTACATTGCCAACAAATTTGGAGAAGTTCTATTAGTAAAAATAGACAAATTCCAAAAAGATGTGGATATGTTAGTCTATAGCAATAAGCATTAGTATTTGCTCATTTAAACCATTGAACTATTTTGATTTGAGCATAATCAATTAATTAGCCCAGTCCTTGAAACAGCATCCTTATTGGAATCTGGTCAGAAAAATTACTTTACAGATTTAAAGTGAATTTTGAGTATGGAGGTTTTTAAAGAGGTAGGTAGGCAGCTAGCTAAATAAATTGACAGACAGACAGGCAGACAAACAGACAGACAGATAGATAGATTTCTTCATGATGTCTGGGGTGGGGGGGGGCAACAATCTTGGCAATCTCAGGTATGATTCCTAAACCAGAAATCAAGCCAAAGTTATGTGTCAAAGGTGCCATAGAAAGCTCCTCGCAAAGCAGCCCTTACCCATCCGCACAGAGCTGAGATTTTCTCCTAATTTTAACTAAACAGCTATTTCAGCATATTGATTCATGCTTAGAATATGCCGAGAATAATTTTTTTTATGTGTTCAATATATAGGGTTTGTTTAGCCGCCATATGACAAGTAAGGGGGCAGTATTCAAAGAATTTAAGAAAAATGCCTCCCAATTAAGTCTCAGATGCATTACAGTTTTAACTCATCAACAGCTTTACCCATTAACCTTGATAACCAGTAAGTGGGAACATCAAGTCCCTGAATGAACAACTGGGTCCACTGAAGGTACAAGCAGCTTAATGGTAATGTAATTAATGGTTCTTAGCAATTAATAGTTCATTTATATTTAATCCCTTAAAGGAAATGTATGTTACCTTCTAAATGTTCAATGATATAAATGTACGTATCACAAAAGGGCTAAGAAGCTAATACACCAGCATGATCATACTTGAAATAAAACTATATTTCACCAGAGGTGGAATGTCCAGGACCAGAAAGTGCAAATCCAGACCACGGTTTTGTTTCAACCAACCAGTTGAGTACAATCAGTCACAGTCATAGAGAACTGAGCTGGTTAGTTGAAACAAAACCTTGGTCTGGATTTTTCTGGAACTTTCCACCTCTGTGTTTAGCAATGGGGCTGGGGGGGGGGGGAAGACACACGTATTGAAAAAGTTCAGAACATTATTGTAAATCACATAAGAACAAGACTTCCTATGTATTGTTTCATCTGCATGCAGTTTAAATAGAACGTGGTCTGCCATGGCAGCACATAAGCACATATGTCTTAAGAACTAAGTAGCGCAGCCGGGCCCCCTGCTAAGTACATGAAGAGCTGGGAGCTCTCCTCCAGAGGCATGTTAAAGCATGCTGTGAAACAGCCTCTTTGCACGCTCCTTGTTACTGTATTTCCTCGATCTGCATAAACATGTTAGTAAACCAAAGTGGTCTTTGAATCTAAATCTTCAGTTATTATTCAAATTAAATCAAGTCTGGCAGATGGTAGAAGAAGTCACAAGCACGCGGTAAATCTCCCGTTCTACCTCCGCGATTGCTCTGCCCACACTGGAATAAAGATTCAAAGAAAACCAGTAATCATGACGGAGGACATTAGCATATTCCCAATAAGGGAGTGTAAGGGGGGAAAAAAAAAAGAAGGAAATTGCCTGGATAATATGGGCAATGGACGAATCAATGGAGAATATGCATGAACACAGCTGCTTGACAAACACATTCACTCCAGTACGTGGGAAAGGAAGTTTACTGAAATGACGTGTTTTATACTGAGCTCATAGATTGACTGGAAACTTTTGATAGTATCATTTTCCCATCTTAGAATCAGTTTTGCAGCTGGGTAACCCTTGGTTTTTTTTTTTTATCAATGTCCACAAAGCTTCAAGTGGCTGCTGTCATTTGAAGAAATTTGTAGAATTCGTGTTTTCAATGAATTTAAAAAAAAATGTACTATGGCGCTCTACATGCTACACGATGTAGGTGGTTCGTAGAATCCTCTCTGTCTTTCACTATATGCGGTATATAGTGTGGTATGTTTTGGTATACATTACAGTGTAGAGTATATAACAAAACTGATGCCATTCTTTTCCAGTTCCTAGTAAAGCGTTTAAAAAAAATGTGAAACTCTGTGGTCCAGTTGGTTTAGTTTGGCGTAATTAAAAAAATACACTTAAAGGAAACTGCTCCACAAATTAGTGGAGATAATGCTTTTTGCAAATGGTTTAAACATCATAATGCTTCAGCTGAATCAATTTAGTTGTGGTTTGAATGTGGAGTAACAGTATAATGGTAATAATGCTTGTCCTTAATTAACTATTTAATGTGCTTTTTGTTCCCTGTGTATCAATTTTATGTAAATAGCACTGCTTGCAAAGCAGTTAAAAAATAAGGAAACTTAAAATAAAAAAAACGCTTTGATTTGCATACAAAGTTAATCACAAGTTAAACATTAATTTAATTAACAGACTGTGATTCTGCTTGTGTTGATCATTGCTAAGATCTGTATTACTCATTAAACCACCGTAAATGTTTACGACAGTATACATACATATCTGAAGTAGACACAGTGGGCTTATATATCTGAAACATATAAAGTCTTTTAACAGCATTTAAATTCTGCTAATGCGTTTGCATATATGTATTCTTAATGATTAAGAGAACAAAAAAAAAAGAAACTACTGACAAGAAATGGAAAGAAATGGTTTGAATTCTGCTGCAAATATGCAGTTTGGGAAGGACATGAAAGAGGTCGTTTATTACTGACACATCTGTTTTCAAAGGAAAAGTAAGAGCGACAGTCTTGATAGATAATTGATTACCCCAATTAGGGGCAGATGGTTAAAAATAAAGTAAAGAAAGTGGCACAATAGTTACATTTTTTGCTGCATTGTGATAAAATTTTCTGTTGTATATGTGACAGACGTGGTCAGCCTGTGTTGAATAATTAAGCAAGTGCTGAAGAGTAATGTTAAATGAGACTCACCACATTCCCTTTATTCCAACCAAGAATGCAGAAAACATTAATAATGCTTCTGTCACATCCCCATTCTCAGCAGTGAAAACTGAAGAAATCATCAATTACTGTTTGTGTCACACAGTAAAGACCCCTGCAATTGTTTATCCCTGTCTGTGTTGTTTTATTTTATATTCACCTACAGACCACCTATTCTCTGCAATCTGAATAGTGTTTTGCCCACTATACCAACAATGAGCCTCTTAGCTCACATTCCGTGTGCTAAGAAGCTAGGAGACCTCGACACAACTTTTACCAAATTGTTGAAACTAGTTTGAAGTATTTTATACCATCAGTCAAATTAATTGATTAACTGGTTAAAGAAATGGGATGCGCACAGGAAATTCGAGTTACAATTATTCTATCACATAAATTATGGAGGTACCAAGTATTTCTAAAATAAAACTGTCCCCATTCACATAAAACTAAGCTAAATCAATCAAGTGATAATTAAAATGTTATTATCAGTAGTTACCTTTAATTATCACGTTGAGGCTGTACCCTCGCTACATTTAACACAAAGTATAAAAGACATTTGGCTTTCATACATTCAGAGCTGCTTGAACCCCACGTTCCTTTCATGATTGTAGAATCCCTTTTAAAATATTACACAGTAAGCTGCAGAATGTGTACGGGTGACAAGAACTCGTTTGTGCACATTGTAACCAGCCAAACAGCAGAGAATGGGAGAATTGTTTTATCTGTTCCCAGAAATGCCTTTAATTCTAGATCCCCATCTTTATGCATTGTCTCAGTGGGTGGATATTTTAGTCAATAAACTCCATTCCAATCCAGTATAAGCAATATTTTGCTTTTCAGTTCCATCTTCAGCAATATCACCGCTATCTATGTTTCTATTTTACACATTATATATTTTTTTCAGCAGCATTCTTTTCATTATGAAATTAAATGTCATTTACTCAAAACAAAATCTCCTTCTATGAAGTTTCACAACTTTTTCTTTTATACAATAACCACACAGCTTTTATTCTATATGTGGTAGCATAACCTCAGTTAATCCATTCATGAGCATTTTTAATCAAATTTCATACTGAATATAATATGCTTGTTTATATACTTATATTTTTCTTGTGAATTCTTGGGTGCGCTCCCCCTCAATCTCCTAGATGTCAATAGGACAACAATAATACAAGTTAACAGATTGAATAGACGTGTGAATAAGAAGTTGGTACACTCTGTTAGAAAGATGCATTTTTCCTTTTTTTGTAGTCTGTACTCTCCTAGAGAGCAAAAATATATAGCACCTATATTTGTTCCTGATTTGTACTTCAGTAGTAACTGAGTTACTATTAAGTATTTGTGCCCCGTTTAGTATGAAGTGTTAGATTTCCTAATGATGCCTCTGGAACCTTTTTGGTTATAAGGTTATGCCCTTAATAACATTAATGACTATTCTATTCTGTTATTTGTCTGTTTAGGAGTGGTGGCTTCCTGAGTAATAGGGCGTCACTGTCTATGATAACTCATAATCCAACAAGACTCATAAAGATATGGATTGTCTTGATCGACGTCTTTAAGGTAAGTATACTTGAAACCTCAGATCATGCCCACTTTAACTAATGACAAGAATAAGCACACTGTCCATGTGGTTCACCAGGAGATTCAGTTTTATCAAGAACTGTGCTGTAACACAAAGTAATAGGTTGCCCCATTCTTTCAAAAAGACATCATGCTGGACCACTTAGACAATTTTCAACATAGAGAAATGGTCCCATTGACTTGTTTGGGAAATATTACTCATTTTAAACATAATAACATATTTATTCATTCGTTCATCTATTTATTTATTGTTTGCTTGTTTCCATTTTGTTTTTTTTATTATGTTTATTTAATTTTGATTTAATTATGTTTCACTTATTCCCATGTGCTGTGATGCCTAATTTATCTCGCTATACTCAAAATTCTAACAAAATAGCCAGGTATAACCTATTGTAGGAATCTACAAATATGCTATTAATAATGTTTATAAATGTTTATTTGTGAAACAATTAATTACAAATGCTAAGTCCAAAGTTCATTCCCATAAACAAATGCACAACAACATGCCACAAAATTCAGTATAACTGCTCTAGTTTAGTCTCTTTCTAACAGGTCTGTATTTTTAGCATTACATATTTTGTTGCATTGGAAAAAAATTATTACACATGCCTATATAAAATAGTGTAATTCAAAATTAATATAGCTATTTCACATCAAAGATACAGTAGTCAGTCACTGGAAACAATAAAACATCTTGAAGGTTTTGGATAATGCAGCACCAGCCTGAGCAAAAATGTTATATTAAAAAAAAACAATAGCAGTAAGATTACTTGTATCAAGATGCTTAATAAAGACATTTTTCAAGACATGAACAGAAGAAGCATAAATTTTATTTTCAGCTTTGTTTTTTTATTGTTTTTTTCTGATCACAAAAAAGTTGAGCATTGAGTTACATAACAGATCTAACTTTGGCAAAACAGAGTGAATTATTAAACCCAGTAATAATAATAATCATATTACAAGTAAAAGGTTTAAGGTTGAATGCTATTGTCTACAGCTGCTAAGGATGTCTTGTATATAAATATCACCATGCTATTTGTTTCTTGATCTACTCATTGGTCAAATTCTTTTCAATAGTAAAGAAATGACCAGTTACACTTGTAGCCAAAATTGTGGAATTACCTCCAGTTTTTAGAGATTGCAGAACTTTATTCAGCTGTTGCTCCACTTACTTACTTAATCATCCAATGTATGATTATGCAAACATTCTTTGATTATTTATAAACATTACCACCAATATTGTGTAGCATTTTTTAGTGTGATACCAGGAATATTAGGTGTTTCCACAATTTTGGCCGCTAGTGTACATGGAATAGGTAGGAAACTCAATTCACAGATGGCAGAGAGCAAAATAAACCTTCTTTAATAATTAAAGGTTAATCATTTAAAGACATACTAGATGCAGGAGTATCCATTGTCTTCAGATTAGCTTCTCCATATTCTAGTAAAGTTCACCTAGCAATCATTCTTGTTTATGTACACACATGTGTTTCATTTATCCTGAATGCAGTTACACAGATTTAATGAATTAATTATATTATGTTTCAATATTCTATTGCATTTTACAAATGAACCTGAAGCATCCTTAGCTAAGAGTTCTGAAAATTAGAGAGTGCTTGAAATAAAGAAGTACTTTAATGGACAATCACTACACAAGCAGCATCTTATGTTGGCTTTATTAGTTCAGTTTTGAGTATCATTTATATTTGTTTTTCTAAAGGGACCACAGGTCTGTTTTATGTTATGGTTTTGATTAATAAATCTATAGTTTTTGTTGGGGTCTCACATACACAACTGTCAATGTGTATGTATACACGTTATATGCTATCATATCCATGTTTTGACCTAAACTCATTTAATCCGGAATCCCAATATTCAAACAGGACTTACAACATTATGATTAATTTATGTTGATTGCATAAATATTCAGACCCTTGAAACTGAAAATGAAGGCACCTTTGCCAGTAATTACGGCTGGACTTTTTTTTTTTTGTAGGTCGACTACTTTGAACACTGATTTGATGCAATTTTTTCCCATTGTTGCCAGATTTCTTGAAGTTCTCCCAAGTTGCTCTAGGATTGCTTATAGACAGAAGTAAATCTTTCCAGATTGTCCTGATTCAAGTCAGCACTGATTTAAGGACAGATACTGTCTTTCTTATTCCTGAGCCAGTTCAGTGCAGTTTTGGTCTTGTGTCTTGGGTTTTGTTTCTGAAAGGTTGCCTATTTTGGTATCTGTCTGTATTTTGTTCTGTATATTATGTTTCAGCCCAATCAATTTCCCACTATTTGATGAAAAGAAGTATCGTCGCTTGTTGATTTTTCCTCCAACTTGTGTGACTGTGTGTGGGGTTGACCAGGGGTGGATTAATGCACACGCTTGCCTAGGCTCCAGCTTAGTGTCCCAGTGTGATTAGGGGGACCCTAATGTTTTTTTTTTCTTGATCGCTAATTTTTGAAGCGATCCTTCATTGGTCATTTGCTTGTAAGTTGGTGATTGGTTAAAACTGAATGGGGAGACCAATCCTAAAGGTATCTCTTCTTTGGCACTCTTTATACTGTGTATTTTCTGGTAACTCGGTTTCCTATTTCTAGTGGATTTTATAAGTCTGGTGAATGAGTTTTCTGCCCGGAAAACATGTAGGAAAACATTCTAATAGTAAAAACTTGCTTAAGATTCTTTTAAAATTTGCCCTTCTCTGTGAAGTTGTGTATGGTCTTTGCTATCTATGGTAAATTGTTCTTGCGTGTACAATGTGGATGCAGTTGACACGCATTGGATCACAGTGTATTGTTTTAAAGCTATCGCTATTGAGATTAGTTTATCCAATGAGGTCTCTGTTGAGCTCTTTGTGATTGCTGCACATGGCTGATGTGAATGTGCAAGCTTGCTGGTTTGTTGTTCTTATAACGTGATTGTTCTCGTTTGAAAGCGTCACACTCTCTTTGACTTTGTAGAAATTATTTAAGAGTTATTAATGTTTAAAAAGTTATCATGTTTAATTGCTGTACTGTTTTGGAGCAGGATAGGGACCTACAGAAAGTGTAGCCTAAGGGGGCCCAGAACTCATTAATCTGCCACTGGGGTTTACTAATGCTAGGGATCGTTTCAGTGGTTAACCCAGAACTCTCAGCACAATATAAACCTAAGCTATGTACATCATGCAGTTTTGCTTCATTTTGGGGGAGCTAAAATGATATTTCATATATCTCACATGCAGGATAATTTTATAATACCTTCCTTCTTGTAACTGTGATGTGAGTGGCATCAGCAGAAAATTTCGATAGGGGTGGCCGTCAGGGGCTAGCAATATTTTGGGGGGGGTGACCACACCACACCGTGTCTATTCTATGGTTCTGCTTACAAAATAAAATAATCCATATTTTGTTTTCATTATTTTGATGTGGGATGGCAACAGGGGTGGTCACATATTATATTTTCTTGGGGTGACCATGGCCACCCCCCCTTAGATCTGCCCCTGCCTGATGAATGACTCAAGTTATAAATATTGTTAACGGATATTCTTTCTCTTTGCCAGAGAACTCTTAAGTTCTTTTAAACTTGTATTATTGTTAGCCTTATTATGGTGTCCCACACAAGTATTCTCCTTGCCCAGCTGTTAAGATTTAAGGGACAACCTCATCTGGAAAGTGTATGACTGCTGTGATGCAATTCCTGCTCACAGGGTTTGTGGGGAATGTACTTAAAGAGATATTCGTCGACTTAGATATTGTTTTTCTACCCTTCTGAGCTCTGTGTTTCATTACTTTATCTTTGACTTGCTTTGAGAGATCTGGTGTCTTCGAGGTTCAATTTTTGTTTAATTTCCTACCAGACCAAAGAGTAGCAGAGATGGCTATTGTTTTTCTTAAACTATATAAAATTACTTTATGCGTATTTATGTAACAATGAACTGTGCACCAGAACATCAATGTGAAAATATTGAAATGTGCAATGTTAAAATATAGATATGTAATACAATTAGAGTATCTAGCCATGAAAAATAAGTAACATGCACCATATTTACAGGCTGACGATTTAATACAACCGATTATTTACCCATTTTCAGTAGATTTTTACAATTTTATTTAGACAAGAACATGCCAAAACCCAACAAGAAGCCCACAAATAAGAACTATTGTTAATAAGTCAATGTCCAATCAGCTGTCTTCCAGTTGACACGAGATGTTAAATGGCATCCACCTGTTTTCTAGTGTAATGTTTATAAGTAGTCCAAAATAAAGGTAATCACCCCTGTAAGCATTCTGTACATGATGGTGCAGAATCATTAGTGGACAATAACAATAACAAGATAGTTTCCCAAACAAAGTTGACAAATCTCCTCTAGTTTGTAAATTCCTTATGTTCTTACTAAGACATTTGACTGATGCATAGATATAAAGCAGAGGAAAGGTACAGATCAGGTGATATGTGTAAAAAGATATTTATAGCTTTACATTTTCCTGGAGCATCGCAGAAACTATAATTAAGAAGTTTAATGCATATAATATGAGCATAACATGTCTAAATCAGGTTCTCCTGTCTAACTGTTCCAGAGAGTTCATGAAAGACTCATCGGACAGGACACCAGAAATCAATCTTTTTGCCAAAGAATGATTATATTGTGCATAGTACAAGAATGTCTGCAGCTCAGACCAAATTTGGGTGTTAAAGGAGGTGCCAAGGAAAGCTCTACTCACATTGAAGCTTTTTTAAGGCATTCAGAAACAATACTCTAGGGATTCTGGAGCCATGTGGGAAAAGGTTTTGTGGTATGATGAAACCAAGATAGCACTGGTTGACCTCAATGTAAAATGTTATGTCTGGCAAGAATCAAACACACTACATCTTAAAAAACAACATGCAAGTGTGATGGAGACAGTTTCCATCTATAAAGCTGATTGTTTTTATTAAGCACTTGTGAGGTTAGATGGGAAAGGGGATGGAGTCAAAGTAGGTTTTTGAATGCAACCAGTCGCCCTTTGCCAGAAAAATCTAACTATGGAAAATTTACTTTCAACACAGTGACTCTAGGCACACCATCAAAAGCGGAATATCTAGCAGAATTGCTAATGAACCGAAAGGCAAATATTCTGAAGTAGCCAGGCCTACAGCCTAAAATCACAACCAATCAAAAACAGCCATCTAGCAGCAGTCTAGCAATGGTTCCCCTGTTATATGAACAGATGAATGTAGAAATATCACTAAAGCTAGATGTGTTATGGTGGTGGATGCCTACCTAAGTTGTACTTGGCAGTAATCTATGTAGAAGGTGATTATACCAAGTATCAGCTCAGGGTTGTGTACACTAATCCAACCCATATTCCCGCTTTTTGCTTTTATATTTAGAAAACTGGAGCATTTGTTTTATTTATTTATTTTTTTTCCTCTTGGAGGTTGTGTGTTCCAATATGTAAATAAAGGTAGAAAAATATCATTTCATTTATCTTGATTTTGGGTAATTGGCCCAACAGATGTCAACATATTTAAATGGTATGTAGATTTTCTATATATATTATATATTATATTCAAGAAAAAAGACGTCATCAGTTTGTTTTGCACTTTGGTGGTCATATTCCAAATGAACTTTGGGTTTACTGTTGTAGCAAAGATGTGCATATTTAATTTTAGCTATTTAACACATACCACTGTATTAGTGCATACCACGGTGTTACACTGCTATTCATTTCCATATTGTTTTATTATCTGGTGATTGGTCATTTTAAGCATTCATTGTAAATAGCAGGGCACATATCTCTTTGGCATGCTAAATGTTTCAGAATGTAAACAACAAGCATGATGTGTTAATGTAACCTGAATGCACAGTGATGTTTATTTTACGTTGAACGTGTGGGATAATTGAAATCAGTTTTTATCTTTTATTTCCTTCTGTACCTAACCTTGTTTTCATATGGCAATGTCACAAGGGTTTCGTATATTTGGTGTAATATCAGATTGCATTATATAGTTAGATTTTAAATTATATTTTACATCAATGTATATCAATTATTTTTCTAAATTTCTTTGAAGCCGGTTTTCTTTTATGCTGAAACTAACATCTATAAATCATAATACGCGGAAGAATATGGACAGGATTACCACAACTATGTACTCAAAGTTAATAAAATATGTGACCTATAAGAAATCACAAGTGTGTATCTGGGAATTATGTATACTGAGTAGTTGTAGTATACAGTGTAGCATAAGCAGCATCACATTTCATGCAATAAGAGTCCTTGGGATCTCGAGTGTTATTTGTAACTTTAATACATTGAATAAAATCCTGTTTCTGTTCAAATTGCACTTTTGTATAATTATTTAAAAATGTTATGGTGGTCCTAGTGCTGGAGTGAGTGTATGTGAAAGTACCCTCCATCCAGGGTGCATCTCAACGTGGTGCTAAGCATGTTTAACACGGTTTCTAACACATTTTTTTTACATTTTAAACAAAAATGATTGAATTCTATTGGATTTCATTGTAAAAGGTAGCTTTTATTCACTTAAAGACCATTTATTTTGTCTGTACATTTTCTCTGAAATTTTAACAAATAAAATAATGTCTAACAAAAAAATGGTTCAGAGGATTCGTGCTGAACATTACAAAGGTGTCTGAAGTCTGTTGCAAAGTGCTTCAAGCTTCAACAGGGGCATAAGAAAAACAAAATAAAAAGAAGCCGGAAAGAAGGCAATAAAATTATATTTCTGCAATCCAATATCCAGGAGGACACAAATTGCAGATCACAATTACAGTTATAAAACACAAGTGGGTGTCTTGATCATGACAGGTAAGGACCCCAGGTTAGTGATTACAGTCGGCTGATCACAGAGTACTGAAGTTAGGTTTATGCAGACGATTGTATTATCCTCTCTTTGGTTATTGCCACAGACCAATTGCAATTTTCAGAGGGCATGAGGCAATATACCTCAGTCTGCTACTACAAGGGCTTACATATATTTTGTCTTACAATATATTCATAGGATGAAGAATTCTGTATTTCAGTTGACCTCTGTTGCGGTACATTCAAATCCGCATTAATGTCCATCATGCAGACGAAATGTAAAAGCAAGTTGTAAAACTGCTACCCAATGAAGAAAGGTGCAGTGCTCATCAGTCTCTCTTTCTAGTGCAGTTTTAATGCATATTACTGTTCATTCTGATGATACTCTCTTTTTCTTTGGCTACATCGCCATTGTTTCCATCCTACACTTCAGCTTAAACTACTCCCTTAGAAATGTGTCCTTGATTGGGGAAAAAAAAATCTGCCAGCTCCTGGGGTCCCGCAGCATGTAGATGAGTGCACCAAGTCCAACACTAAGTTCATGTTGGTAACGGTTCTGGAGGGCTCTTCAACTTCAACCCATTGTGTAAACCCCAGTGGCATTGTGTCTCTCTGCTTGTATTCACCGAGGCTTCAAAACTTCAAATTGTCTAGCAGAAGTTATTTTTTCAGTAGGAACTGGCTTCACCAATTACAGTCTGCTGATCTGTGTTAAAAGCAGAAACATGACGGCTGTTCTTGGGAATGTTTGGGTTATTATCTGTAAAATATAAAATAAAATTTTACTCATTTAGTCGCATACAAACCTATTTAAACCTTTTTAATTTTTAATGTTGACATCTTGTGACATTGTTTAAGACAATTATACAGGGCTAATATATTCTGTAATTCTCTTATTTTATACTTCCTGGGGGCTATTCATCATCTATAAAGAATATGAATCCACAGTGATTTCATGTAAAACACATCAATCTAGATTAAGACATGCAATAAATATTACATTTACTAAAGTCATTTGCAGGTAAATTTTAGATTCCATGAAATATAAAAATATTGATCATATTCCACATTTTTCATAATCTGTCACAGCATATCTCACAATGCACAGGGCATATAGTATACTGTATAAAGAATATAATTTCTTTATTATACTCTTTTTTAATTATTCATTTATTTTTTGGTTTGTTTTCTTTATTTTTCAGACACATCCATCCAGAATGTTTGAAACACTGGAGTCACCAAGAAGTAAATGATGTTAAAGTATGAATGGCATTGAGGATACAGATGATTCAGAGAGGCTTCAACATTCTAACTGTGTAAGCTTGGAAGTGCTGATTGCGCAACTCAGTTCCATGTAAAAAAATAAAATTTACAAAGAAAAACATATAATACAAATCACCAACCAATAGCTCAAATGCAAAAGCAGAGGACAAAATCGCAATCCAAACATCTTGCAGGATCAGCAATGTCTTTAAATTGGGTGACTGCACAATGATCTATCAAACAAATTCTATGGTACCCATTCATTCAAAATAAGGAAATCCAATTAGGAGAATTTTCAGAAACCATTTCTTGACTGACAACTAGTATGTCTGTACATTTTTAAACCTTCTGAAGGATAGACCTCAACAGATGTTAGTTGTTCAGGTTTGTTCAACAGCAGCATTTGAAAGGAAATATTTCTGATACATAACGCATTTATAATAATTATATGTAGATCCTATGTTTGCGGAAGTAATTGTAAAACACGGTAAATCAGAGGAACCAAAATTAGAAAGCAGAAGTTTTAATAAGAGGAATTTAAGAACCTTCAGACGGGTATGGCTGTATTAAAATATCGCCACTTTCCTAATTGTAATGAATTAACTAGTCCAAAAGCCAGCACTATTTCAAATACATTTGTTCTGCCCTCTTATTATATCAATAGTTTTTGAAAATAACAGCCTGACTTGCAATGAGTTTGCTGTATTCTGTTTAAATAGCATAATAAATCTTCACATTGTCGTGCTAGTTCGTTCTGTGAAGCAAATGATTTTTGAAATGTCATGCTTGCTTAACAAATATGAACATAGCACCTAGCATGGCATTGGGTTCAGGTTACACATTGAAACAATGTATTAAGATAATGGACAGTTTAGAAGTAACTCTTGAAAATAACTTGCATTAATGAAATACAAACAAAACTTTCTGAAAAGCGCATTCAGTGGCTTCAGGATTACCGATCCAACAATTAAAATAGAGCTCTTTGGATTATTTGGATGCTTTAAATGGAAATAAACCATCATTATTTTAAGAGAAGGTTATTGCTTTTATTCGAAAACATTCCCATAAAATGTATCCCCTGGGACACCATTACCAATTGTAAACCACTGGACTAAAATGAATAGAAGTTAGTAACAAAGGCGATAGATACCTTTTCCTCATAATAAGGAAAAACATAATGTTTAATTAATGTTACAGTAATTAACATTTTAATAAACTCTTTTCAACAGGGACTATATCATCTATTGAACACAACATTGAGCCCAGAGCATCTTACTCAAACAATGTTTTTTCTGAGCATTGTGTGTATCACATCTAAAGCAAAAGTGCTGTTTTCACTTTATCTTAATTTTATCCTGGACAAGATGATCATAAATTCCAGGAACATGCAACACAAGGCAGACATTCATCTGAACAGGATACCAGTCAATCTATGGGTACTCATCTAAACCAAAGGCAATTTGGAGATGCCAATTAGCCTGTCTTTGGGCTGTGAACGAAAGTCAGAGCATCCAGAGGAAACCTGTACAACACTGGGGAACTGTACAAATCCACTCACACAAAGAGCAGGGATTCGGACTCTTAGCCCACTGAACCATCATGCCGTCTTTGAATAGACTAATATAAAAGAAAATGGTAATGCTTTATGAGCTTCATGTTGTAACAGAGGGATCCCAAAACACAATAAAGTCAGTTGACCCTTTTATAAATCTTGTCCCATAGTATTGCAGTATCATTCCTGTGTTCTTTCACCATTGACGTGTCCCTAGCAAACTTCACCACCTGCCGAGTTAAAAGCCCACAATATCGTGAAGTGAGGAGTGAGAAAGCAATTGGAAGAGCCCGTTGGAAGTCTAAGGCTCACTACCCCAGTCATTATGGATCCAGATTTATAAGGTAAATTGTCAGGGCCTTGGGGTAAGAGGAAGAGGCAGTGCTTTTCTTGAATTGCAAGCTCCAACACAGGATATGAGATACTTATCACTGCCCCTTCAGCTACATCAAGACCACGAAGGGACATTATACTTGGGTGTGCTGAAAAAAGTACCTAGTACAGCACTTTCTAAAATGTTTCATCCTTGTTAAAGAATGTAAAAAGCGTCAATATGACTTCATATATACCTTATCATTGGTAGCAGTACTTAATAATATGCTAATTTAAAAATCTGACTGAATACAAAATACACTGAATGGAAATGTTTATGAAACTAACAAAATGGAAGTAGATTTACTTCCGTCTCAATTGTGTGCTATAGGATAGACCCTGCTTGTATAGTTAATCAAAATCATCTGTGGCCAAGCTATTTCTTATGAGAGTAAGCCAGATCATAAAGCTTGTGAAGACTTTGCACACTAAATCATATTGGAAGGCTTATACTGAAGGGGGAAAAAATCAGCCAACTGCATTCTGCAAGCCTCTAATTTAACAATTATAATTGAACATGTAGGACCAGTAAATGGAAATTTGAAAAATGTCAATGGGAAACTGGTTCTAGGAAAGGAGTCCGTACAAACCTGGTATGTCTTGCATTGCCTTGCAAGAATCCCTTGTTGATTTAATGCAAAAAAGCAAAAGTTACCCTATAAATCATTAACAGTGTCAGTTCTGCAAAGGGAAAACATAACAGCTTTTTTTTATTTTCAGTAATGCCATATGTCTACTGTGTTTATGTAAACTTACATTAAATCTTAGGTTATAGAGCCATCTGGGTTATAAACCAGGCAGACAAAGCAAACATTCTTTTTACTAAGTGCAATTAAACATATATAAATATTTAAATTAATTTTAAAATGTCTGCTTATTTTTACAGCAGAAACAATCATTTCTCCCCAAGATTATGTGAGAGATTAAGAATTCAAAAGTTTATTGATTATTTGCTATTAGACCAAAATTACATAATGGCATTTTTTCCCCCTCTCCATGGTGAGGATATGCAAGATGCACATATTCCATTGAGATTTACAACGAAAGCTGTAATTGTCAGGAATGACAATAGTTAGAGTTCAGCTAGAAGATGTGTACCATCTGCTCCACAATCAGCACGGAAGAGATACAGTAGCCCTTAACTTCACTACCACTACAATTGCTAAAGCTGGTATTGGAAGCAGGTTTTCGTTTGTTTCTTTGTATTTTTTTTTCCAAAACTACAACATTTCTATACATCATTACTTTGAACACTGAGTATTGTGTTCTGGATGTCCCAGTGAAGAAACAGACAACATGTATGTAATACTAGTGTAGCATTAGGTCCCCTACCATTCAAATGTTTTTGCAGCTTAATATATGAACTTAAACTTCATGCAATATGAAAGTGCAACGCTTCTATTTTCTGTCTTTTAAGAATGCTAGATGAAATCTATGCCTGGAAGTACATAGTACAAACGCAGAAGAACACCCAAAAATGGGATGGCAGGTCACGTATTAACATCTGTTATTGGGTGTAAGTAGGATTCAAAACCAGAGATGTGAGGCAACACTACTATTGTCTGTGTATGTGTGTGTATTATGTTTATATTACATGGTATGATGTATTATTCATTATGTTTGTTCTCCACCATATAATAAAAATCTGTGCTTTTAACGTTATGTGGACCATTTTTATATTTCGTTTGGTTGCTTATGGGTTAGGGTTAGGCCTCCATAGGGGTCGTCATGCTGGGATTAGAGTTTTACCCCAAATGAATAAAGAGTCCCCAAAGAGATATGATTACAAAGCTGTGTCTGTGTGTGTGTGTGGGTGAGCGGGTATAACTATCCTTATGGGGACTCAATGTCCCCATAGTGTGATAAATATCTGTTTTTTTTCCCTTATGGGGACCGGTTTCCTGGTCCCCATAAGGGAAAA
>JAODUD010000033.1:9183858-9208696 GCA_026784285.1 Stomatorhinus walkeri | reverse complement strand
GGGGGTATATTCGGTCCCTACCAATGTTGAAACCACACCTACACCTTTGTGACCATGCAGGGTGTATGTTCTCCCTACAGCACACAGACTTCCTCTGTGCACACCAAAGACATGCAGTTAGGTTAACGCTGCCTGTGTATATTGCAGACTATCTGGCATCCTGTCTCAGCTACACCCTGGATTGTGCACTGTGCTACCTGAGATAGACTCCAGAGCCCCAAAAGCCTGACCAGGATCGAGAATTAGAAGATGTTTAGATTAATTATAGTTATTATACCTGAGCTGAAAATGAGTCTTCATACAGAACAGAAAATTAGTGAAGACAAAAAAAAAAAAAACATAACGTTTCAAATCATTACTCAATGACTAACCCTGAAACAGAAGGAAGAGGCTATTATCTTACTGCTATGGTCAAAGGTTGTATTTTCCAGTTAGTGTCCTTTTAAAAAATTACTAACACCTAAAATCATGCTGACACCGGGATTTTCTTTATTTGTGCACAAATTGCATTTAATGCATTTGTAATATGTATTGGCATTATATGATTAAAGCCATATGATTGGATGTGTAGGGAGAAGGAAATGCTTACATTAACATTCTTTTTGTATTGTAAATTATTCATATATTGAGTAAATTCCACATTCTACATTCATGCCTCCATCGCTGTCCTTTCTCGCCACACTACGGCAACTTCTAAACTAATTTAATGGAGGGGAGTATGACTGAAGAATTCCCCCATTATTCAAGCAAAGAAAAAAGCTAATTAAACTAATAATAATAGGATTCGCAACTGTCATAATTTTCTCCCATTAATAGTCCATCACTGAGTTCACGGTGCTTTATCAAGTAAATTGGTGACATCAATGAAAACACAACATGGTATTCTACTAAAATTTAAATATATTATATTTGTTGGGTGTGTTTAGAACTGTTTTTTACCTTTTTGGTTCACCCACTTATTACGTTTTTTTGCATTTTCTTGCTAACTCCATCTCTCACAGAAGCTGAATCTTAGATTTGTTTAATCTGATTCCCAATAGAGAGGTAAAGTTTTCTCTCTTTGCCTCAGGAGAAGCAGAAGTATCGATTATTAACGTTCTCAACTATTCGTAATGTGTGAGACCCAAAGCTAACAACACACACACCTTGTGTATTTAAGGCTTATAGGTACTTGTACAGTTTCATTACATAAATAAATAGGGCAGCAGTGGTTTTACTTGAGCAGAACCGGATTGCACAAGGATTGTAAAAGACACAAACCAGTTTTATTTTCATTCCTAAATATGTGACACTGCTAACAAACACTCATTTTAAGTATAATTCGAATGAAACCTTTACAGGAAGGTGTTGTGGCATCAATGAATTTCAAGGAAAACATTTTAGTGCTGGGAGATCTCTACATGGTCAGATTTAATGATAAGTTGAATGCTCATCACCAAGTTAATTGATATTTTGGGACTGAGCAAAAGCTGTAATTGTCAGGAATGCTGGAAGCCGCGTAACCATCCGCTCCACAATCAACACAGAAGAGAACAGTTATTGTAAAATACAGTAGCCCTTAACTTCACTATCACTACAATTGCTAGTTTTTCTGATCGGTTAACAAAATGTTCCCTGTTCCGTAATATAGTAGCTAAGAACTCTGCAATATATACAGTCTGATAAAACATCTCTTGTCATTTGAGTAAAATTGTGTATGCTGTTGTACTTTTTTCATTTGGTTTTTTTTCCCTGACCAACTGTTACATTTCACACTGTGGGTGGTCAAGGATTCTGTGAATGGCATGCAGATTATCCATTCCACACACTTTTAAATGCTGTGAAAAACATTCTTTAGAGTGCGTGAGGTAAATCTTATTTTTGGCCGTACCACTATGCTTGCATAACAGCACCTGTTCCTGTACTCTTAAAATAGTGCACTGTTTCTAGTTTAGCTGAAAAGTCATCATTTCTATGACAGTGTCTTGGGAATGTTGCTTTCTTCCCGGCAGAAACACTTTTCATAATGATTTGTGAAAGCCAATATGTTTGTGATGAAAACCATTCCATTTTTAAATAACCATGGTTCTAAGTGTGCAGCTTTTTTTTCTAAACTACTACTCTGTTGACTTGAAATGCTACAGCTTCATTTAACAAAATATATAATGTATCAAATCATTTATAGTGTGACTTGGTGCTGTGGCATTGTGTCGAGGAAGCAAGACAGTGGGATTATTTACCAAATCATGCTGATTAAATGAGATGGATGTGGAAATTGTCACTTCACAGATCTAAGACTGTTTTCTGTGTGCTTTTAGGGGCTCTTCCTGAGAAATCCAGTTTTATGTCATGATTGAAAGGTATTGTTTGCAAAATTGTGAACTACTATTAGCAAGTTTTTTATACTTTATACTAGTAGTGCAAGCTGATAAAATACCATCACCATTATCTTCATAATTTAGGTAACTGCTGATTTTCCCCTTTCCCTTCTCTCATTTAAGTGTGTTTTAAGTAGAACTTTGGTCATTTGTACAGCTATGATAAAGGCTAGTTAACTGTGTCTCATACTGTGTAAAGAAAGGAATAGATTGATGCAATATTGCCCATCATAAATTTAATAGAGTACAGATAATATTTTCTAGATTATTAGATTATATCTTAATTTATTTAGTATGAATGTAATTGATTGAAATGTAATTCATTTAGTTCATAGATCACTTCTTCTTGTCTTCATCATTAGCAATATATCTTCTTTTTTTAAAAATGACATTTTACAGTACATTTTGTAGTTAAAGTATATCAAAGTTAAGTTAAGACTCAAAATCATTGTATATCTCTTCTATATTCAGCTGATGACCTGTGTTTACATTTAATCTCATGACATGCTTAATCGTACACTCAAAACTAAATCAGTCTCAGTTCTCTATTTGTCAAATAATCTGTGCCTTTTTCATGCAGATCGCACTGATTGCTGGTGCTTCTTCTTTTGCCTGGAAACTGGCCAGATCCTTCTGAAATACGAGTAGGCCACCAGGACCAGTACGCCATCACAACTTTCCATGAGATCTTTTCAGTTCCTCAGAGAATGAGAACAGAATGCCTCCAGTTTCCTTTGTTCATTGAATCTCATAAAGTTGGAGATGTCCAGGTAATCAGTTTGGAGGATCTCAGTATTTCATCATCCCCGTAGCATCTAATGAAGTACCAATCAGATGTGCTCGCAGAGCAAAGGAGTGCAAGTAAGCCTGTTTTAAGTGGATCTTCATTTCTCCTGCGACCTTCATTTTGCAGAGCCTGAAAGAAAGCAGGGGCTGTGAATAAAGATTAAAGTGAGGATACAACCACACTACCACAGTCTCAGTAATTTGGGTAACCAGATTCACTGTAATATATGGACAAATAATGTAATTTATAGGAGCACCTGATAAATGTATTTTTTGCTCAGGTATGCATTTTAAATTTGACTTACTTCTGTTCCACTCATACAAGACATTTTAGTAATATTCTGTACTTTTTTCTTTTAATATGGAACAGCATAAATAAAATATGAAATATTATGTTTTTAAAAAAAACTGAAAGCTCAATAATTGTTTTAATAACTGTGACCTTTGCTACCCTGTATAGGACAAGTGGGTATAGAATATGGATAGACATAAATTAAAAAATGCTAAATGCATATTTTAAATTATAATACTTTATATTGATTTCAGTGGTGAAAATTTACGACCAAAAATACATTGTCACTGTTATATAATTACTGTCAATCTCAGTCCACATAAACCACGTACTTGTAAACAACATATACCATTAATGTGTAATTAAAAAAAGAAAAAACTGAACCAAATATTGGCATAAAATATTTTTTGTGATGCTGTCAGCTGTGGTATACTTTACATTCAATGGCTCCCCAGTGCAGTATTATCCTTTGTTCATCCCTCTGCATTGTAATTCAAAGTAAGACTAGTGTCCTACAACTCATATCTGAGTTGACATTACAAAAAATAGGGTCCTATTTGCAAAACCACAAGGAAGCAAAACCAGCTTAATCTGCTTTAATATTTTTCCACAGAATAATGTCTGCTTAGTGCCAGGTTGCATTTCCTGATACATTTTAAACCAAAGCAGCAATGTCTTAAAGCACTGGAAAGCTTATTAATAGAATTTATAGGCCACATAACCCCTTGGCCAAGCAGGCTCCCCTAATTATCCCACATGGTGTCCAATACTGCTCTCTGTTATTACAACCCCAATGTATTGCAGAAGACAGCTAAGAAATACTTCTGCTTTCATGTAATGATGTAAAGATATTGCTATTCTCCTAATGAAGTTCTACCGATTTTTTTCCCCCTTTGTGTTGCTACGCATTTAGGTATGGGGAGATGGGCAGGTTTAAAGGGACGGCGTCCTGGTAGTGAACCCAGGTAATGATATGTAATTACGTAGCTTGGCTGATGGTTGCGTATGGTTCATTGTTAAAATGTAAATGCAATGAAAGTCGTTATAATATACGCACTCTGTTGCCTATTTATTAGGGTAATCTCAAAGTAATCATTCATTAGAGATTTTTCTTGACTATTTCCAATCATGTATTTCAGTCAGCTTCAGTTTAAGCTTCAGTCATTCATTTGCAGCAGTCCTTTAAGAAGGCTAATTATTGAAATTATTCAATAGATTTCATCGTTTGCGCTCATGTTACATTGATATCTATGCATGTTTACGCATCAGTGCATCGCATTCAGATACATGACTGTTTCCCCATAAACAAATTTGTTTCTTTAGGACAACTGTATCCCAAATTTTTACAAGTCCTTCACCATAATATTTATTTATTTGACGTACATTTTATATACATGTTCTACCCTGAAATGAAGCAAATGACTTATTATAAAAGCACACTAAACATGTACAAAAGGTAAACTAAACAAGATGTAAAAGACAATACATTAACTATAAATGAGAACTGAAACGTTTTGAGTGTTGTCGAGTGTCAAGAAACAGTTTTTACCCTCTAATATATAAGTACTAATATTTTTATCCACTGGCATCTCATGCAGGAGGCCCCACATGCAGGTTCCAGACCTTCCCCACTGCTCCATCTGACTCAGATAAGTAGTCAGAGGAAGCACACACGCAAGCAACAAAGTTGTAAACTCTTTTGTGTGATTTGTCATTTGAACGTTCTTTCAAAAATATTTAAATTATTTAAGCTCATTTACAAGAGTTCCCTCACCCTGTCTGACATGGTAATAATTTCCAAAGCATCCTGTTTTGCTAACCCTCACAAAAACCCGATCTTACACGCATCAGCAAAAAAGTATAATATAAACAAGGCGAGTGGGGGGGGAAAGACTTTAAAAATCTTGAAAAATTATCGCTAAAAACAAATTAGCGGAAGATGCCTTGGATAATGGTGCCGAAGGCTGCAAACCAGTAAAAGGTGCAAAAGCAGACACCCGTAATGGTCTTAAGCCGCATCAGGGGGCACCAATAAGTCTGCAGGTCTAGGAACACCTCCGTCCAAGTCTGCAGGTCTATGAACACCTCCGTCCTGTCAATATACTCCATAATGCATTCATTTACATTTTGCTCCAACCCAGCCCCCATTCCCTGCGCTAAAGTGCTTTTTTTTTTTTAACTCACAGCATGCATATATTGCCCACAGGCCCTGATATGAAGCCCCCTAAGAAGTGTTGCACCTTAATAATCAGGGCATACTAATAAACAACTATGGCACTGTAAAACGTAGGCGTTTAATCAATAAATGCATTACTGAAATCTCCTACTGAGTGATACAAATAATTAAATCCTGCCTCCCATATAGAAATGCCACCGAATGAAAAAAAAGGAAAGAGAGGAGAGAGGAAAAACGCAGAACTTCTTCCTTTTTTTCTTCCTTCTTTTTTCTTCCTGCCTTTCAACTGTCCAGTTATAGGTGAGGCATCTACCCCACGGATCATCTGCCCGGCATACTTACCTGACACAGACTTGTTTGTACTGGAATTCTCAAAGACCCCTCTTTAGTTCAGTTCACTTGTCCAGGTTATCTTTCATATATGAACTCTCTTGGTACTTTCTCCACTATTCATTATCCTGGGCTATCTCATGTATTCGGTATACTGGGCTATCTCCACTATTCAGCATGTCGTACCTATTGTTTTTTATTCGCACAAGTCTCTAAAAACTCAGTCATTAATAACTGTAGTAGAGTAAAGTCCAACATTCTCTGGTAATTAAAATGTGGCGCCACGGTAAATTACAGCATTTTTCTGCCAATGAGATAAGATTATCCTAACCCTAACCCAAATAACAATTCTCTTTTAATGCATTTTAATGTTTTATGAAATGTGTTAATATAAGAACCTGTGTGAGTTTTTACTCATAAATAAATAGGCATTCTTATCAGCATAAAATGCCTTCGTTCTCAAAATGCAAGCATCTTACCAGATGTTCTATCCTTAGAGGGACTATATTTTGAAGAGCACAACGGGACATTATGCTAATTGAAAAAAAAAAATCCATGACTTGTTAATTCTATTACTATTTTTGTTAGTTAGGTGTGGGGTTATAGGAAAATAAACACCTCCAGCTTTGTTAGTCACCTTCCACTTCTCCCATATTACACCAAGTTGTCATTGATTATGTCCCAATGACTGCACACTTCATCGCGGTTTATCCCTTACATATTGTGTTTCAACTTAGTTTGGTTGACCTAACATGCTCCATACTTTTTTAACAGTCTTACTAGTGTAGGATGATTAATCATGAAACATGGGTTCGAAGCTGTAAGAAAACCCTTTCTGACACTGCTTAAATCAACAGGGTTACTTTATATTATATTGAATTATTATTTTCCATCTGTTTTATAACCATTTATCCAATCCACAGCAATGCAGGAATTCTTCTTCTTCTTCTTTTTCTTCTTCTTCTTCTTCTTCTTCTTCTTCTTCTTCTTCTTCTTCTTCTTCTTCTTCTTATTATTATTATTATTATTATTATTATTATTATTACATTGATGGTGGTGGTGTGGTTGGTGATCTTTTTGTATCCTTTATCAAAGTGTGTTTGATTGTTCTATAGCCTTTGTTTAGTTTTTGGGTTCCAAACAATGACTGTGCGATAATGAAAAATGTGAACAGAAATATCCATGGATAGTGAAACTAAATAATAAGCTTTTTCATTCAGAACTGTCACACAATGCATCATAACAAACTAAACAAACTATTGTGCATGAAGCAACAATAGGATTAATCTGTAACTTAAAAATCATGTATTTAAAGCATTCAGTTAGTAATGCAAGGCCCATCCCTAGAAAGTTACAAATTATACACAATGGAAAGTCAGCTCTTAATGTACTTGCAAAAAGCCAGTTCATAATCTATACAAATCAAGTTAAGAATCAATTTGTTTGTGCCAGACAATTGGGTGCCTACAAAAAAGATTTCATCACTGTGCAAAGGCACAGGTACACTTTAATTTCAGATTTTTTTTCCTCCTTTTTAAAATGCTATATCATAAACTATAAAGCTGATTAATACAAACCTCTGAAAATCTGAAGATCATTCATAAAACCTGATGTCTGAAAACAATATTAATAAAGGAAAAAAACAAAATGCCATTTATGAAATTAGGTGAGGTGCTGACTCAGCAGATAGCTTTGTGGTCTTGCACCTAATTATTATTTGCCATTTGTACAAGCAACGGTACATAGGAACCCTTTGTTTTTCACATGTGGCTTCTTGTTTTCTTGTGAGACATACAAAAATACAAGCGAGAGTGAAGGTTTAGCCATTTTTCTAGCCCTGCAGGAGTAGAACTTGAGTTGAAGAGTTGTGTTCAATGTCCCAGCATAAACACAGCTATCTTTCCAGCCATAGGGACAGAGGCCTAAACTTCTGACCACTCTCCACTGCTGTATATGTGTCCAGTCATGGGGTTTTACTCTAAATAGTTCTCATATGTAGTGAATTAGAAAAATGTCTACAATGTCCCTGAAAAAGTGCATGCAGGTGTCAAGAGGTGACCAAATGCCCGGTTCTGGATGAACCTAGACCACGGTGAACCTTGTGCTGGACAAATGTGGCTAGAGCAGAAAAATCTGTTAAAAGTAAAAACAGTTGGGAAGAAGTTAACACATTAGTCAGTAGTCACATGATTAAAAAATATTTTAATGTAACCAGGTGTTTTAAACATTCGTCACCTTGTCCTCTTTATACCTCCTGTTGTTGTTTTTTTTTTCTTTCCAGGTTCTATATATGAAATCTTGAATTGTATACACACAAGATGTGAAAATGAAAAATCACCTAATTTGCAATAAATATTTATAGACTAACAAAGCATGTAACCATTCATTTCATGTAAGACGTGAGAACAGAAAAAGCAAAAAATAACATTAAAATTATGTCCTTCTAAATATGCAAATTTCAGAAGCATATACCAGGCATATATATAAAATCACTTTTCCTTATACACACACTGTCACCCCTTGAATTTATGATTTTCTTTTCAGAGACATTCTTTTAATATTATACTTGCTTTGTCTCAGGCAACAAGATGAATTATTAGGAAAGATACCATCATAAAAGCAAGGCTCTTATGACATCACATATCTACAAAGGTACAGTCCAGAAAATGAAATAAAATTTTCACAAAAGTGATTCAGTGTTGTCTCTCACTGTCTTCTCACATAGCGCGTGTGTACATCCATGCATACACACATATTCACGGACAGACATATAAATTAAAACATTTGTTTCTTTATAGAGGACTTTGGGTGACAGAAAAGATAAATAAAAGATAAGTGACTCAAATAAGCTGGAATTTTACAATGTCTTCCTCAAGAAACCCTTCATCTCCCCAAAGGCCCTGTCATTGTTTTCCCCACTGTTTCAAGAATCCTTTCAGCTTCTGTCTAACCTGCAGGGGTGTGGCCGTGTTTTGTCTAAGCTGACAGGGAGTTTATTATGTGGCTGGTGAGAAGCTAATGCAATTATGTGCATCTGTGCTTTCCAGCAGCATGCTATTCATTTAAGTCCATCCCATTCCACTCTTCCTTTCTAAAGAAGCTACCTTTGTAAAGTGACAGGTCCTGTGAAGTATTTATCCAGTCGCTATGCAAAAAAAAAAAAAAAAAAAAGACAATATTAATTGAAATTAGTCCATCTTTAGCAACTGGATGGAAGCCCTATAATTGGTGCTGAACTGTGTCATTTACTAATTTTCGTGTCTAAACATGCATACTTTAGCAGCAAATTGTGGTTGCCGGCGGCGCTCACCTCTGTTTTATGTATGTCCAGTGTCTGGACTTGTGTGATTCAGTAACCTGTTTTATTTGTCATGCAGAGCTCCTTGTGGTGATGCGGTACGCCCTTCCGCCTGAGCTGTCAGCGCGCACCAATTAAAACAACGTGAATGCAGCTTTGACTGGCCGGCACCATCAGAGAGCTGTGTATTTTTTAATCAAATTGCTTTTCAGGTATATGTCGCCTTCAGGCATTCCCTGCTCCAGCTGCTTATTTATCATTCTGCTCATTCAGAAATTAGCTTGGCAAGGCAGACAGTGTAATTAGGTCAACAAAAGCTGTTATTTCATTTTTATTTATTTATTTGTTTGTTTTTTTGCAGTCACAACTTGGAGAAATAGCTATTTTTCCTCTATCATTTTTCCCCCCTCTAAGTGTTTATATAACATTCACAAGCATCATGCGAGATTGAAGTGCATACATATTTGTTATAATACCCAGCTGAAGAAAAATTTACTAGAGCCAAATTAGATGGAGTTTAGTGCTGTGGTTAAAGTAATAGATTTATTGGTAAAATTTTTGAAGGGCCGTTATTGTGCTGTTAAAGGTAGGCTGCAGATCTGTTGCAAAAGGTCTTATAAACAGCTTGTCTTTGTTTTAAAATGGAGGGTTCAGTAGATTTTTATTTTCATACTCGAGATTGCATTTAATTCACTTGTCACTATTTGGATTTTAAGACTCTTTCTTTCAACAGTGTGGAGATGCTTCGAACCTGTTTAATCCTTTATCAGTGTACTAGTTGTGTATATCACCTTGGATAAAAGAAAATGCTTAGCAGCTTGCTAAAATAAATACCCTTAATTTAATATAATGAATCCAAATGCGTTGTCAGTGTTGTTACTAGAGATTTTGAACCCCAAGAAAGCATTTCATATCGGCCCCCCATCGTAAACCAATCCAATGGAGTTCCACATTTTTAGGGCCTGGTCAGCCAGGGGCCCTTGGCGTCACCCAAGTGTCTTTGTTGGTTTTTACTGTTTTCTGCATTGTGGCACTGTATTTTTATATTTAAGTCCTATATATAAAATAATAGACAGTTATGTGAAATTCATACATGTATTTTATATATCATTGACTAAATACAGATAAAATGTAGGCACGGGTATATTCATTTAAGGGAAAGATAAGTTTCGCACATGTGCAAAATGCTTTTGATAGCATTTCTAGTCACAGCTATTATACAAATTAATTAGGCGTTCAGTGTGACTAGGCCAAAAACAGATAAAAATGTCTCTGTGCCAGATATGTGTAGGCTATCAGGGGAAGTGTTTAGTGTATAATGAACAGTGTCACCAAAGAGACAGCATTGAGTAATAGTGGTTGCCTTGGATGGTCCTCAACACAGTTTTGAAATAAAACGATCATGCTGACAACAAAACAGTAAGTGCCCCAATCAAATCTGTCATAAAAACCAAATAATCACAAAAAAAACTTCAACAGGTAGGAGCCACGCAGGCTTGTCATCAAGTTAATTGCAATAATAATAATAACACCATACAACTCTCCTGGTGGGATGGCTTATGATTAGTATAATATGATTATATAATATATGATTAATGCAACTGATGATTAGTTTTGCCTACACATCCGAGTAATGAAATAAATAAATAAATAAATGGATTCCAAGGACTGTAAGTGTTGCTGCTTCTGGAATCTTCTTATATTTTGTTATATAAATACATTGAAACCATATAATTTGTTCCTGACAAAAACATGTCTACATTTAACAGCAATTTTTTAATTTATTTAAATTTGTTTGTGTTAGATCTTAGATATTGGAATGCCAAAGTATCCTTGGATTTTCACACGGCATTTCAGTACTGGTCCATGATATTTATTTTGAAGCACAATAAAGTACCGAGGAACTTATTTCCTCACACTGAGACTTCAAAAACAAGACTGACAGTAAGCATCAGCATTCATCACAAACCCAGTACTGGGATGATACAAAGAGGCAACATACTTAACTACATGCCATTTTTTGAGTACTGCTTTGTTGTTCCCTGTTATTTTAGAAAGAGATTCTGAGTAAAACCTCATACCTTTGCTAAGCAGATACCATGTTTCCAAGTAATATACTATACAACAATACTGCAGTTGATTGTTTAGTCACTACATTTCAGCTTGTTAAATTATAATTTTATTTCTCTGTACATTTTAAATGAATAAATCTATGTTTTCACTCTTATTCCGGTTCATGGTTTTGATATGTAAAAAATATTAAAATTCAGTCGAACCAGCGAGGCAAAACGGCAGCTATCATACGTACAAAAAAATTATCAACTTTTTTAAACGAATGTTTTGTTTTGATATTGTTGCAGCATTACATACTGTTACATATATGTTGCATGTGTTTTTTTAACAATATGACATCATGTTGATATTCTCTATATTGAAAAAAACAAAGTTCGATTAATATCTTTTCGGCAAAAACAAAAATCTATTACTCTTTCAGCAGAATAATTCTGAGGAGAGCTTGACTAAACATGAAATAGCTTCACTGAATGTTCTTGAAGCACTAAGAAAGAGTTCCAGCCTAGTGCTGGCCGTTTTTCCACCAATGTTCACTTGTGTTTTTCAATGTATAATGTTTGTTTGGCTCATTACTTGTATGCAAGAATGTGAGAAGCATGCTTTGATCACAACTTTATCATATAAAGTGGTTTGTTTAATCCCACTGTGATCATTAAACCATAATTAGTGTTTTATTTCCATTCATATTATTTCCATCCGGAAACATTTTAGGTTCAGTCGATTGGCATGAGAGTATATGATGTCTATCGTCACGGCCTCGTTGCAGGTAAAATGAACCAACCTACCCGGAACAAATAAGGGGAGTCTTTAAGTCTCCCAATGCCACAGCAGGGTGTGTGTGATGAAAGAACGGGTCAAGTAAGTTTCATTTTCAAGCATTTTCAAATTTGCCTAATTCTGGTTTTATACTTTACAATTGGATCTTGATTCTTTGTCAGTAAAATATCCAGTTGTCATCATTTTCTTAAATTGCCATTTTTCAAAAATACAAGAGGACCCTTTTCAGTCACTCTTCACAAAACCACATACATAGTCATTTTTGACTACTGCACTGTTTTATGGAAATACTAGCATAATTATTAATATGAGATGTCAACCTTGCTCTCAGAAATCTAATGACTATATATTCTTCAAATTACACTAGCGGAAATTTTTGTTTTGTTTATGATGTTCCATAAATGTTTTATTTATGTCTAGAGATCGGGAAGGTGACAAATGGCTTGTGCTAGTATTTGACAAGGCTTTCTTGTCTCTGGTGCTATTCTTCTACAAAATGTTCACATTCTAATCCCAGATAAATAATGTGGAAATATAATGGATCCACAAAGGGACACAATTACAAAACTCACAGATACTTCTTTTGACTTTCAGGGGTGTGGAGCTGTTGCTATTAGACAAACCGGTATCCATTATATATGATACATTGCGTTATATATCAAGCCCTGCACTATAACAGGAATCATCATCCCAAAATACAGTTTTAATGTCCTGCTCCCAGATTGTTTAACCAATGTGAAATTAAATCTTTATGAAGAATGTGTGGCATACCTGCACTCCTGACAATTTATACATTTTTCTCTTAAGAACAATAAACACTGTAAAAGTACAATAACAACCTGAAGTACAGAAGACCATTTATCTCTGCTTTAGCAGAAAATTCAATGGAACACCCAGCTATTAGTATGACGTAAAATGCCGCTTGTTCAGTCTCAGGGTTCTACATTTCCGTAGCTATATATAAAACCAATATACCTTTTAACCCTTTCCTTTAAACAATTGTTTTAAATATAGCTGATATTTGATCATATTCTTCTATTGATATGCTATACCTACAAAATGCAAATCTTCAGAATTCAAACTGCATGCTATGTATGTTAGGCTAGACCTGTAACTTTTGTTTTTAATAACAACTTACCCCAGTTCATAGGAGCCCATTGCTTGTGCTCCATATACCAGCTGGTACCCATTATAGTTTATGCAGTACAACCTGACATGGTATCCAGTCATATGAAAGGTCTTATAACTATTTTTTTTTGTGCAAGATAGATATATCGTGATGCCCATTTTCCAGCAGCTGTGTTGTACCTCTTCTGATTGGTGTCCCATGGATGACAGTAGGGATGTACCTTTGCTTGTGAATTGGGCACTAAAGCTGTGTAAAAATAGCCTAGACGGCAACCAGCAAATATAATGCAAGGTATATTGAAAGTGAGAGATGCTGATGAGTGCGAACTCATCTCACACGGCTTATTAGCATCCTTATACTCATTGGTGACGAAACAACTTTAAGTAGAACATAACAAACAGTCAGATCTTGATGTGAATGCTGCTTTGCCAAACGTACAATTTCTTTTGATTGGTGTTTATATGTTCACCAGTTTATATGCGCACCACAAAGGATGACTAATGAGGCAATAATTAAATATTTGCCAAGGACACTACTTGTGCGCAATTTTATTGTCCTTTTCATTGTGTTTACCATTGTAAAGGAAATATTGCACACATGACACCAGTCACCATCAAGGCATAAATGAATTTAAAATTGTCTACAAAACTAAAACAAAATATGAACTGGAAGCCTTTGTTAGAGTCCCTTCCCTGTACATTAGAAAGGTATTTCAGAGAAAGGTTCATACTTGCAAGTTACCACCTTGTATGGTATGCAATCAGTTAGCTTAAAATGGAAAAATGAATCACTTCCATATTTTTGGTAAATAAATTTCATTCAAAAAAAGCATTGAAAACAGATATGATATACTTTAATGATATAAATAAGCCGTCAAATTTTTCTAGTAAGCATGGAGTATGGTAATAATTGCACTGCAAAGAACTGCAAAGGATTTCTGATAGAACCAGTTCTACCTAGTAATAAAATACACATCAACCTAGCAATGACAAAACACAGCTTTAATTTAAAAAAAAATACAGGTATACATCATATACATAGATTTATAAAAAACTTGTTTTTATAAACACGTGATTCTTTAATGGGCGGTATATTTTGTTTCCAAAGGATATTATTTCCATTTCTTTCTACCATCATGGAAACGCCTGACTTTGTTCTTTTCATTTTATTATGCTGAAGACCATGAACTTTAATAGAATTTGCATAAAAATCAGACAGCTGAAGCTGGACTCCATAGCACAGTGAGATGTCCCCCTAATCCAATCTTCTCCAATGCTGCTGGCATGGCAGTTGTACAGCCCAAACAGTGGGGATGTCTATTGTCTGAGAGGGTAGGATCTGTATGATTTAAAGCCCAAACCATGCTGAGGTCACTTTCCTGTACTAAAGTTGCTTCCTCTAGCTGCGTTTACATGAATAGTTAGGTAGGTGGTATTAAACAAACTTAAAATCAGGTGAAAACTCAGTCATCACTGTTTAGTTACAGAAGGATAATTCTATAGTGTAAATAAAATAAGATTGCTAAATAAGCTCAGGTATACACTGGGTGATATCAGCATCTACAAAATTATTTATTTAAAATTAAATCACACACACACACACACACGCACACATATATATAACCATTTTTCTATTGCTCTATTCCATTTCTATTCCCACTTTCTAATTCTCCATTTCTATGCTTATTTTATTATTTCTATCCCCTGTTAGATGTGCCACTGTGCCACTACAACAAGTCCAGAACACATATATGTTCATTGTTATCGATGACTGAAACCAACCAAAACAATTAAGGCTCAGAAAGTTGTATTTACTATCATGAATGTAAATCTGTCCCCCACAGACAGTATAAAAACCACAAACACATGGCAGGTTGTAGTACTATGTTCCTTCTGCAATTCGCACATTTCTTGGCAAAGACTGAGGAGGAATATTGCCTATTGTTCCTCACATGACAGCTGTGACTTCAAAAAGGCCATTTCTAGCAAGTTCCCCACTTGGGTCTCAGCTACCCAATGTTGTCTTCTTATTGACTACATAACCGCAGTATATAATGGAGATTTGTTGTAATGCACACAGGAATCTGGCTGTACCAGGGACTTTTTCACCTCAAAGAGATGGCAGAATATTCTGCAACTCTACCAGTTTTATCTCAGTGTGCATAGTTGCAATTATATTACAAATAGGCTCAAAGTGGAGACACTGATATTCCCCCAGTAACTTAAAGAATGAATGTAGAATAGCGGATCCTTTACAAAATAATTAAGACTTTGATAGCAAGACTTACTGTTCTTTTTCCATTGTCTGCGGAAAATTTCCTGGAACAAGGTCTGCTCAGAAAAATGGTTATAAAGTGCAATTAATTAATATGAGGAAAACTGTCTCTATGAACAGGGTCTTGAGAGTGGATAAAAAGGTATTATATCCTATTCTCTTCTCATCAGAGCTTAGTTATACATTCTTTGCACTGTGGATCAGTCTAAGTGGATCTACAAGGGAAGGAATATCTGATTACAATGTGGATCGCAGCCGAAGAAGCAAAATGTTGCCATAGCAATTGAGATTAAATGCTCAAGAAGTTATTTAATTAATTCTAGCCTCTTTAGTAGTTTTGACAGTCAGTAGAGTTGACAACAGAGACCATCCAAGATATTAAAAGTGCAAAACTAAAGGTCCCTTGTTGAGAAATCTTTGTTCAAGGAAATTAAAAACAAGAGGGGTAAGATAATGTAAAACGAATGTATTTTGATATGATTTCAATTACTCTGCCTTTGGAATCTATCTATCTATCTATCTATCTATCTATCTATCTATCTATCTATCTATCAACATCATTAAGGCCGAATCATACTTTATGCTATAGATTTGTCACCCTTTGTAATTCCTTTAAAACACAGATGGCTAGAGGTAGAGTGACTGATTTGTATAACCTGCATTTTATTTTAATAGAATATCATTATTTCATTTGATATCAATTAGTAGCGAAGTGTGCATTTTCTTTTTTTAGTTGCCATAAGCTTTGTATTTGTAATTTTGTTCTATTTTGGGATAAGTACATAAATACAAACAAAAAATTCACATGTTTAAGGACACTCTTGCTTGTGTGTAAGCAACATAAATCCAATAATTAATAGAATACAATAGCACACAAATGATTCACCATTCAGATGACTAAGAATAAACAATAAGTTTGTTTATATAGACAAGTCTTCTTATTTCTATTTAATATTCGATCTACAACAAGTACATCAACTATTGGGTGTAAACTCAAGTAGTTAAGCAATTAATATTTTCATGAATATTATGCACCATAATAGGAAGGATTAAAAAGCATCGTTTTCCTTGTTTTCTTGTACTGTAAATTAAGTTGTGTAAGAGCATCATTTACATTGACCCATAACAATAACCTCTTGGAAAGACAGCTGATGATTACAGTAATAAGATATGAATCTGCATTAATATATTTTCATACCAAACAGCAATCATGCCTTTTTTGATTGTATCATAGACATATACCTGCATGGATTGAGTTTTGGAAGGAAAACAAACAAATCCATGGGTACATTGTTTGATAAATTTACAGAGGGTTTCTCCAACACTCATAAAATTCTACTAGTTATAATACTGTACTAGGTCAGCTAGTGTATTATTCTATGTATTAAGTTGCTGTTACTTAAAAAAAAAACCCTTCCATCCATCCATCCATTTTCTATGTCTGGAGCCAATACCCAAAGCCTTGTACCACCAGGAATAATAATTATTACAGTTTTTCTTTAGATTTAAACCAAATTTGCATTATTTTTATTTTTTCAGTATACCTCATATATAATGAATATAAAGGAGCTAAGATATTCCAAGACAAAATGATGGTGTGGTGACTCTGAGGCGAGGAATCTGTGCTACTAGTTGGAAGGTTGCTGGTTCAAATCCCATGCATGTCAGGGGTGGGTCTACTCTATTGGGCCCTTGAGCAAGGCCCTTAACCTGCAATTGCTCTGTTCCAAGTATGCTGTTAAGCTACATCCAGTCCTGCCTTCTACAACTATCGGGGGAAATTTGAGTGTTGGTGGTAGGATTGGCGCTCCAGCCACTGGAAAAAACCTCCCACTGTTCCATTTGGACTAGGGTGGTGTATTGGTATCATTTGCCACATGGCTGCACTCAGGTTCTCAGCCCTGAAATGCTTTGTCATGTGGTGGGTGTGCAAATGTGCTGTATCAGTGCATGCTCCATATATATATATATATATATATATATATATGTGTGTGTGTGTGTGTGTGTGTACATAGACTACGTAATAAGCAGAGTATACACCTATTTGAAAACTTGAGAATGTATTGTGTATTTATCACATACAGGCTGCTTTGAAGAACTATAGCTCAGTCCTCACAAGTCATTACACAACTACAGATATAAAGAGCTGAAAACACTGAAATTTTAACAAAGATTTTTTTTATTGTATTCACTCTTGTGTCCCAGAGAACAAGCTTCACATTTTCAATTACAATCTTCATATTGTATGCATGAAGGTAGAAAATGGTTCCCAAAGAGGTTGAAGGTGCCCCTCTTCCTTGCTTTTAAACTCATGCAAGGTGATGACAATCTTCCCTGAAGGAAAAGACATATGGAAAAGGTTCCAGAGGTTTAACTAGAAGGATTTCAGGCTATTGACATGTAGGATACACTGCATAATGATATGAGTTCTAAGAAAAACAACAAAAGTCAAGTTAAGGAGCATGCATGTCTACAGAACATGCTGACATATTCATGGACAAGAATTGATACTTCTTCAATGATACTTACCACTACTGGTGTTCAACATTTAAGGTTCCTTTCACACCTATACAATTAATGAGCACAATTAAACATTTAATTTAAAATTCTATTGTGTGTATATATAAACACACACATACACACACAAAGTTATTTTGTGTTACGTCTTCCTTTATGCCTAGCGCATGTGTGTAGGTATGCAACACTAACATTTCCCTTTGAGGATAAATAATACAAACTAAATCTGAATTTGAAAACCTCTGGGGTTGTGTGTATAATCTTAGTTCTGTCTGAATTCCCCTGCACTGTATGTGATTCTTCCAGGTACTCTACTTTCATCTAAAGTAGAAAAAAAAAAAACAACATGCAGTCAGATTTATTGGCAGCCCTGAATCGCCTGTTGTGTGTGAGTCCCCTTTGATGGACTGTCAATTCATCCAGGGTGTACCCCTGTCTTGTGACATGTATTACCAACCCCCACCACCACCCACCGAAGACCCTGTCCAACATTAGGGGTAGGAAGAGGGATGGAAGTGATGTCCTGAGTTTGATATTGTTTGTTTATGGACTGGTACTTATTTCTCTACAAGGCCAACAAAACAGCTTTCTTTTCAAACCATATTTCACCTGCCTAAAAGTCAGAATTGGAGTTTGAAAAAATTAATAATGCGGTGGAACACCTGGAGAAAGTCATCTGGGACTTGCAGGGATTTGAAACCCACATTTAATCAGCTACTAAAATTTCATAGAAAACTGTGTTCAGTCTTAGGAGCAAGTTCAGGTTTTCAAGGAATTCCTGTGGGGTCCTGTTAATGTGCCAGAGTTAAAATTAGTCTTCAATGAGTAATAGTATTCATTTAATTTGCTAGGTTTTTATGCATTGCTGAACAGAAATATATTTAGAACAATAATGTTTTATGGAAATAAGCTATATGTATTTAAAAGTTTTATAATTGAAGTCTTTTATGCAATCACATAAAATTTACTTTTGAATTAATAGTATTAATAGAAATGCACAATTAGGTAAGGCTGTGAAATGTGTTTTCCCTCTCTCAATTAAAACTTCAGGCAATTACTCTAGCAGATTATTGATCTCTTAGGGGACTTGTGATGTCACATAAGTTTTTTGTTCATTACTTGGCATTAGTACCCCACTTAATTAGCAAAAACAATTGATTAACTTTTCTTCTCGTATAAGCAGGAGGTGATGCGGACTCATTATCCAGACTGTATTTTGCCTGATAAATGGGTTTCTTATCATTGTCTTTTCAGCTGTAGATTTCCTCAGCTGACTCATTGTTCATGAGACGCTCACTGAGCTGAGCTGAGACGCGGTGCAAAGTTGTAACGTACGAAATATATAATTCTGTGCTAGTAAAAAAAAAAATACAAAAAAATGAAAAAGACCCGTTTTGTGAAACTCAATATTATTTCATAAATTAATATTACATAAATTTCATTCAATAATACTGCATTGCAATATGTCTATGTATATGTGTTTGTGTGACATTCGGTATAGTTATTTGTGCCAGAAACTGTAACAATGTTGACTTTGATTAAGTATTGAAACTATGAGGTTCTTTGTATACAGCGGAGTATTAATGTAAATGTAAGACCTACAGGCAAACATATTTTTGTTTCATTTCCTTACGGGAAGCATATTTGTCTTTACAGAGGATTGGCGCGCCTTACCATTTGTTTAAGGAAATGTCTGAATTTACATAAAACAGAGCACATCTTTGTAAAGTGAAGCAAATTAGAACTGCTGGCCTCTGTTGAACCATATTACTGGGCACCATACATCAACTTTTAGATGGGACAGCAGCGTGCCACATCTGTTTTCACTTGGAAACAACTCGCCCTCTGAACAAAGCATCTGAATGCAACATGTACTCAAAGTTTGCAAGAACAAAATATCCACACACAGGCTACGACAGCTATAATTAGCTACATTCTAGAAAAGCACGAAAAATGAGCCAAACAGTCAACTAACATGTGCTACAATACTATACTGTCCACTATGATGTACTACAGTGGAGCTTGTCCCATCTTTTTTTTTTAATGTATTATAATTTTTTTCCTATAAAGATACAAACAAGAATGAGATTCTACATTCATCCATCTTCCAGCTGATTATCCTGGTCATGTGAAACACAATCTACAAAATTTAAACTCTCCTCTGCACTCAGGTAAGGCATTTAACAGAATGATTTGTTTACATTGCCAAGTCATTTGACAGTAGTGTTAGCCAGAGACCATGCTTGCATTTCAATGATTTGATTATTTGATGTAAATATGTGTAATATTTTTGAGCACTGCTTTTCAGTTTCATTTTTTTAAAATAACTGTGCAACATACACACATATGCATATATTATCCCATTAAAGAAATTTTTAATCAGTAACAAAAAAGCATTAAATTATATATATCTTAATTTATTACTTATAAATGACTATGTTGCATTACAAGTCCATTTGACAATTACGTATATAATGCGCTCCCAAATTATACAACAATAAGATAAAATTAACACCATATAACCTCTACAAATACATAACAAAATACATGACAAGCCTGAGTGTAGATATTTATATGTGATATTTTCAAGACATCTATAAAACTACTGATAATTTAGTTCAAAATACCTGGATATATCACATATATGTAATCTCAATATAGATTGGAATATCTATGAATATCTCTATATATGCTAAAGGCTTTTTAGCACAAGGTATTTCAAGATAACTTGATATACTTAAATTTCAAAAACATGCTAAAACAGACCACAAGTGATTTTAGGATACTGCTAACTGATGAACCAGAAACCATATATTTCAATGTCACCTTCCACTGAAAAATTTGAAGTTATCTGTAAATCATTTTCAGAGAGCTATTCATGATGAATGTATGGCATAAAATTAATAGAATGTTGTTTATGATTTTGAAGACACAAGTGCTGTTATTCATCAAATTACAGTGTTGCCGTAAGAAACCATAGAATTATTGAATTTGACTTACAGTATCTTTGTCTAAACAATATATATTTCTAAACAATATATATTTTTTTCTTTGAGTAATTATTCAAATTAAGCTAAATTCATTTTAATTGGAAACCCACATTGAAATCAAATGTGGTATATATGCCTTTGAAGACCACCGGACTTCAATGTAATGGATTCCTTCCGGCCATTTAAAGTGGAAGTGCATTTTCACAGAAGAAAGAAGATTTATAGCTACATATATGGAAGCCACATTTTTAAAGAAGAAACACATTTAAACCACTGAGGATTTCGATGGAGCTTGATGTAAATGTCAGGTCTGTTCTTTGTGTTTCAGCTGAAGTCTGCAGGAGTTCTAATGAATGCTTCTGGCTTACTGAGGAAGTAGCACAGGACGCAAAACCAATAGCATAAACTAGTTAGTTTAAAGTTTCTGTAAATCCTGGCATCAAAAGAAACAAAAAGGGAAAAAATCTCTGCCTTTCTGTTGTAATGCTGTTGTAGTTCAACCCTAATGAAGTTCCACCTGGGTTAAATCATTGTTCTGTGTACTAGATGTATAGCAAAATTCTTTTATATTATGTGTTATATAAGTCTGCTTCAGTCAGTACACTTTACCCCTTGGACATCTTTTACTAAAACAAATAGAAAATTCCTTCTAAAAATTTGGATTACATCATATTAAATTAGATCCTGTAAGCAATCCTATGCTAACATATTTCACAAAATCAAAGTCATTTTTATTCGCCAAGTGTTTTGACAGTGATCTATAAGGAATTTCCCCTGATGGTCATACACAGTTTAAAGCGTTTCATTGAGCAGGTGTGTTACCAGTGATGGACTCTCCATAGGAAGCACTTTATGAAGCCAGTGCCAGCCTTTCTTTATTGGTTGTATTCAGAACAGTACTTGGGTTAAACTTTGGTTTATACATGATCTTGATGTTTGTGTAATTCCTGCTCACAAGATCATAACATGTAGACAAATATCTTATTAGTATAGCATAGATTAATATAATTATAAAGATTAATATAATTAACTGTGATGTAATATCATGTTAAAGTGAAAAGTCTGATTAACTATAACTGGAGAAACGATAATTTCACTTTCAATATTCTAATAGTTTGTGTTTTTAAATACATAAACATGCCTTTATACCTACATATGTTTCATATTTTTCACACTTGCTTTGTGTGCCGCGAGCACTATGGTTATAATTTGCCCAAAGAAAAGTGACAGTTTTTTTAAGCCTCATCTCAGAAAGATATTGTAAATATGCTTTTAATTTGCATATGCCAAAAATCAACCCCATTTGACAAATTATCTTGCCCATTAATTGAGTTTTAATGGCCCTCTTGGCATATCCTGAATGTAGGTTGCACACCACAGTGTGGGCTGGAAACTGAGCGGAAAGAGACATGCAAATGGCAGTGGCTTTGACTGAATGTTAAATTACTGGCAGTTAACTTTCGCATAAAAGTTACAATGTCTATAAGTACAGCACTGGTTTCTGCTAAGCAGTGCAGTGTGACTATATTGAAAACACCATCCCCCAATCATATTCATTGATGTACTACAGCACTCCTTTCAAACACATGCGCACGCATACGTCTGGCCAAAGCACAACCACAGGGCCCAACACGAATTCTCTTGTGAAATAAATGAAATAGGCATGTGCAGCTTTACTTGTCAAATATAGTCAATTTTTGACCGTTTCAAATCTGGAATACATTGATAAAACTAAACAAGATCACATTTTGGCAAGCTTGTTAATTGCTTGGATGCATTAGAATTTGGATAACATTAAAGGCTGCTCCTAATATTAAACTTCTTAATATGTATTAGAATTCCTAACACATTTCATTTTATTGGCAGGAAGGGATTAATTTCCTAACATTACTACAAATCACAGAATTATACTCTACATCAGGTTTATATTTCACGTATTATTTATCAGAAATGTACCTTTATGGAAATCATATACAAGCTTCTTCACTGCCTTACATAAACTGGACTGATGTAGCTGAATGTTGCCAGTCCCAAGAATGCATATTCAGAGAATCACAAATGAGAAAAACATGATTTTTTTTTTCTATTGACAGTGCCCACTGTGATGTTGCGGGTAACAACACTCGCTAAGATAACTTCTCATTTGTTTTTTTTATTCTCTCTCTTTCTCTCACACTTGTGAAAACAGACCACAGGGAAATGAAATGCAGATGAATGAAATATTACTGAAACTTACTGCGATGAAGAGCTTCACGTTATTAAAAATTTATTAAAAATAATTTTTAAAAGTCGCTCTTGATTTCTCATGCTTTCTGGGGCTATGCAGTGGGGCTGAGCACCCCAAAGTATCCCTGCAATTCTAATGCTGTGTTATAGAGCTGAGTGATAGTAAGGCGATTGCACGTAAAGATGGTGCTAGCTGAATCACCCTCCCCCAACAAACACAAAAGCCTTCCATTTTTATAGCTGGAAGCAAAACGCGACTTTTATCATATATTAGCTAGTTAGGCTTTGAATAAATTACATTTGTTAATTTAAGGGATTATTATAGTAGTACAGCTTTGTTTATGCTACTCGTCCTAAACACCAATCAAATGCAAATTATTGTTGGAAATATTGCTACAATAATCAAATAAACAATGATTTAACGGTCAACATGTAATAATATTGTCTCTGTAAAGCAAATTTTTCCCAATGATTACAGAGTTGGTCACCTTGCAGCACATCCTGCAAAATATGCATTTTTAAGGTCTATATGGATCGGGGCTTTTCAATCAATCAAAATTAATTAAGTGAGGATCATTGATACCCTATATTTCACACATCACAAAATTATACTTTAACATGTCCTTTCTTATTTGCCTTGTCAAAAAATAGACAAATTAAAGTGTTGACCTAATATCAGCAGTGAAATAGATTGTGTGCCTGTTTACATACCATGTGGCTGTTGTTTATTATATTTTTATATTATTGAATAATTGAATAATACATCTTCAATTTACAACTAGGAATTGTTTCTAAATATAAAATATGGATTACCTGAAACTTTTAATTTGTGTTCCAAATACTAATAACACTATATCTCACAAGGCAACACATAATGTCCCTTTTAAAAATAAGCTGTATGTAATGGAAAAAAAAATGCAGGTGATTAAGGATCACCATAAGTTCAGCATTTGTTAACAAACAATAAACATTCACAGTTAATAAAGATAGATATATTTTCAGCATTTTGATACATATGAAAAACGTATGAATAAAACATGCAACATATTTAGATGTTAAAGGTGGGGAAACCACATGTGTTTTAAATTGTGGTGGTACTTATACATAAACATTATTTCTCCAGATACGAATATTTGTCATTGGATGACCTTTATTACTGCTTTTTCTTGTGTGGAAGAAAACGTCTATTATTATGTAAAATTATGCTTATGAAAACAAGTTCCCCCCGTCCAGCCACCTTCACTTGAGCCTGATTCCAATTCATGTCTCCCCTCAGCAGTTTGGCGGTCTTTATTGAAGCCAGGTGTAACACAAGGTTTCTGACCCGGTCGCTTTATCGAGAATAGAACACTCGCGCGTTCCATCACAGTTTTTAAATAACAATCTGCACATTCACATTCCGCGACCAGTCGTTCACGCACATATGCTTCCGTCTCACACAAACCGAAGACTGTGCAGAAGTATCCTTATGAATCTTTAGGAGAAAAAAAAAACACAATAAATTAATGTATATTAATAAATAAATGTATATAGCAGCAAATACTTACAAAGTAAAATACAAAAATCATTGCTCACCTGAAAACTTTTTTACCTGTGTGTGTGTGTGTATGTGT
>JAODUD010000033.1:9152592-9183727 GCA_026784285.1 Stomatorhinus walkeri | reverse complement strand
ACACACACACCACACACACACACACACATAGTAATTGTCTTGGTGGAGAAAGGCCAGCTGCAAAAAGAAGAAGTGCACTCTTTCCCCAACTCTTCTTTCTTGCGATGCTCTCCCTTGACTTACTGTAATATCGCGTCCTCAGCCATTGGTCGAGTTGGCTCGCCCGTATGCGAAGGGGACCGAAGCGCCTAAAGCCGAAAGGAGGGCAGGCAGCATTCACCAACGCAACTGGAACATTGTCAATAGTGGCATATATTTATGCGCAGTCTGTGTCGCCTTTCAGCACGCTTGTCTGTAATCTTCTTTTGCGACGGCTAAGGATGAAAAAGAAAAGCCGTAGTCTTGCTGCACATGATAACATATTTATATGATTAGTTGCTTCGAATCTGGGGGTGGTGGGGGTAGGGGGAGGTTAGAGGAAGCTCCGAGCCGCTCCGTATACCGGGCCGCTCCGTGTCAGGTTTTGACAGCGACCCATTCAAAGGCGGCTCAGGCACAAGGCAGCCTGCATAGGACTTGGTGCGCTGGCTCTATTTACTGGGACCGTGTTCCTCCGTGTTTCCGGCATCCTCAGCACCGCTTATGAGCAGGATCCTCGCTAAATGGAAGCGGGCTGACTAACTTAGTACTGATACGGAAGGACACGCTGTTATTCAAGGCGACACGGAGTGGATTGACACTGGTGGAAAGGTGCTTCAGTTTGCCTTGTTCTTCCATATCAGACCTGATATCTCAAGCTTTTTTCATAGTACTGTGTTTTTGTCGCCCTGCGCTGCTGTCTTTTGTATTTTTTCCGTTTTCTTTCTTTTTTTGGGCATCTTTAGAATAGGAGAGAAAGCCGGACTGTTGATCGATTGAGCACCTTCGCAATGGGACCAGTTGCCGGGTCTAGGAGAATGTGTGGACTCAGAGAAAGAGCGGCTGCCCGATAAAGCGTCGCCTGTCCCAGATAAGTGGAGCATGCATCAGGACTGCATTAGCTTCCCTTTATGCTGCGTGCTCTTCATTAGGCTGCAGAGGAGTTACTACCCGGCTGTCTGCTTTGCGTTTATTTTATTCCATTGTCTGGCCGATTTTGTCTTTGCCACCAAAACATCCAACCTGTCTGATTCCCTTTAAAGGTAAGAATAAAAAAAAACATTCTCTCTCATTCACGTAGGTTTGTTTTCTCAGTCCAGTACTGCGAGGCTTTTTTATTTCTAAACTTTTCCTTAAAGTACAGAAAGTTTTACGCTATACGCGTTTGTTTTTTTTTAAATACATTATAAACTTAATTCCCTGTCGACACATTTGTGATTATAATCCAGTTAACAGTGTACATTTTAGTAATGCAGCACTAACTGTTCGAGGACATTTAAACTTGACGTATCTGAACTGATACTGATTTTAAACATTGTGTACAGTTTGCAGTCTGTTTAGAGTAATTAAAATGGTTTAAGAAGCAGCGTGGATAATTGAAAAAGGTTAATCAAAACATATCCAAACGTAAATTGATTTACAAGACTGCCTTTTTATTGAGTTGGAATGAATGCAAAGTATAGGGTTTTTAATCTTTTTTTTTTTTTTTTGAGACGGTGGTCGGTTTATTTGAACCAGACCAAGCAAAGCAGTTTAATTGGAAATTATGCGCGTTAAGTACGAGCTGGACAGATTTCTCCAAATGTTAGTAGCTTGTTGGCCTGTAAGAGTTTGTGTGAAAGTGTGTATATATACGGGTTTGTTCGCCTGAACCCGTGAGTGAGTTTCCATGAGGTTATATCTGTTTTTAAGAACCACTGAGTATTGGCTGTAGTCACAGTTATACACACTTTACTTTTTTCTGCTCTCTTGATCAACTCATAAAATGTACAAAATACAGGATCAAAATTGAATCTGAGTTTAGATGTAAATCATTAATGTTATCTGTGCGATTTTTGAAAGACTGATAAGCAATATTGGTCTGAATGTCTGCTGAGACGCTACTGCACACAGTGGCAGTAAAATTAGATCATTTTACGACACATGCATTATTTACCGATATCCCAGCCATTATGTCAACCATATGTTAATCAGCAAGCAAGAGGCAGGGAAGCGGAGCGGGTCTGCCGCTGGCGGAGTGGGTTTAGCGGGCTGAATCCTGACTTAAAGCCCGATCTCCTAGCAGCTGAGCCGGATAGACAGCCCGCATGGATGGAATGTCCGGCAAGAGAAACATTGTAATACTTTGGTCTGAAATGTATAGTTACATTCGTAGCTATTAAAATGGATACACGCTGCATATTCTACTGTCTATTAAAATCTCTAGATCGACAGTCATCGTGCAATTGTACTCGCTTCACTTTTAAAGCATATTGGAGCTGAAGGTATTTACTGTATTATAAGTGAGGTATGCTAGGGTCTTTAGTCCAAAGGACCATATGAGGTTTTGCCTCTGTGTGTGATAAAAGACAGGGAAGACTATAGGCAGCCTTGAAGGGTATTATCTATAAGAAAGTGCATGTAAACTGGAAAGGTTGCGTTTAGCTGAAGTGCTAGTATACACGTAAAGGGCAAAAGTAAACTTTCTATTAAGAATTGGGGGGTGGGGTGGGGGTGGGGGCGCTAAACCTGTAATACCTTTTTAATTTTAAACTATAGGAAAATCAAAAATTCTCTGGCATTTAGAATTTTTATTCCACAAAACCATTAAGAATCGAGGAAATTGGAATGAATAATATGTTGGTAGTGCACGAAAACAAAATTTATTTTAATGTTCCAGACAGGACTTTATTATTTTTTTAATATGTCTGGTTTTGAGTGAAAGGAAGAATTCAGCAGGACAATTGTGCTGTTGTTTGATTTCATTGACCACACTGTGATACACTCCTTTTGTTCTGCCTGTCTTAAAAAGAAATGCCATTTCACATTATTCTGCACAAATTGTTTGAATTAATGCAAGAGTGAATGCTTACTGTTGAAAGCTTCAATTAGCATATCAAAGTAGTCACTGCTTTAGCTCAGTGGAAGGAACTTCAGTCCTGTCCCACATTTGTTTTGGCGAAGGTGGAGAGAGCAGAGGGGTATATCAAGGAATGAAGTAAGGAGTTGAACTTGTAATCTGTTTTAAGACATTTTACTCTCTCCATGTAAACATGTATAACACGCTAATCTTTACTTGCCAAAATGATATAATTTGTAACAAAATATGCATTATTGTAATTCACTTTCAAGTAAGGTAACTGTTTCCGTTCATGATGATGCCTTCACATTTATTCTCAAGCAATTAACACTAGTGTTCAGTGAAAATCATAATTTGTAAATTATATAAGCTAGACATGAATCTCATGAGTTATTACAATACTTTTTCGATTGATTTAAGTTTTATGATCATTGATTTATTATTATGTTAGTTCTCAGTCAGCTGTATTTGTTAGAACAGGCACTGACCTTTATATTAAAATGATACAGAATGGGCTGGTTGTGTTTGACAAGTAAGTGTAGAAAGTGTGGTCTTTTTAAAGAGAGAGATAAACAACAGCTGCTGTTTGCAGAAAATAAATAGGTTATTTGCCAGTACAAGGTATTGCGGTGCCTTTCTTTTCATTTTCACTCACAAATCAATAGCCCACTGTGGCTCAGTATAGATTAAAAAATAGACTAGTATTTATTGCTGGTTCCTGTTTTGGTTTATTCTGGGTCAAAGATAGTTATTACGTGTAACTTTGTTCTCACAGATGGCAATGTGTGCAATAAATGTAATGCATTCTTTCGTTCAATTTGTTTGGCAAATCCAGTATTGCAGTGAGATTATTCATTACATTTGTTACTCTTGTAGTATTGGAACAGAGTGTCATACCACCTTCAATCAGCGGTTCTGTTACTGCATGTGATCAATCTAGCATCGTCGTATAACAGAGTGCCAATCTAGAGCACTGGATATTTTTAAGATTCAGTCATTCCAGCTGTTATTAAAGCCTTTTGAAATGAACTGTTACCAAGGTATGGAAGACACTTGATTTTTTTTTCTCCAAATGAACCAATGGTATGTTCATCATTTATTATCATAGATTTTGGTTTAGATGATTGCACCAAATTAATGGAACTAGTGAGTAACATATCGACAACTGCTGTTCCTTGAAATATAATGTATAGGTTATAATTATTATTATAGTAAAAGGTTGGCAGAATGCAAAAATCTCCGTGGTCAAGGTAGCAAAATATGCACCGAATTAGAATAGAGCACATTTACAGCAAAATGAATAGAGGCAGGGAGCTTCACCTGACAGTGTCAATTATGGCTTCTTGATTTGTCAGCTGTCTCTCTGTCAAAAAGAGGGAAACCCAGAGGCAGGAAACGGTCTGACAGTTTAAGAGGTCATGGGATCAAATCAGCAATAAATTTTCTTGCTGTGAGTTCGGATTTCTTGATTCACGCCTAAAAATTTCCCATTCATCTTATTTTCCTTATTTCTCACACCACACTCACAGCTGCCCAAAATGAGGAATAAACGTAACTATTAAAAGTATGACTGTAACTTCAACAATATGCATCCACCTCAGTATTTGGTGGGACAAAAAGCTATGTTTATTACTGCAGTTTTACAGCAGGCAATCACTTTAACACCAGAAGGCAGCCTGTTTCCTTTAAGCCATTTTGTAAAACATTTGTTTCCACTCGCCAAAAGCTTCTGAGGCCGTAAGGGAAATTTTTGGTTCACAAATGGCTAATGATTTTTTTTTGCTCACAATTTTTTACGTATACTTTAAAAATGCAGTGCTATTTTGGGCTGTATATCTTTTTAAGACTACATCCCTGTATTTGTCTCTCCCCTTCCATTCTTCTTCATGCATTTAGATCAGTGAGTGGAACATGGAAAAATGGCAGGAACCACAGAATTTGCTGTGATTCACCAGGTTGCATGGTATAAAATCACTGTCACTGCAAATTACTCGGTTTGAGGAACCAAAATAAGTCTTAAAACACCGTGACCTTAGACTTATTTTAATGTTCTGGAACGTTATTAAAAATGAGGGGATGCAAAAGTATGGCGGTAAAGTGACACACTGTGTTATGAATAAATTAATACAATGTGATAGACATTTTAACATTACATAAAAATCAGTATCAGCAGAGTATCAAGCTGCTTTGAAATGGCCACAGAGACCTTTTACTTGCCATTTAATCACAAGTTGGCGTGGGTACTGACCATGGTGAAAAATAAAGGCATCACTTTTTTATACAGAATTTTTTTTGCCATGATGAATTTTCCTATCAATATTCTATTTGGAACTTGATAAACATAGTAAAAAATCAATCTGATCTGTGGCCGAATCCTTCAAATTGATAGAGTGTAGTTTTAGTATATATTCTGCAATTTCACAAATAGAGGTTTCCGAATTTTTGTTTTGTTCTGTTGCGGTGGTATTTTATTAGTATGTCATTGGTTAGTTTTAATCATTTTATGCCTTCTGATTGAGAATCAGAACAAAGTACACGCTTACTAAAGTGTCATACTTAAAACTGCCTATGAAAATAACTAGTAGGCCAATGTAATAGTAAGTAAAATGAAAATGAATGTACTGAAATGATGGTAAATTTAAAATGATTTGTTAATGTGCGTTCCTTGACAATACTGATACTGGTAATGTAAAGACACAGGTTCACCAAATAAGCCTTCAAACCACACTAAAATGGCACCTACCACCATACAGAAACACATCACTTAACCACGTTTGTATATGAATAGAATGTATATTTCTCATGCACCGTTGCGGTAGTGTGAAGGATTATGATCAGTTTTGCTATCTCACAAGTGAACCTCCGAGGCAGGTCTTAAAAACAAACAGAAGCTGTTGCCAAGGACAGTGTCGGGCTCAGTGTGATCTGCAGCTGTCTGCCAGACGATGCTTCAGATCTTATGGATCATGAAAGAGGTTCACATTCTCGCCAAAAAACTTTTATTTTACAGGAGACTATCCTGCAAATTGAGCAATAGTGAAATATCCTGCTCCTCGTTGATCACCTGATTCTCACTCTACGCAAATAAAATAAACGTTGTGACTGAAGTCGTAATTCACGTTTATTTCATTATGGTTATTTACCAAATATATTATCATTATTGGTGTCAGTGCCTGGCAATAGAAGGACACAACTAATCTTAGTGCACTTGTGTGTGTTTCAGTCACTTCACAAAAAATAAAAATAAAATCAGACACCTGGTTTATTACTCAGTATAATTTATCATATACATACAACTTTATTTTGTCGTGTAAAAGCCTGTCAGAAAACAATAAATGAATGTCATTAAATGTTACTAATACACAATGGAATATATATCATTGTTGCTCAATTGTAAAATTTGCATTTGTTTACAATTGAGACAATGATTCTGGCAGTTTTAGAAGTAATGTATTTTTTTTAGCAAAAGGGAGATGGTGTAAATATGGTCATTGTTAATAAAAGTTGTTCACTGAATACAAATAGTGGATTTTTCTCTTATTAAAACTACACTTTATATAACTATGACTTGTATTGGGATTTTATGTTATTATTACAGCTTTTGGGGAAGTGATTTATTTTTTCTAGTACTTTATTGCAAATATCCCTCAAAATGACAATGTGCATTATTTCAAATTAAAGTATGTGACAGAGCTGAATACCTTTAACCATTTACACTATGCAATCCAAATTTCAGTAAGTTACATCATTTAGGGACCAACCATTCATTTGATTTGCTGATTACAGACGTTTGTTTGTGTTCCGGCCTGTAGTTGTATGCTAATTTCGTCTTTCTCTATATTGATAAATGGAGTGACAATTTATCATTTGGTGCATAATGACTAATGATTATTTAATGTAACCATGTTGACCCGGTGAGATGGTACCCCACTGATTTTAGCTGCAGACGTTTCCAATGAATACATTGCTCTAAATTTAATACATAGGATCCAGAAATTCTTAAAACTTTTATCAAATATGTACTATCAGTGAAGCCATTCTTGCAGTTTGGATAGGTTAATTGACTCAGTATACAGGTTGATTTATTTTTTTAACTCGTTCTACTTGAACATGTATGATTAGGCTGACATTCTGTGAGCAGCATCGCACCACAGGTTCTCACACTGAGCCGGCCAAGGAACTATCTGCTCCAGACAAAGACACGTTGTCGAGGACAGCCTATAAACGGTTGAATTGAATGGCTGCATCTGTGATTTTCATCTTCACTACTGTGAGGGCTAGTATCAACACAGCAACTGGCAGCGTTGCACCTGCTGCTGTCTGAGCGAGAGGCTTCCTGGCCGAGTACACTGCAGGATCACTCTCCTAGTCTTGACAAGTCAGAACTTAAAGGGCTGAGCTTGGGTCATGTTGCCCAACTTGAAGAAATTTCTGGGGAACATACTCGAAAACAGAGGACAAATGTCACTGCAAATATATACGTTTAAATCAGATTTCTGCCCTTGGGGTGAAATTTGCTCCATTTGAGCCTGGATATAATGTCTCCCTCTACAGAGTGCAGCATAAATCACAGACTGACAAGGGGATGGAAGCCTTGGTAAAACATTCCCTCGTTTAGTCTTGTCATTGGTTTTCACAATCTGTTAGGGGTGTATCATTATCATGAACATGCTCTCCTTGGGATTAAGTCTGAGACATGTCCTGTATTTTTTTTTTTTTAACTGGGAAGACTTGCGTTGGTTTAGTATGAGGGGTCTTGAGGGACACTGGTGACAGTGACTTTACAGGCTTGCACAGGTACCTGTATACCTGAGCCCATGTCCCGGCATTCATGGATGAGGTGATTTTCCGCCTCCCCTATTTTGCTTTTTGACCAATCACTAATGTTTGTCAATACCTGTGTCAGTATCGTGCACAAAATGTAACGGAGCATATTCATTGAGTAAAATCTTAAAAACATTATTAAAGCCCAACTGACCTATTACCTGAAGTTTAAGTTTAGTTCATGTGTTTTTGTTAAACTAAAAACATTTCAACATATTATTTGATTGTCCTCCCAAAATACAAATCTACCGTGGTATTTCATGAAAGTCAGATATTACAGATGATTTTGAAAGAAATGGAAATACCATCCATTTCAGAAGGTATTTACCTTAAAAGAGATATGTGGACATCTTTTAATCGATTAGTGAGATTTGAAATTTGAAAAACAACACAAGGTCCGTGGAAACAGTAGGTCAGTGGACGAAGTTATTGGTGTGATGTTTAATTAAGGAAACTGAAAACAAAATAAATGTATATACAATGTTATTGAACGTAGAGTGCCTGTGAATATTTCTGGCTTTTCTACATGCAATACAGCATTATTTACATTAGCATTAAATCTATAAACAAATGTACAAATGCCTGAATTTACGAACGAAATAGAAGCTAAACGCTATATCTGATGGGAGTAAATCAGTGGAATAGCAAATACGAAAATTACTACGCAAAATGAATGGAGGATGTTATTTTTCATCTATAATTATTGATCCTGTAGATACTGCATAAAAAAATTAAAGAAATCGCAAGACATGCTGCACCTTTACCACTGATCATGGACCAAACTGACAGGATACTGCCCACATGTCTACTACAATCACAAGAAAATTGGGCGAGCCCAGAGGCAGCTAGAGAACTATTTTATTCATTTATTTATTTAAAGAAATCTATTTAACACTTCTATTAACTGCTTTATTGTATCTGATAGCATCAGTCTGGATCGGGGCGTTTTAGCAAAGCTAAAAAGATCTTCCTGTTTGCCTAATCTTTCAGTGACTGTTAACTCTATTAGTCTGCAAGTGGGCATGAAAGCTTGGTTTCTGTGTAAAATCGACACAGTGATTCCTGTCCATTAACCATGTCACTGCGGCCTCAGTTTGCCTGGCAATTTCCCTGACAGCAGACATGAGCGACGGAGCCCCGGTACAGATGTCTTTCTGTGGTTCATGGTTAAAGTCTCCAGTCTTGCCAACTGGCCTTCAGTATTTACCATAAAATAATCTACCTTTGATTGTGTTTCCTGTGCGCTCTTTTTTTGTTAAGGCATACTGTCGTCCCTTTGCTATGGCCTAGTCTCTTTTTACGCGTCAAGCACTATGTCACACAAAATACTATTTGGACTGTGTCGAGCTTCCGGTGGGGATAGAGAGTGTTTTAAGGAGTGCGAAAATTGGTGTATTGAGATAAAAAGAGATTTTGGAGTAGTCTGGTTTCATATTAAGGAGTCCATTAAGTTCCGTATTTGGCCGTCATTTATCCTTAGTTTTTACCTGTAGGGGGAGACTGTGAAATAAGCTCAAAACAATTGGGATTAACCAGGATACTGCACATCTGAACTGTATCAAATTTCTGTATTTTATTTTTGAAGCATCTCTGCAATATATCAATGGAAACATAACACATTATTAGTTGAAGTACAATAATTGCAGAAATGAAAATTATACAATTTTTGAAAACCATAGAAATTGTCCTGTAATAAAAATATGAAGTTTTAGATATTCCTTACCATCATCTCTTTTTATTTCTATATTTTTTTCAAGCCAACAATAGCTGCATTTTATTATTCCCAGTAATCTTAATCTTAGTTTTTTGATACACAAGCAAATGTTTGCATCCTGACTATTCCATTTGCAGTTAGTAATACTACATTAGTCTTATTCTAATATGGAAACTTTATTTATCTGGTGTTTGAGCTTGGCGATCCAGTGATTTAAATGCTCTATCCTGTCAAGAAACAGCAGATATCTGACAGAGAGGTTGTCTTACAGGGAGATTTCTAGCATCCACAAGAGCTATTGTCAAATTATGACCCTCTTTCTCAACGTAATTCTGCGTTATCTGACTCTCACTATATTCATATTGAGTTTTGTGCTATCATTATTTTTCATTGCACTTAAAGTGGATATTAACCGCAGCAATTACACTTCACTGGATTATCTAGGTATTGAGACAGACAGGCATATTTCTCTTATTCAACATCTTTTCTCCAGTTGAAAGGATTGACCCAAACAAACATTTTTTCACTGGGATGGAATGAACACTTAGATCACCTTTTAAAAATTTTTATTTACTTGAAGATGGAGAAGAAAGACAAAACACTGGAACATAAAACATCCGGGGACGTATCTCATACAATTCCCTGATAGTTACTCAATCGTCATGTATGGCTTTGAATATTCAGACCTTGTCTTGACTTAGAATTATTTCTGAAGCTATCACAAAGGAGCACGCTGTCTCAAAAAGACACCGCGTGGAGAGGTAGTGATTGCTGCATCTGCTGTCCTTCTGTGATGGTGGATGATGATAACACTATAATTCATGTACATTAGGTTTGCACTGCTTCAAGACTAATTCGTCTTTGCATTTATGCTGATTTATTTACCCCATTAACATCAAGTGCTATAAGATGCTACTAAATTGATATTTTCTACTCAGATCAGTGGCATTGCATATTTTTTTCCACTTTGGGCTATTTTATGCAGGCATATATATTCTGTAGAAGAGTGTTTCATAAGACAATGAGACAAATCTGCATTAAAATGTTTTGTAGGAAGCAGGAAGTAGTATAACATTGCGGCTGCTGCTTTTGTCTTGTGAGGATTGCTTTCAGCACTACCTAGAAAAGGCACAGTATGCAAGCAGGGTTTGGCTCTGGCTCATGCTATAATGCAGACAGGCACGCTCAATGAGCCAGTCCAAGGACAATTCGCATCACAATGCTTCAGATAACACTGGTGGTTAACACATGTTAATGAACATGTAACGATCCCAGGCTTTAGCACAATGTGAGGCCGTTGTCTGTGTTCTGAGCTCTCGAACCCTTGGGAGATTGGTACTAGATACTATAAAACTGCATCTAATTGAACCTGCTGATAAAAGTCGGAGCCTCCTTACAAAGAACCACGGAGTCAGTCACTGGCTCCGTGGTTCTTTGTAAGGCAATAAGATACACTTTTATCGCTATACTATACTGGTCTGCTTTTTGAAGATGTGTTTAATGTTTATGGGCCTGGATTAAAACGAGAACCTTGTTATCGCCGTCTTGCAAGTCGTTCAGGAGTGTTGCTATGTACTCGGTTCCAGTAACATGTCCAGAAGCGTGAGTTGTTTAAGCTACTTCTTCATGGAGATTAAAAATGTCTGTATAAGTTATACATTTAGGTTGCTATTATTAAAGGCATAATATAAAATTTAAAAGGTTCTAGGATGTGCCGGAAACCAGCTTGGTGTGAATATGGGGATATTCATCTTTGGCCCTTGGCTCGCCATAGTCTGCACCTGGCCATTCGGAAGATGCTATACATTCCCCTTCAAAAGGCGGGAAGCATGGCATGTAACTCGCAGCTGCAACAACAATATATGTTGTGTTTTTTTTAATCTGTCTAGGTTAGGTCTGTTCAACTTGCTTTGCTTAACTAGAAAAACTACATTGTCAGAACACTACATTGTCTTGGTACACACACACACACAGACACACACACAGATATGTAATAAAGTGCAGGTAAAAAAATAAATTGAAAATTACCCTCTTGTGGAATATTATTTCAGAAATTATTTTATTCCATAATACTGCATTGGAATATGTCTGTGTACATATATGTATATTTGCGTGTGCATGCGTGTGTGCCTGCGTATGTGGATACATATATACCTGAATGTTTTGCAGAATACTAGCTGCTTGTTATTGTGCCCTACATCAGGACCTGTGTTCTCAGAATACTGTGCAAACCTGATAAGCTACACGGGGTTTCCACCAGCACACTGTCGACATTGTAGACTAGACACCAACTTGAACAAATGGCCTTCAGCGTTGTCTTGTTGATTGGACAGAAAAAATTGTACACGACAGGGCAAGCTTGACAACTTCAATACGAAACAGAATACATCTCCATTATTCATCTGTCCCAATAATTGGTTTGATTAACTAACTTATTTATTAATCTGAATATACTCGATTCTAATATTTTATTTAAAATTTGGTGCCATGAAACAACGACAATTGTAACAATATTGAAACATTCAACACATTTCAACTGTATGATATTCCAAGTAAAGGAACAAGGTAAACACCTAAAGATCTAATATTTTGTCACTTATTCAAATTGCTTCGTTGAGAATCTTCACACAAAAAATGTGGGGGGGGGGCATTTTATGCAGTATACTGTCTTATTTTGTCTGGGAAAAAAAATGTCACCTCACATGGAAATTAACAGATGAAATTTCTTTGTATCTGAAGAAGTTCTTGTTAGGGCTGTTGCTATGAAAGGGACAAAAGGCATCTCCCAGCCTTGTGGTTTTGTAGCATTTGAATGCCTTTTGTAAAAAAAAAAAATCACACAAAAAGTTTGAAAAGCTGTGCTACTATCATATTGTTATAAAAGATTTTAGGTGCCAACTACTAAAAGAAAGAACTTACATTTGGTTATTTTGACACTACATGCCTTGGTAGAAATCTGAAGCTTTTTAAAGCATATGATGTGTTTATTTGTGTATTGTTGAATGCTGATTTGTAATTACTGTTAGATAAAGGTTGTGACTATCATCCTAACTCTTGTGCTGCATTGGTAAAATGCTCATTAGAGAGGATCTATGTGGCTTAGTTTGCACCTGTCAGTTGAAGATTAGTGAAATTCATCAGTTCAGGATTTTTCCTTGCATTTTAACAGAATCAGAATGTAGATGAAAAATTTAATTATTCATTTTGTGATTAATATTTTTAACATCATCATCATCATCAACAACAACAATAATAATAATAATAATAATAATAATAATAATAATAGTAATACTTGTATTATTGTTGCTGTTATTGTTCTAAAACATTTAATCAAATATCAGAACAAACTTTGTCTCTAAGGAGAAATTTGTCTTTAAATTACAGAGGGTGGTACATTTATTTACTTTACTGTTTAATATTCTGTCTGTACAGGTTTTGTTCTCCATGGTATCCTTAAAGTTTATTGTTGCCATCAGTTATCTTAAAAATTAATTATACAGTTAAATAATACTTTACCACCTTAATTATTTATGGCTTGTTCTCTTAAGCGAGACAAACTCTGTACATCAAAGGTTTCTTTTTTAAAAATCCTTCCATTGTTATACGTATTAGTCAGAAACATTAACTTTTTAATGTTAATATACTTCATGAATGCCGCTGAACGTAGCTGATTACTTGGAAAGTTTTGGGATTTATGCTATTTTTTATGTTTGTACTCTAGACATTGTAAGGTTATTATTCATTAAAGAAATTCAAAACACATTGGTTTTCAGCTGTGTATGGGTCATGCAAATAGGGTATTTATGAGCTAATTCATAAGGGGTACTAGATAATACTTAACATCGTATAACCTTTGTCAGGTTTTAGCTTGAATTCTGTGCATATCTACTGTGGGAATCGTGCTTCCAACATAAACATCTATTCACTGTATCTGGAATGCTTCCTGTTCTTTGTGAAAGCTGGTTAGTGATAAAATAAGCCAGTTAAATTTGGCAAGACAGACTATAATGCCGTGTGTGCACTAAGAGGTAAATAGGTGCCTGAAATTTAATTGTTATGCTGTTTAATGTTTTCATGTTATGAACGGCATCATTAACATGCGCACTCAGTCTGTGCTGCTTAGAACACTGGTGCTGCTCTCCAACCAATAGTTCAAATACAGCTTCATATTGCTGATATGGGTACTTTAACACTAGCTTGGAATACAGTATGGAAAAAAAAATCCCCGAACTCTGCAAGATTGGTTTAATGATTAACAGTAGCCAAATCATTAGTAAGAACGGTGGGTGTCGAGAGACATTGTAAATAATGGCATGAATGAAATGCTACTCGTATTAACAATCATATTGTGCGCTCCTCAGGTATAGTGTTCTGACACTTAACTCCATGCCTCCTTTGGTCATAAAAGGGTTCATTTTTGTTATTTGCTGTGATTACTTAGTTTTGTTGTACACTTTTTAAACATTAGAATGATATAATAGAACATGCTCAAAAATATAAATATAGATAAATTGATAAACAAATATAAAATAATCACAAAAACAAAATAGCTGTTATATTAAAGTAAATAAATGCTGACATTGTCATGACTGTTTGAGAACCAAAATTAAAATATTATTAAATATTAGTGTTATAATTATTATTTTGTTTTCAGTCAACTTGTTGTCAAAGGGAATTAATCAAACTGAGAACCATTGCTGGCATTATTCTGCACTATTGTAGTAAGAACTATAGCAGCAACACTCATGCAATGGCAGTTCAAGCGTTTTTTTTTTTTTCTAACTTTGTACCTTTTTTATTATTAATGTCAGCCTATTAATTCCACATCTCAAAGGCATTTGGCCTATGCACCATTTTCAGCTGTGGGAGCAACTTTCGAAACCTGTGACCTGAAACTCGGATTTACAAAGCACCCCCGTTGTAATCCTTGGTGAAGAGCCCTGGGGCTGAATGAAGGGTGAATATCCAATAGTCACCTTGGAATTGCTATATAAATGAATACATTTTAATAAGGAAAAAAACATGCAATTTTTTTTCAAAATTTTTTACGATTATTCTTACAAAAAAAAATAGGTGATAATAATGTTTGCCTCCAGCTTCCGACCATTTACTCTGGCGGCCTGGAGCCGATTGCCGACAGTGCAGGTATACTTGCTCCTGGACCGAATGACAGTTCATTGGGTGACTGCATGTCATTTGGGGTATGGGAGGAAACAGAGCACCTTAAGAAATCCGCATGATGCCGCGAGAAGATGCAAACTCCGCACACACAGTGGAGGCGGGATTTGACCCACATCCCTAGAGGTGTGAGCCACTGAGTCACCACCCACTGCGACATTTTATTTTATTTTATCTTATTTTATTGTTCTGGATTTCATTGCATTTTGTAGAACATACCAAATAGCCAAGTTTCAATAATTGCAGTAAGCTTTCAAAATGTCAGTTTTATACATTTTTAATACCAGTTCTGTTTAGTTAGTAGTACAACATTATTTCACATTTACATGAGTAACTACATTGTTCACATTTACCTTATACATCCAGTAATGATAATGGTATCTATTGTACGGCTACCATTATCCTCAACTGGATAGGTCGTTTAACGGTGGGTGCGTATTGTGGCCTCAACACTTCTTTAAATATTTATGAACTGTCTTTTGCATAAGTAAAAACAAAATGGTGCAAGTTGTGTGTTGCAGATGACCCCCCCCCCCAAAAAAAAAAGAGAGAGAAACTTTGAGCTTGTGACTAGATGATGCTAGGTGCAGTTTCAAATATAGTATCAAAAAAAAGAAGAAAAATAAATAGCGTATTTATCTTGATTGTGGAAAGGTGACTCACTGGTACGTTACTGGTTTGAGTGGAAAAGGTAAAATCTCTTCAGTATTGGCCAGATTGGATGAGTGGCAGGTGGGGACGCCTCTGTTTATTGGTTGCTGTAGCTTTTCATCCGGTAATGGAAAAAATAATAGATAAGGTAAAAATTAGAATAAAAGTGCTCAATTGATTAATGATTGGTACTAGCTTTACATTTCTCCCTCTTTTAATTTTTTTATCCAGAAAGGCCATACGAAACGGAGCTGTTGTGCTTAATTGCATTCAGATTTATCAAATAGCTATGTGCCAGGATTTCAGTTTAAGTTTATTCAATCATGCAAATATTCTTTAATGTATGATTTGAAAGCATTGTAGATGTAGGAAAACAAAACAGAAAAAGTAATGGTAATCAAACTTAGAAATGAGTCCACAGGAACTCCCATAAAATGACACAATGATGTTTAAAGTACTTTTTGCTTGAAGCCTTTTATTATGGTACTCTAATATCCTCATTAAAAGCTGGTATTGTGACCTTCGCCTTGTTAATAATACTGCCTGTCAGTAATAAGACCGCATGTCCTCACACTCTCAGATCTGTACCTGTAAAATGCCACCACAAAAGTCTGCTTGTCCTATTGTTCCACCTTTCAAAGACAAATGTTCTTTGTGCTGTGGCTAAATTGTACCTCCCCCCTCCCTCTACCACTTTGCAGAAAAAAATGAGGTAAGTGATATAAAGGCTTTTAGGGGACATGCATCTTCCAAAAACCTTGCCAGGGCAATGAGTGAATGTGACGTGCATAGGTGACTGCAAAAAGCAGCTTCTGGAGCCTTCTCCGAAAGTGGTGGAACTCTGAGCTGTCCCTCGCTTCATGTAGATGTCATGTAGCTTGTTTGCTCTAAAATGTCTAGTGACATAAATGCCAATTGAAAAAACATTTGTGAAAACATATGCCTTTTTCTTTTTAATTTGTTTGTTTCACGATATATTTTATTTGCTTCCCTTACACACTTTTTGAACAAGAACATTCCCCTACATTCTTTAAGGCAGCTGAAATCTCTGGGCTAATTCAGAGGTCAAGCAAGACTAGCAGGTTGTTAATCTCTTATTGTATACCCACAGCCTCCCCCCATTTGCTTCTATCTCTTGTCTCTTTCCTTTTCATCCAGTCGTCCCTCCATAGAATGCCCAGCTCTTCTTCTATTCTCTAGTGACTCTCTCAGCATCTTGAGAAGAACAACCACAAGCTTTGTCAAAGGAATTCAGTATGGCTTCACATCTGCTTCTCATTTTATTCTTCAGCATTCTAATTGTAAAGTCATTTCTCAGCCGTTATTTTAATGGCTTTCTCTTGTTTCTTAAATACTTGTCTTTTGAGCTTTTGGTATAAAGAGCAAATGCACGTAGTGATTCATATATATGATTCAATGATTAACCTGCTCCAATTCTTTCTTCAGAAAAACAGCAGATGTTTCAGGCAAATGTACTTTTTAACCCACAGGGCCTGGACCCCATGTATTTCTGTTTTTATGATGATATTTGAACATATTTGCGTCATATTTGGCTAAAACAATTTAGCATCTTCACGCACAGCAGTTTGTTCATGGTATTTAATTTTAAAACAACATTATCATTAAAATACATCTGTAGATGTATTTAGGTTAAACAACATACCTAAACCATGGTATAAATTTTCCAAAATCATAAACGCATATTTAAATATGTGTTATAAATCGTATGTTAGAATAAAGCCATATTATGTTAATCACCTTAACTTTTGTTTCAGCTCTGATCAAACCTGATCAGAATCCATTAGAGGAACAGATTGTAGATGATTATCAGTATTTCCCTGTGCAGCTTAAGAATAAAAGTCTCCAGTAGTGAAGGGAGACCTAACGTGGTTTAATGAGGAGAATGTCAGACAGGTTCCAGTTGTGTTCTTTGGTACAGAACAATCACGTTAAACACTCAGCATGATAACGAGATACTAAAGCTGACTAAGATTAAGATATTAACATCAACAGGATTTCCCAAACCCGGGTTTTCAGTGTGTATCTGTGCTCCTGTATATATATATATATATATATATATATATATATATATGCTGTAGTCAGAGTTAGTGGTATTGTTTTATATTTGAACATTGTAGAAAGATTAAATGATTATGACTGAATCATTGCTCTCTTTTTTCAGCCTGTAATATAGTTATAGTGTGTATAGTATTATAGTAGTATAGTATTTTAATACATAAGCTGAATTTATTAACTACTAAAGCAGTGGTATTGGTATCTTGGAAATTATACCATTTCTGTACCAAACTTATATTTATATCATATTTATTTATTCTGATTTTCTATATAAAATATGGCATATATGCAATTCTCCTTAATGTTGTTTTATTCTTTGTGTATTTGTGCAGTTTAACCTCAGTTGAGCATTTAAGATAGGAAAAATGTAGTCCTTTTTGGCTACTAGCTTTTTTGAAATAGGTATGTGTGGGGGGGAGGGGGGTTTGCAGAGATCACATTTGTGGACCAAATTGTCCCCAAAGTGCAGTAAAACCTGAAATTTCCCTACTTTTGGGAACAGGTCCCCATTTGAACAACATCAATCTGTGAATGCAATCACAAAAATAGTAAAAATGCCAAAAGTCTTGTATTTGGGTTGGTTACTTATGGTTACGGTTTGGGATGGGTAGAGGGTGTTGTGATTGGGATTAGGGTTTTTCCCAAAGAAATGAATGGACGGTCCCCATTTAGATAGGTACACCAACATGTGTGTGTGGGCGGGTTGTGTACTAGTTATACTAGCCAGATATACAGGGTACATTAAACATATTATTGCTATTGGCAATGTAGCATATTTTCATTAATTTAAATGAATTAGAAACGTGCTAAATATGATATTCATAGTTATAGCTATTGCGGAGTATTTGCATTATCTTCTCTAACAAATGTTCAGGTACATCTGCCTGAGGTGGATTCATGCTGATGTGTAATTGTCTGTGGGTTTCTAATACTTATATACATACATACACATAATTGAAGCCTTACTCTTCAGCTAATGTGCTGGTGGCATAAATGATTTTAGTAGCTAGTCCCCAGTTACCACTTTTACTTAAATATCTCTTAATGCAGTAGTATCTGCTTTAAGTAGTATTAGTAGTATTCATATGAGTTTATTGTTAGGGTTAGCTGAGTCTTTTTAGGGAAATCATTATTATTATTTTTAAATATTGAATAAATTTTGAGTGGTACACATTTGGTCCTACAGGTAATATATATTTGGTCCTTAATCTAAAATGACATTCATACTGTAATTGGAAATTTGGTAATGTCCTGGATACCTTTTTTTTTAACTGCACTGAAGATCAAGCAGAACAAATTATTTTATTAATTAATTTAGTTGTACTGCAATTAATAAAATGGGCTGGAAAGAATTACTGAAGGAAAAATGACCCAATCTTGTAAGACCAGCGCTTTTATTACAAGCAAACTTTTTGTGGTCTTCACATTCAAGGAAATCGTAGCAGAGATGTCCCGTGTAGCTGTTTAGCAATTCTGTTTTTCTTTGCGCAAAAGATTCATGGGAGGGAACATTTCTTGCCGCAAGAAGTGTAACCATGTTAGACAAAGCAGGGCAGTAAGGGGTGAGGATCGCATGCCTGAGCACATAGATAGGGATCCGTATGTCAGAAGTTTGCCAGCTAGCTGTGTGTGGTATTTTAAACTCTTGTAGAAACAGGGCTGGGGGGAGCAAAGAAAAAGGTCTAAATGAATCAGGTATTGATGCGGCGTGGTTTAGATGTGGCACTAGTAGTGGTCATGTGATGATAGGCATTTTATAGCACTACTTTGGCTCCTTACTTGGCAAGTATAGTGTTATAGACAGTGTGTCGTTGTTTTTGTGGCTGAAGGAGGAGATGCACCAAACACTGGAGATGAAAGGGCAAGCTTTTCCTTCCATTAAGGGATCTTCTCTCTTGACAATGATTATCCTTCAGGCTTTCTCCGCCACTTGTGGATTTACAGAATTTAGCCCTCTCAAGCTAGGCTTTTTCATTTAAAGCTTCTGGGTGAAAATGAGGATCGTCACGAGCAGAAGGTGGAAAGAATGCTCCTTAAAGCAAAGGGGGAAAAGGCTAAAATGAGGAGGCAGTGAAAATAATGTAATGTACAGCATACATGATCACTTCCTTTCTATTTTTTTTGTTTTTTTTTTTTTAGGTGAGAAGATCAATGATGAAGATTGAGATCTGCAAGTCTGGAAATTTTTAAATACGCTCACCTGTACCAGGGGTGCAACACAAGCACAATGGCAGTGTGGAAACTACCAACTTTTTGCTGGGTAGTCTTTGCAGTGGCTCATTTACATTATTCAAAAGGTAGGTAATCATTCATCAGCTATTGCATGCTGTGACAACGTCTTTGAGAGCTGCATGCGGAGCACATATTGAATGTATGACAGTCTTTCATGTATGACAGAATACACATATTGCGAAACTTGCTTTCATTTCACCATTGGATTTCTGGCCAACAAAACTGGATTTGTGTATATATTTTCATATCAACAATAACGACATAACATTATTGACAAATATTTATTTGAAAGCTCGGTGACAGGTTTTGATTCTGTGAGTTATTTGTGTGTGACGAGGCAACATCTTAGCCTCAGATTTTCATTGGTCTATTAAATTCCTGAAACATCCAGATTCTTAAATCTGTCAGTATGCCTTAATAAACTACCCCCTTTTGTTGGTTATCATGGTTTTTTGTGAATACGACACTGACTTACCCTGCAAGTGCCTCTCTTAAGTATGCTACTCCGAAACTGTAATACTTATATCTAACGTGCTTTTCTTTTGAGTAACATAATGCTGGTAACACTTACAGAGGAATTCCATCTAAGGTATTTTATTTTATGCGTTTGTGTTTACTGATATATTTAGCTGGGGGACAACTATAGTAAATAATTCCTGTAATTTGTGGTTATACATTTTTGTAGGTTTCATTTCACAGGGACTAATTTTTAGAGTTATCTGATTCTCAGTGAATTTTTTGGCATAATGTAGACCATTTTACAAGGTATAACCCTTGCATTTACGTGCTGAATAATCACAGATTGATAGTAAACTGCAAACATATAAAATATCAAGATCCAGGAATGGGTATAGAATATTTAGTTTTGTTTTATGTAGCTTGTTTGACATACCAGGTTTGAGCATCCAGATCCTGGCCCTTCCTAGTGGGTGGGTTTCCTTTGGGCATTCTGGTGTCCTTCCATAGTCCAAAGACATGCAGATCGGCAAACTGCCGTCGCTGAATCGCTTAGCCTAGCTGCACTCGGCGATCCTGCAGCACGTACGTTTATAATGTGCTATTTGCACAAAAGTCTCTGATAAATAAAAATAAATGTTAATATAAATTAACCATTGTGTGTGTGTGTGTGTGCCCTGTGATAGACTGGTATCCCACCCATGGTGTCCCCCTGGCCTTCTGCCCTACCATGACTTGGCTCCTTTTCCCCCAGCAACTCTTGTACTGTATAAGTGGTTCTGAGATGGATGGGCACATGTTTTTAGGAAAAGGAAATTAGTATAGCAACCCAATAACTAAAATAATCATTCTTTATTAGTTGATCTGGATTCTCTGTTGCTGGTTGACAGAATCTTTCACTTCCTATCACTGGCAAATGGGATGTGAAGCCCTGTATTGCCCTGTACTGTCTAGCAAAGTATTATGTGCAGTATTGCCTTTTCAGAACATGAGTAAAGTACAAGCTACAAGCTCGTTGTTTCTTGGCTCAATGGTTAGCATTTCAGCCTCACACCTCCAGGGCCCTGCGTCTAATTTCTGTCCCGGCTCTGTGTCCGTGGATTTTACATGCTCTCTCTCTACGGTGGCATGCATTTCTTCCGGCTACCTGAGTTCTTCCTACAGTACCAAAACATGCAGTTAGTAGCTATCCTTCCTCTGTGATTCCGTAGTGTGTGCCCTGCGACGGACTGGCATCCTGTTCACGGTTTCCCCCTGCCTTGTGCTGTATGCTTACTGGAAATGGTTTTGTACTGGACAGGTGAATAAATTGATAGATGGATTTCTTTTTTGACTTAGTTTTTTCGCTCATATTAAATTTCACTTGCGATAAAGACATGCTTTTCTAATTGGCTTGCTTATCTCCCAGAATACATTGGTGCCACACGTCGCTGTTCACCAGGTGATTAGCTATGCCATGATTCTGTTTTATTTAGCAGCACTTTGGCTGTGTTCCTCCAGGTGAACCACTGTCATATCTTCTGCGTCTCTCTTTTGGTAATGGTGCTGCTTCAAAAGTTTGAGTTTTAAATGTTATTTGTGCTCATCTGATTTTTATTTAAGAAAATCTGCTCCTAAATTATATTATGTATCTACTCTTTTGTAATTTAGTTAAACATCTTTCAAGATCACATATTTTTGTGATCCTCCCTTGTAACCACAGGGAATAGCCCAACAACAGCTCATTATAAGCAATATTCCAAAGTAAACATGGTTCATTAAACAGCATCCTGTCCATAATATCCTTTTAATGAATTTTTTGTAATTAAATTAAATGGGTTAGTGGCATGCTCTAAATGGGTAGAAGTTTAGCTTTTGTTGAAGTTTGGCTTGAGATTAATGGCTTCAGGGTTCGTCTCCTCCTGCTTCATTAGAAATGACACATATGATATAGACAAAACTTTCCCCTAAACAAAAAACTATTCTGTTGTTTATTTGTATCATCTGTATGGGTTCTGTGTTCGTACAGGCAGTAAAGCACTCTTGCTTAATTTATTATATTTTTGAAATGGAAACAAGTGTCTTGAGTGTAATACAAATATCTGCACTAATTTTCTGTGCATAGTGACCTCTGAAAGCTGCAGCATGTAGCTGACAGTGCCAAATATGCAGCATTTCCTATATAACAAAATGTCTCCCAGCTGGACATGCACCTGTCTCTCTGAAAGGATTTCTGCTACAAAAACAGATCGAGAGAGGATTTTTGGGATCAGAGTCAGAGATTGACAAGGATGTGCATTTTCTTACATACTGTGAACATTTTAGGACTAGAAAATGCTATAAACATATATCCGTTTAATGGGTCACGCTCAATTTGCCCTACTGCTACAACTTTTCATGCCACAATTCCGATGTGTCAAAACAATTATGTTTTTCAGAATGTAATTTAATTCTATTAAAAGTAATTTAAGCAGGTATGTTGTATGACCACCTGTTTGTTTTTAGTAACCACATACTGTGTTAGGGTCATGGTAATCCAGATCTGATTCCTGTTAGTCTGAAACCTGTCTGTGCCTGGGCACAGAAACAAATAGTCAAATTCACTTTAAGTCACACATGAAGAGCAATTTAATCACCAATCTACTGTGCAAAAAGGCATGTCCTTAAACGAAACACAGCCTTAAACAAATGCTGGGGGGCCCTGTGCACGGGCTTGTTTTAGAAGAAAAACCTGTTTTATTGTCTTGCTTTGAAAGGGCATTTTAAACACTACAAATGCAAACTAGGGCAGACGAGACATTGCTTTTTTACACTTGATTTTTATGGTATGCTTGCATTCTGTACTGTGATTAGCTGCATCTGACGCATTTGAATTTTACGATCTCTTTGATGGTGTGAGTATGAGATGGTATGAGAAAAATTTAAGGCAGCCACTTTTTTTTTGGGGGGGGGGGGGCAAGTCTGTAAACACTAACAAGCACTTGGCTTTTGGCCTTCGTTTCTGTGAAAATCCACATTCGCAGTGACCTGAGGCACAGTTTGGAATCTGGCTTCCAGTGAAAATTAAGTGTCGTCTGGGAAAATGTATGGCAACCTGTCGTAATGCCCTGTGTCTTTTCAACTGCCTGCCCGGAGAGTTCAGGAGACAAAGGAGTGAAAACTTGCAGTCGCAAGGTGTGACTGTAGCCGAGGTCCCCACCCTGCCGAGTGCTTTTTTTTAATCCTCCTCAGGATTTTCAGAAAGGAAGGAGGGATTTTGGGTGGATTAAGCCTGCTCACAGCTGGGTCCAGGTTTGTGTTTGTCATGCAATGTCAAATGTCATGCATGAATAGCAATTCTCTATTTTACAACCAGATGGAAAATTCTACCCCCACTGCAAGTAACAAAACAAAAACAAATAATTAACATATAAAAGGGGGAATCTAGCTTGCTTCATCACTCAGTGTTAATGGCATACTGAATAGTTTGTTTCACTATCGTACCTCGTACATACATACATGATAAATAAAATAACAAAAATAGTGACCATGCCACTGAATTCACCACTATCACTGTTCCAGTATTATTTTATATCACTATTATTTCTAATATATATATATATATATATAAACAGTTAATCCCTTGATTATGTCTTATGACAGGCACAATATATGCCTAATACACTGATATGATTTGACTATACATCAGCTGTTTCACTGTCTGGTTTATGCACCAACCTTTTATTCTATTTTTATTTTGTTTCTGGCCCCCTGAAACCCGTGCGCCTGCAATAAGACCATGTTACGTTATCAGCAAAACATACAGAGACAGGAGGCTGGGAACATAAATGCCTCAAGACAGAATAGCTAAAACTTATCAACCTTTTTTTATGCTTGTCTTATCTGTGGATCATGCATCACCCCCCCCCCAAAAAAAAAAAAAAAAAAAAAGAGTTGACCACTGTTGTTCAGTTATTATGAATATATTGAAAGAATGTGGGCAGATTATGACAGAAATCTTGACTTCGCTCAAAGGGAATGTGGCAATCAGCAGACTGCATTTGCCCCCCCCCCCTCCATTTGTGCCACACACTGACAGACTTCAAAGTGAACAGCACTGCCTAAAATTTCACATAGCCTTTGAAGAGAGAAAATTCAGCGTCAGTGGATATCCACCTTTACTGCTGCCTGGTCCTGCCTTTCTCAAAGAAAAGACAAAATCAGTTTGAATCTACTCTGAAGTGCACAGGTAGAGAGCCTTTTCTGTGAAGCTTAACAATTGGCTGTCTGTCGGCATGTGAAGGTACTGCGGATTGGGCCGAGGTTAGGAATGCTTTCAGGTGCAGCCTCTGGCAGTTACTTTGGTGTCAGGCCTACGCAGAGACACTTGTTTATCTGGAGCGGGTCATGCTAAAGCAGGGTTAAAGATCAACAATCTTGCGCTCTGTCAGTCGCCCTTCTACTGTCTCTCAAATGTCATGGTAATTTGAAAGTATTTTTTGTCAGTATTACACAGTTATCTTCTAAACACAGGGGTTTGTACCCTTTTCAAATATCACATTTCAGTTAAGTAGACATTCCCCTTCCATTATTAGCAGTTTAGGATTTTTTTCCCCCGCAAATGTGCCTTTGACCAACCTAACAGTACTTTTGCTGAGCTTGCCACTGGCATGTAAATTTGGATATCACATATATGCATTTTAATCAATAAGAGGATTATGTTTGAGCCCATGGATACTGCAGCCTGCATAGTATCTATTAGTATTCCATGTAAGAAGGAGGAGAATATAGCACATGTCAGATTTGTTTAATGATTAAACTTTCATGAAACTGAAATGAAAGTTAATAATATCTATCTTCAGATTGATCACACTGCAATGCCCAAGTGCAAAGTCTAAATGAACAATAAAATAAAAAATAATATTATCAGTTATGCTGTTCATAATTGTGGTGGGATACTTAAAGCAAATGGCCCAAAAACTCTAAACCCAAAGAAAAATAAAGATACAGCAATCTGTATTTATTGTTTGCATCTAACGGGTTTAGGATTTTAACCTTTATTTATAGCAGATTTTCTTAAAATTATCATTGAAGCTATAGGCTAGATTTTGTGGTGGATTGCGTGTGGAAATAAACACCAGTGACACATTTGTAGTAATATATGTAAAGACAACATTAAGCATACACAGTTATTACTGTAGTCTGTTTTGTTCTATATTCCTGGAAGAAGTTAAAAAAGAGCAACATTCACATGATGTCAGACATGAAATACAAGGCTGCTATTTTTACCGAGTATACCACTATAAGGGTATCTTGCAATGGAAGTAAACTCAGATAGAATGTGCTGAGACTTCTTCAACATATTTTTGAATTTAATATTTAATGGTGCCCAACAGTAATTTGCCGCATGCTGTATACTGAGGAACTGATGACAATGGCAAAATTTTCGGATGCATTCCAGTTTGATTTCATTTCTTCCTTGGCATGATCCTTCCATTTTGCTTTGATTTTGACTAGTAATAGTAGGTAATTTTAAGATGGTCCAGTAAAGTAGTGAATACAGCCTCATAGATAATGAAGATTGCATAGAAAAGACAAATTAATGGACATTCAGAATCTACTTTTCTGATGTTCATGATACATGCTTGAGTCAACAGCAGTGTGATTTCAGTCTTTTTTGGCAATAGATACTGTTTTCCTGTGGTTAACAAGAATTAATGGTATTCTCATTTAAAAGTGACTACACTGACATTTGTAAATTGCAAATTATGAAATAACCCCCCCCCCTTCCCTCCCACTGGAATAATAATGTACAATTGAATACTTTATTGTTGTATCAGTAAGTAATTGTTATGTCAATTACTGTGTGACCTCCAAGTTCTTCAGGTTCCCCATGTCTCGAATGTAGCACTCTGCAATTCTTCACATGCTTCAGAGTAAATCATTGTGAAATAAACAATCATTAAGGAGCATGTCCTGAATGCCCCTGGTGGACGGATGATACCACTCAATATTAAAGTAATAGAGCTCAAACAGTGCTGATTCTGCAGCAGTTACTGGGACCGGATATGAACAAGAACAACAATAACAATACTGATAATAATCATCATCATTATTATTATTCTTATTTAAGTTTACAGGGCATTATTATTATATTCGGTATTAATTGAATACAGTCTTCAAAATGATGCTTAAACAGAAAATATCTTGACACTTTATTGGTATAAACAATCCAGCAAGACTTCCTATGAATTTATAGTCGTATTTAGTCTCAGAACTAGACCAAGTGAATTCTGCACAGCAGTATTTCTTAAGAGCAACTACTGACGGTTCTGTGACATTCCTCCCATATAGATATGGTGCTATTCAAACATGCATCCATACTCTATAGCAGTATAACTGAGCTAAGCAAGTGTTTTAATGCCTGTTTTCAGTGGGAGCCTGTCATCCGTTTCTTGAATAGTGAGTGTGAATTTGACTGTTTCATAAACTAAAAAAAAGGAAGCGTGTCACAACTGGTCTCTGTCAGCATAGCCTTGGCTTATTAGAATTGAGCTTTCTTCCTTTCGTTTCCAGAACCCAAGTCAGTATTAATGCAATTAGCTTTCGCCTCTTATTGACTGTATTGAGAGTTTATGACACACAAGGGTACATAAAATTTTCACACTCCCATTTAGTCACAACACAAAAAAAAAAAAAAATCCTGAAAATGCAATACTGTGAAGAACTAGCAGGTTCTGCACATTTAATATTTAACCATCTGATGAATAAAATAATTAATATGTTAATAATAAATAGTTTGAAATCTATTTTAGTGTGCAACACACATTTAATTATACATTTGTAAAGTTAGTACCTTTACTAGTGACATACGGTTCTTGCGTTGCACAGTTCAATAGGTTTAATAAAGCAACCACATATTTGTTAATTAAGAAATTGGAATCTGATTGAGGGAGAGATATTGGGCTCAGGGTCCAGAAAATTTACATGAATCATATGACAACTTTAACAATACGCCATATATGCTCCTTTCAGAATGACTGATTAATTAAATTCAGAATGACAGTAATTGCGATGTCACAGTTGTTTTTTTTTTTTATGTCTGGCCTGCCGTTCTAAGAATACATTAAGCATTGATACATTTCAGGTCTGTTTTGTTGTATTATCAGCTGAGTATTATGAACTTAATAATATAAGTTGACTCTGAATCATGCTATTGTTTAGTCTACCTGCACTAGTCAGAACAAGCTGAAAGGCTGACGGTAATAGATGTTTGTTGTAAAAATCCAAAAATGCAGCGTGATGTATTTGCATGAAGGGGATAACAGTTATGTCGTGGTCAAAAGCCGGTAGCAGTTTTCTTGAAGACCCCAGTAAAATTCACATTAGGTAAACTGTTTTTTAAATAGTTATGCATTAAAATAGATAGGACTAACATCTTATCTGATTTTATTTTTTTAATAGCATAGTTCATGCGGGGGTGGCATGGTGGTGCAGTGTTGCCTTGCACCTCTGAGACCAGGGTTCGAGTATCTGTTCGGGTTCCATGTGTGTGGAGTTTGCATGTTCTCTCCGTGTCGTTGTGGGGTTTCCTCTGGGTTCTCTGGTATGCCCCCACAGTTCAAAAAAAATCCGAGGTTAATTAGAATTGCCAAATTGCCCATAGGTGTGCATGTGTGAGTGAATGGTGTGTGGGTGTGCTCTGCGATGCGTTGGCACCCCATCCTGGGTTATTCCCTGCCTTGTGCTTGTAGGCTCCATATCTCCCACAGCCCGGAATAGGACAATCTATTTTGGAAAATGGATGGAGAGTTCATGATTCCTAGTGTAGTACTATTAAATGTATACATCTCTGTAAAATGTAAAGATTCCTGGTTATTCCAGGTTAACCATATATTTTAACAGTCACTGTAATCTCTGAAAAACAACATAGAAATTTGTAAAGAGAACTGAATACAAAGGCATGTCTCAAAGTTATTGTGCATAATCCACGAAAATGTAAGGCAAATTCGTCTATGTACAAAATTAAGCATGATTCCAAAAGTATCTGTATACAGAGAGAAATTTTGTTTTCTTTGTGTATTATTATAAGTTAACAATAAATATATTTAATGGGGGAAGGGGGGAGAGAAAAAAATAAGAGAAAAGCTGATAATATGTTTAAAATACATTTCTTTTTAAAAATGTTCTTGTTCCCTTTTCTGTCCTCCATCGTGACCCTGACCAGCATGAGCAGTTAGAAGTTTCTCATAACATGGTTCAGGTCATGCCTGTAAGGTCAGGTCAGGTCTTGGAACTGGATGTGTGCATTAACACATGGGCCTCACTTGTCATCCACCTTCCTTTGAGTTGCTTCTGCCAGCAAAAATGGTGGAATATCTGCAAGCAAGTCAGTGAATGTCTTTTATGTGTATATATATATATTATACAAGCTCAATTTCAATTTATAGTCGATTTGGCACTTCTTAATATGTAAAAAAAAAAAAGATCCAGTCATTTAAAGATGTACTGATATCAAAGATGTTCCTGATAGCTCACCCGCTGTTGCTATGGAAGAGAAAAGATGTAAATGAACTGAAGTAAAGGGTATAGCTGTGAATACAAATAAGGTTCAGTCTGGTGCATACAGTCTCTCACATCTGAGAATGACAGAGATTCCCTGTCGCATCTTGCACACACTACTACATACAAAATATAACCTTAGATAATTAAAAATACAAAAAAAAATATCAGTTAAAGCCTTGTGGTGGATACCACTCAATCTAGAAAATGAATAAGCTGCTAATGCCATTTTGCTTGCTTCTTATATATTTGACATCTATATATCAATTTTCGACTGTTGTACTTGGCATGGAATTTCTTGACAAATGACAGCTGGGCACCAGCTTTTGCAAAGATACATGTATTATGTATCTTTGATTGATAGCAAATTCAATAATATCTTTCTTGTAATATAATAATTATATTAATATCAATCTTGTAATATCTTTTATTGGTGTATGATGCAGATATGTAGTCGGGGCTTTTGTTTTAGAGAAGCAGAATTAGCAGTCCATTTGGCCTCATTATGGCAGTCTCCATTAAAGGCTCCATGTGTCTCACAGTGTAAAACGTTTCTTTTGTTCCAGACATACTGCCTTTGTACATATCACAATGGTGACAAAGAGAGGGAAACGTGTAATGCTCAGTTACTGCAGTCTAATATCAGTACATTTTCTCTCTAAATTCTGCTGAGTGAGTTGATCAGCTACAGGTGCAGTAAAATGTTTAAGGCTTTGCACATAGCCTGATTAGACTGAATTGATTTGAACATCTATGTAACTGCACAATAAGGAATTCTTTTGTAACACCGGGTCTTGTTTTGAAGAACTTAAGCCTTGACAAATTTCACATCTCTTGGTAACTTTTTCTTTGATGTATTTTTGTAGCATTCATTTAGGTTACAAGTGTTATGGTTAGAGTGACAACAAAACAATACCTTCTGGTATTTAATTCTCTCATGCATGTTGTGCATTGAAATGTGCTTCCCAATTCCTGTCTTTTTTTCCTTCCCCCGTGAAAACCTGACTTTTAAAGACACCACATTTTTGTAAAGAAAATCGTTGGATTATCGCTTCAACGCTGTGGGATGAGGCTTTACTTCAAGGATCCCCTTCTTTCCTTAAACTTCTCTTGTCGATGCTATTGGGAAATGTAAAAAAATTATGATAGTAAAAAGGAAAATGAAGGACTCAAGCTGTGTTTTTTTCTGGTTCTAGTCTAAATCTATAGGCCAAACTCTCTTTCCTCCCAAAATCCCCTCAGCAAGTAACCTTGTATGCTGAAAGTGTAGAATAATGGCAGCCAGGCCAGGAATGGTAGCTCATTTACAAGCAGCTGTTTTCTGTTGTCAGAACAAAGGCAAATCAAAGCTGTTTTAATAGTGGCTGACAGGCATCATGAGCCTCCATGGTCTCCTTTAAATCTCCCACAGTAAAATTATCTGGTTTTAGATCAGAATAATCTTAGAGACAGTGCTGCATTGGAGTCTCAATGGACACGGGTTTTTGTGGTTTGGGGAGAAAAAAAAGTCTTAGAATTGCTTTGAAACTATTGATCTGATTGTCCTTGTCATGGTATCTTGTCATTTTGAAGACTATCCGATATCCAATTTGCCTTAATACATTTTATAATTCCCAGCAAAAGCTGAGCATTCATTTTGAAAAATAATATGAAGTCCAGTGCAGAGTAACAGGAGGAAAAAGGAAAAGTAAAAAAAAAAATGTCCTTTATTACCTACAATTATGCTGTATCCAACACAAACGTCTTATTATACAAAAACACATATTATGATAAATTGTTTCATTTATAATATTTCAGTAAAAATTTCAGTCAAATGGGAGTGAATGTGAATGCATAAATAAATTAATTGTGTGAATTCATGAATTCATTAAATGTTTCACCTTTAACTTTGTCTTATGGGTAAAACCAGCACAATTCAGAAAATAGTTTTAGTATAACATAAAAGATTTATTATAGTAGGTACTATGCAAAATTCATGTAAATACTTTGATACCAATGCAATGCAGTTTTTTTTACTAGTGTATTGTGATCTATTATCGATTTATCACTGCAAACTTCAAGCCATTTTTGGCTCCATAACCACAGGACTGATTAAAAATAATGCCTAAATACTCTTTGTAAAATTTGACAAGGCTGAACAGTTAGACTTTGTTCCGAGATGTGCAAAAGTCTGAGTGCCATGCAGAGGTGTCAGAAGCATTTTCAATGTGGGGGGGACACACTGGCATGAAACTAATATTTTATGTTAAATGTGGAGGGACACGTCCTCCTCAGATTTAATGGCGATGATGCCCAAGGTGCCATGTATCATTCAGGGGCACAATTATGTTCCCTTTAGCCACGTAGCTTCCTGACAGCAATGAAGAAATCTTCTTCCTCAGTTGCTGACCAGAATGACCGATAAGTTGCAGTGTCAACAGATCCCGGATAAGGATCACAGCAATTACCGTGCCAAGGAGACACAATCGAGCATTCCTCTCACTGTAACATTTACCGTGCCAAGGAGACACAATCGAGCATTCCTCTCACTGTAACATTTACCGTGCCAAGGAGACACAATCGAGCAT
>JAODUD010000033.1:9138368-9152492 GCA_026784285.1 Stomatorhinus walkeri | reverse complement strand
TCCTCTCACTGTAACATTTACCACTTAGGATCATTTTTGTACTTGAAAGGAAAGTATTTTTGAGTGTACTGTTGATATTTAGGAAGGATGTTGCATTTTTCATTTATGTTATAGCTTTTGTTTTGCAGAACCTTGCTAAAGGCTTATTAACAGAATTGTTTTCAGAATGAGCTAACAGAAGGCGTTTCAGATGACACTTTTGTTCAAAAGGCTTTGTGTAAGCTCTATAAGGCTTGCTGCAGGCTGGTGTGTCTTTAAGTACAGTATCGTTCCCTGGTTGGCCACTGAAAATCCCAGTGTTTACATGACCAAACCACAAAAGGCCTTTACTCCTGGTTTTAAGGGAATTTTTAGCTTCTTTTACCATCAGATTTTACATCCCCGCCAGAGTTATATTTGTACGTGACTGCTTTACATAGCTCCTAAAGAGTAACACAATTAATACAATCTAAACTGATAATACAGCATTGGAAAAAGACATTGCATTAAAAAAGGTCAATTTTGATTAAAATTCAGGTTTCAATACTTTTCATGATGTTAATATACAGACCTTGGTCTTTTAATTGAGTCCTTGGCATTGATTTAAATGAGCCTCATCATGATGTCATCAGACATGATGGGGTCAGAGGTCATGTGATGGATTAACTGACATGCTTGAGTTTTACAAGATTCTGATATTGTTGAAGGTTTGCAAGTGCAATGTAAATGTAGTGCTATGAAGAAGAATTAGTACTGAGAATTAGTCTGCATTACTTTGGATTTGACAGTAATGTGGTAATAGACTGTACCATTTTCGCACATGAAATGTCAGCTATGGGCACATGCTAATAATAATTAGTGACATAGTGACATTTCAGGAAAAATAAAATGAACGTAAATAGTTAATTTGTTTTTCTGCCACCATCACTTCATTGCAAACTGATTATCATAAAAAATTGGTTTTGCACTCGTCATTTATCAGATTTCGGAAACTCAGGGGTTATGAAGAGCTCCCAGCGGGAACTTAGTAGAGGAACAAAGGAGAAATATGATTTCAGATTTATTGCACAGTGGGGGGCACTTTCACCTGAATCTGGTTTTCAGGCATTAGAGTTGTATTAGATTTAAAAGAAATGGCAAATATGCACTATGTGTAACTATGATTATAGATGTTTTGGTGAGAGGGAGGGTTTCTCCCTACACCTTTGATCCAGGTCATTATTGGTCATCGTCATGGCTTTAGTGGCCCAGTGAAGCACAACAAAATATGTCAACAAAAATAAATCATCTTACTTACTACTAAGCCATACCACATGTTTTTATATAGATGAGCGACATGCTCATAATATTGAAAATCGAACGTTTTTGCAAATAAATCCAGTATTTGCCTGTTTCCATTTCAGATTTTTTTAAATAAATGACAATGAAAAAGAAAAATGCTAATGATAAATTTAGATAAAAGCAGAATTAAATGAGTTGCCAAAACATATACAGATTTAGTATTGTTTTCTCTTACCTGTAAAACAGCGCTGTAAATTGAGATGCAGTTGTCAAAAACTGCGGTTTTGTTCAAAAAGCTAGCTATGTCAAACACATACAGTGTATGCCTCTTGATTAGATAGACTAATCGTGGCCAGGGATAGAGGGCCGTGTCAACTTATATCTAGAGGGGCCAGTTTTGGGGTGTTGACTATAGAATAGCCCAAGGAGAGTTCAGCAGAAAATATGAAATTAGAAATACATTTTTTCCTTCTTTACTTTTGAAATATTTTTTCCCGGAGGTAAACTGAATAAACTTTAATGCAGGTGTTGTGGCATATGAAGGAGATCCATTTTCTGATGCTTGTCTTAGCTTGACGATCTCAACGAAGTTGGCGCCATGCTGAAGGTTTGTCAAAGATTTAAACCAAGAATCGACAGCCAGTTTGCCTTAATGCAAATAGTGTTTTTGTGGATGGGGGATGGGGGGGACACTTTCGATAAGTCATAGATTGGTATTGGACAGATTAATTGCAAAGTATAGGTAAGTGATTTTCCCCAAAAAAATAATATCATGATCTTTTTAAAGGGGCAGTTTACCCAAAAACTGAAAAAACATGGTTTAGATGGATTTTAGTGCTCTCTTCATTTAGTTTTGAAGATATCAGCTGTCGAAATGTCAAACTACTTATGATTATGATGGAAGTGAATGGCATTCTTCCTGTGGTGATTAAATATGTTTGAAAAATTCAATAGTAAAGTCTCTTACCAGAAATCATGACCCGGTTATTGAAGATAATCCACAGACTTTGTAGTAAGCAGTTTAATCTAGGAAGTATTTCTTCTATCGAACTCCACACACTAATCATATCACTGCGCAGACTATACGAGCACGAGCTCCCTGGCGATATATTCTGTGATACAATCAGTGTGTGACACAATCGTTATCCACAATCTGAATTTCGATTCTTCCCAATTTTGTAATGTACTGTCAAGACTCAAACAAGCCTAAGGACTTATCGATTACCATAATTTAAAATACAATAGTGTATTAAAAACACAGTTTTAAAAATGGTCATTATTAAACAAAGTTATAGTTAGCAATCAACGGATAACAACCATTAAATAACAGATTCTTCAAGTACAGAAGACTGACGCCAAGTCCTTTTTCAGCAGCACAACACCGATAGCTCACATTGAATTGTTTTATAAATACATCATATCTGAAACAGACTGTGTGATTTAAACATTTTTTAGATTAATCATTCAATCATTGTATAAAGCCAAAAATTGACAGTATGCATGAAATGCCCTGTGATGGACTGACATACAACCCACAGTGCACCCCACCCTTGTATTGTCTGTGATAGGCTCCAGCCCCTGCAACCTAGACCAATGACTAGCAGGTGAACTGACATGATGACCACAGATGACGTAGTCGTAACCATCCAGTGACGTACATGCTCGTAATTTCTCTCCGGCGTGTAATATTTAGCTACTTGCCAATGTCTGCTGCCCACTCACTAACAGCACACGTATTTTGAAGTCAGTCACCATTTGTCAAAGTCATTTTGTTTAGGTAGCATTCACAATCTTTGGTGGATAATGCTCTTGCATAGCCTGACAAGCTGTTGCACTTGGCCATACATCCATTGGCAGATTATGTTCTTAACTGTAAATTGGTCTATAAGTGTTCAAATCTTGCTTTTGCTGTGTCTTTCAAATTTGCATGTGCTTCCCATGTTGGAGGACGGGACAAAAAACATCATTCCTTTCACAATCTCATAACCTTTCTACAAAGGGACTTGATGTACCTTCCACAGAAGTATATCCACTTTATATAGCTGATGGAAAGTCATTTGAGATGAATTGTATTGATGTGACAGCATGAAGACTCAAATAATTTTTCCCTGGGTATGTCTGTGGACAGACCCACAGACAGCCATTCCTGTATTGACGTTCGTGTCACTCAATCCCTTGTCCTGTAAGGTCATCCAACAGTGGCTATAAACTAGTCCAGCCTCCAGCATAATCAATCGAGAGGGTTTTTGGCAGCTTGAAAGTTCAGTGACACATAAATTGACCCGGTCAGCACTGTGGGATATTTTTTATTCCAGAAATTTCAGCAAGAAAAGTTAAACTAGTAACCAAAAATTATTCATTAATGTATCATTATTATTCATTCTTAAATTTATTATTTTGTTATAGTTTTGTTGTTATTATAGATTCCCTAAATGAATATGAAGAGAGATAATGATGAAAATTGAAAAAATGTGAAAATATCAGTTGTTGCCTGAAGCAACTGGGGTGGTGTGTCAGTTTTGGACAAGGCATTTTTTAACTTTTAAGCAGGGCAGTGGAAACTGTATGACTGTAACCCAGTTGGTCAATGCAAAATACACAGGAACTTAGACATTGGAAAAAGCATGAATGTAAAAAAATAGGTCACACTATGGTTGAAAAAATTCAGCCATATATATCTTGCTTACAGTAAAATTGATTGTTTTACTGTAAGGAAAAGTACAAAATAAAACTTGGCAGTGGGGAATGTCTCCAGCAAAATATTTCACTTTAAAGAATCAATGTGAATCACTACTTTTTATTGTAACTCTTTCTTATTGAATATACATGACAATTGACATGGCAGTTTGGAAATGCATTGATATTAAAATGAAATTGACTGTCAAATTTTGTTGCATTTCTGTGCCATATTTTCATTTCCTTACATCAAGACTCCTGGACAGCCCAAGCCATGTTATGAATTTTGTAACAGTCAAAGAATTCTGTCAAATATTGAAAATATAAATTAAATTATACTGAAATGAGGTCTAGGAAGTATATGAAGCTGTCAGATAGCAGCATATTTAATTTTTCATATGAAATATAAAACTTTAAAAAAGCATGAGAATATCACTTTGCTTATTAAATATGAATAATAAGTATTGTAACCCAGAACTGAAATTAAACATCAAAATATTAAAGATCAAAATATTAGATCTTGCAGTGTTTACTTAAACAAACACACACGCACACACACACACACACACATATATATATATATATATATATATATATAGCTCTGATATAACTGCCCAATATATAATAATAACTGGCAATAATAACTGCCTTAAAAACATTTTTCTTAATAAATGTTATAACTGCTGTTATTTGTCACTGTAAATGTACTTGCTACAAAAAAAAACTTTAAATAGTTCAAACTGTATCATCCATGACCACAGAAATTGTAAAGTAATTAGCAAGGAGAGAACATGTGGATCAGGCAGTGTTTTTGAGTGCAAAACTCACCAAACAAATCAGAGTATGAAATGGAGCAATGGAATTTTTTTCCAAGTCACCAGACTGTGAACAGAGACTCATTAAGGATGCATAGTACTGTGTAAACACAATTGGCCTAGGCTTCAACCAAGAAAAAAGTTGTTACTAACAATGGTGATTACTGATAGTTCTTGTGGTAGCAGAGCTCTTTTTCAAAAGTATATGTCTGCAACGTGTACAATTTACAGTCTGTTCTGCTTTCTCTCAAGGTATCTCGTCCATATGTGCTGGAACGGCCCACGTTAAAGTCAGTATTAATATAGCAACAAGACTGATGTACCTCTTACTGACGAGCCCTATTTTTGCCTTTTGTTTCTCTTTCTCTGCCTCCTTTCTTGAAGCTTGACATTTTATCATTGGAAAGAAAGCCTGTCTTCTGAAAATCATTTGAGGAGAGAGGAAAAAAATAGAGCGAAATAGTTCATTTTACCCTAAGCACAGCTATTTGGCAGTGTTCACATTTGCAGAGCACAAAGCAAGAGTATTGATTTTTTTCCTTTTTTTCCTTTTCTTTCTTTTTTTAAGTCAGCCTTCCTCCAGTTCTCTGTTCGATTGCCAGGGCTAAGATAGATTAAATTACACTTCATGTTGTTGAGATGCTTGTTTTGTTACTTTTGTTCCTGGTAAAAAAAAATGATTGCAAATAAACTAAGAGATACCAATGACTGACTTAGTTTTTGCCACTTTTTCATTCTTCAAATTCTATAAACCTTAATTGTAGATCTGTGTGCATGTGTGTGTGTGTGTGTGTGTGTGTGTGTACGTAGCTATTAGCATGAACATAAAAGTTTGAAGTGGAACGTGGGTAGGTCACTCATTTTTTCCTTCATTTTGAAATTAAATCCATGCCTGTTTTCCTTCTTTTTTTAAACCAGATTTTTTTTTATTTTTTTGTCTCGAGTCACCAAAAAAGTTTCACTGCTTCTCCAAACAGTACAAAACACCAGTTATTGCTGATTTAAACTATCAGAAAACTGTGGCACTTGATGAATGTGATTCTTTAGCCGCTGTAGGCTAAACATGATTAAAAACGTGATTTTTAAAATTGAATATGTGTGTTTGACCTCTTTTTAATGTTCAGATTTAAGGAGAAACTTAAAACTGAATTGACCTAGTAACTGACCAAAACATTAGAAATTTCACTCATTCAAAACAGATCTATATGTACAGTTCTTCATTGTTCCTTTTCTCTACAGACTGTATTTTAATATAAAATACTATCTTAGTTTTTCCCATGAATTATTCTGCTCCCTGTCAGAAAAGTTTCTTTTTTTTGGCTGTAATTTTTGTCTTACTGATCCACAGTCATGCCTCTCCCTTTAGGGTTTAGCCGTGCGGCGCTGCCATTTGGCTTGGTGAGGAGAGAGCTCTCTTGTGACGGTTATCCAATTGACCTGCGCTGTCCAGGAAGTGATGTCATCATGGTCGAAAGCGCCAACTATGGCCGAACAGATGACAAGATCTGTGACGCTGATCCCTTTCAAATGGAAAACATTAACTGCTACCTCCCAGATGCCTACAAAATTATGTCTCAAAGGTAAGAAAACTAAAATTTGCTGTGTAGTCCTCCCAAGCATTTTCAAATTTAAATTTAGGATATCACACGTTTATTATTTTTACACAAAGTAGCCATTATTTATGAGTTTTTTTTCCTTTAAGGATTTTTTACAATCATTTTCTTGAGCCTTGGAGAGCTCACTTGTCTTACTCATGGCTTCTTCATTTATCACATATTAAAAAAAATAAATAAAGAAAAAAACTTGTTTGAATTTAAGATCAGAACTGAAGTGCAGGGTGTGGTGTTTGCTGGGCATGCTAATCGCTCCATTTGGCAGGCAGTTCCATCATGAAATACAGTACCATTCATTGTTAATTTAGAGATGGTTTTCACACTGCATATCAACTGAGAAAGAAGCTTTGTTGCAGTGAGTCGGTCCAGAAAACCAACTCATGCTGAGTGTTGCAGAAATCACATAGGAATGTTTTTAACCTAGTAATGGATTTTTTTTAAATGGTGAATCTCATACATAAAAAAAGTGAAACTTTTAAAGATCCACTTATCTATAATGATGCTGTTGTAAAAGGTCCTAAAAAATAAATTGAAAAGGCTCCATTTTTTTCTGACACTTCCAAGTCTGGAATTTCAGCACAAATGAGTTGGCAGCTCTGTATAGACATACTCAGGTGTTTATAGTTTGATGCCATGAATATAGAGGTATTCTGAGTAGAAGGGTTAGTTCTGATTATTTTTATTTATTTTTCCTAATGTGGAGAATTAATAAATGACCAAATGTTCATATACATTCATCTTCAAACACACGTTTTTGACAAGTCAGAGAATATGATTGTTAAAATGATTGGGGGTTTTATTCATTTCAAAAGTTACCCCCTTTTAAAATCTCTTTGTCTCAAGAGAAAATCAGACTGGCATAAAAGTGTGCATGTGTTAGCACTTGGGGTTAAACTTTATATTGAAATTTGTCCATTTCTTTTCGGTCATTTCTGTAAACTATAGAACTGCAGTTATAGTTATGTTCTTCACACTTGTTCAGTATGTTTCACATTGCCCAGGTTTATTTAGCTGTATAGTCAGGTTCTTTATCTTATAAAGATTTGTGTTTTATTCCTTTGTGCTTTTGGTGAAAAACAAAGAAAGAAGAAACATGTGATGTATTCAGTGAGTTCTTGTCAACACTGATTTGATAAGGTCAAATATGTGACTGGCTTATTCTGTGCTGAGAAGTCTTAGCTTTTGTGAACATTCCTTGTTACCTTTGTTCAGTTTAGAAATTTTTAATGTAATACATAGACGGGTGTGTTAAGCGACATGGATACCATGATAAGTTTGTCATTTTTTCGCAGAATGCCTTGGGAATAAGGCAGGGGATGCCCATCGGTTCCCATTATAAGTTTGTTGATTGTTTTCATGTAGTTTTGCTGAGTATTGTATATCACGGTTACAAACAGGCAAGCAAACAAATGGTACTTAAACAAAGATGCATGCGCATACAATGTTTTAAATACATGTAATATAAATTATTTGAATTATATTTTCGATCTACCTTTTTGATGAATGAATGAATGAATGAATGAATTGGTAGTGGTCTAACCTGAACTGACTTCAGTAACAGATAAGCATTGATCATTTGAACTCACTACAAGTAACCCAAAGATGGCGGCATTTATAATGAGGTCAATGATTTTCTGATCTGCATACTAAGTGCTGATGATGGCACGTTAAACATCTTACTCCCTTGCTCTTTTTGATTTATGAATGCATGGTAAGAATTACTTGATGCACCTCAATGAGGCTACATTTCAGTTTTCTGTGGAAACATATGAGGCAGAAACAATATGTGCATTAATTTAGATCAGGGTTTTCACTGGCAAATTTACATATAGCAGCTGACATCAGGTGCTAATGTGGAAGATTTATTTATTTGCTTGCTTGCTTGTTTGTGTTTGATCATGCGTGTCTACTGTGTATAGCATTTATTAGCCCAACCTCTTGGCGATAGCACTGAGTTCCAGTCACCTTTGGGTTAATTTGCAGAATGATTGATAGGATTATGTGAATTTTTAAATACAGTACAAGAACACAGAAATTAATTGTTTTGTGGGTAGAATTCTATCTCTGGTTCTTGCATTCTAAGTTGCAGACATGACAGGGAAACTGAATATATTCATTCATATGCAAAACAATTGCAAAATATACAAGACCTTGACATATTTGAAGGAATGCATTCTCGTTGGGTGTACTTTATGGAGTTCTTACCGTCAGCTCTATGATTGGCGTTTGGTATTTTTTGGTGAGAGGACGTTTAATGTATTTCTCTGTCCTTATAAAATTTTGTGCATTTTTTCTTATTGATTTTAGTGACATTTTAGCTACTCATTTGGAGTCCCCTGGTTGTGATATTTGGAATTTCTGTTTTGAAGAGTTAACCTTCACTTCTACATTAAATGATTTAGGATGGTGTTATTGGGTCCAGTTGCATGATATATGTATGTAGTGCATATGATGGTCATGGTGATGCTACACATCACATGATGAGAAATATGTTGTGTGCTTTTCGTGAACCTCTTCCCAGTTAAGGTGTGTATCTCTGACATTTTTTTATATTTATTCCTGTGCATTTTTGAGAGCATTGGGAAGCCATTGGTGACTAGGCTGGGATGATGTGCAGGTGTTGTTTTTCAATACTCGGATGTTCAACCAATGTTTGGTTGTAGATCTTTTTTAAAAGCCTACTAATCTAAACAAAAACTGTGCTTCTGAAACAATGTGGCAGGTGACAGAAAAAGAATGAAAAAAAAATTATGAAACTGGATTATTTCACCAATTTCCCAAAAATGTTCAAGATCTGTATAGATGAATGGTTACTGTATATATACTGTATAGCAGTTTTAAAATTAAGTAAGGTCTCCCAATATATGTGTAAAGAACACAGGCTTGTATTTATTTTCTTTTTTATGACAATTTTACTCATTTGTTTAGCAAAACCCATGGATATTATTAGTGAAAGTTGTAAAGATCTTTTGAAAAGGTGATAATTCTCTAATGAAGGTTTCGTCCAGAACATTACCACTCACAGGTACATTTAATATGCTGAAAGGGAAAACCAGAACTGTCTTTTTTATTTGTTGGTATCAGTAGCCTGAATCACTGCAGTTCTTCGGAAGCATTGGGGTGGGTTGATTTGATATATCGACTCCATTTGCCATCATAAGCTTTACAGACAAATGAGCACAGGGACGCATCTTCTTCTGCTTTGTGGGAATAACCTACATATGTTGCATTGGGCTTTTTTTCATGGATTAATCAAAAAGACACAAAAAATTTTGGTCTCAAAGCAGCCCTGCCGTAATACCACCCTTCTTGTGGGTAGATTCATGTTTACATCCCAGTGGCGCACACTGATGACAGCGCTGTTTATTTTACTTTTTTTCCATAGATGATTTAGTTAAAAAATGCAATGCAAAGGTAAAACGTCCTTTATGTTTTCAACATTGAATAATGCTTCTTGCTTACACTATTTATATCATTGACAGAACTGCTTGCACTGCTCTATATAGACCTTCATGCTGCTGCCTGACAGCAAATACCTATATACTCACACTGCATATGAATATATGTATTTGTATATATTTAAAGAACTTCTGATTAAAATTTAATAAGTCATGATTACTTTTGCCCCCAGACAGAGTGGACTTCAATTCACTAACTCTAACTGTAAACAAATGAAGCTCATAAACGTTTGTTGTACATGCACAGTGGCAATAACGATATTCTGTTCTATATAGTGTACTCCAGTAAAAAAAAAAGAAAATCAATGAGCACCAACCATGAGATAAAGATATCGTCTGGATTATGAATTGAAATGGGGAATCAGTAATCACTATTGAATGGAATTGCTAGCGAATAAGAAGAATGTTTTACCTGCCAACATTATTTTGCCTTAGAGAGGTCCGGCTGAGTATAATACTATGGATAATTTTCTAAAAGTTGGATTGTTATTAATAATGACAAAGATGAAAGGTATCTTAGTGGCACGAGTATTTTTCCTCCTCAGCCCTAAGAGCAGAAGCTCTTAACAGTTTTTAAACGGCTGTTCCGACGTTTGAACTGCATTAACCTAGCTTCTTTAGCATTTGACAGTGATTAGCAGGGAAGGGATGCTTGCCTAAGGTTAGCTTATGCAAGAGTTGAATGTGCTTTTTTTCCAGGCAGATCATTAACTTCCTTGCCTGGTTTTGCTGCTATAAGGACACAGCAAAAGTGTGCTAACCGGAAGGAAACAATGAGTATTTCTAGCAGTCTTACAGGTTTGTTGAACTTGGCCTCACTTTTAATTTTTCAACGAAATGTGATCTATGTGGGCTGAGCACAGAATGTTTGCTTTAATATTTGGCCATGAATCATCCATAAACAATCCTGGATGTAAATTCTCTTCTGTGATGGATTTCACCCTGCCGTCTTGTCATTTCAAATCAGCGGTCTAAAGAATAATGTCAAATTCCAAAAATGGCTTGTTTATAAGTGCATGAAAATGTCTGAGGAAAATGTTTGAGGATATCGTTTAATAACCCTCTATACTTGTAATTTTAAGGCCCAGTTTAAATTACATTACTTTGCATTTGCTTTGAATTGTAAAATATAAATATGTTCAATTGAATAACTTGGAAGTATGTGTTTTTTTTTGGGTTATGTATATTACGTACATTGTTACTATTTTGGTAATACTCAGTAACCTTTTGTCCATTTCATGGCTAGGAATTTTCCATCATTATAAACAGTATTTATAAAGATTTTGCAAAGATGTTAAATATGTGGTTTTAACACATGCTATCAAAGCTATCATCACATAATATTTTGCTGTACTATTTATATATGTTTTTTTCAACACCTGTCAAGTCAGAAATGTTCATGGTGAGGAGACTAACTGGAAAATCAGATTAGACTGTTAGATCTGTATATCAGCCCAGATCAATATCCAGTCTTCATTGTATCAGATCATATCAGAGAAATAAAAAACATCTTCTTAGTGTAGAGTCTGAAAATAGCATTTCTTTAAGGAATTTTTTTTAGCTAAAGTGTTTGTAGAAAGCATGACTTGGGGAAATAGATTTTTATGCATTTGTTTTTTGTTACAGAATGGGGATGCATTTATATGGAACTGCATGAAATGCTTCAGTGTCCTCAGAGAATGTTATAGTGAATACTATCATTTAATTGAAATACTGATTTAAATGTGTCTTATATACCAGCCAAAACATCATATAGTGTGAATCATTAATTGACCATCATTTAAATTTTCTCAATAATACAAAGCATGCATTGTTATTCTATTTTATTAGATATGTAAATTTTTCAGTCCTTCAATGTATGATGTCAATATGTAATAAAAGTCCACCCTTAATCTCCTGAGACCCAAGGAAAAAAAGTATCCTTCAGTTTTAGGTTAATTGTGATTTTCTATGTCTTTGGAGGAAATAAGACATCCTTTTTCAAATTTATTTTTATTTTTAATTTCACAGCATGTCCTCTTTAGTGTATCACAGGAATAAACATGTTTCCTTAAATCAGTGAAAAGATAGATGCAAAAACAAAATGTCCACTACAATGGACGATGGTGGTTAAGGTCAAACCTGAGGTGTATTTTGTCTGGAAGTGTAAATCCCATGATTAGCAAAAAAAAAATCCTCATGATGCATTGCTATTTGGCACTTCTTAGTCCAGTTGTTTAGACAAAGTATTAACCTGGAGTGGTGTGAACGCTCTGTTAAGACCTTTGCCCAATGAGCAGAGTAACATGTAATGGGGATTGTTTTCCATCAAATTTCACAACTGCTTCCTTCTTGCAACCATCCATTGATGTGTGTTACTATCTGATCTAATCTTGCATAAGTTGCAGTTATTTTGGAAAAATATAATGTTATAACGGCGGCACTGTTTACTCCAGGGTACACTTGGTGTTATTGCGATGACCCAGTTCTAGCACTTAACCTGACTACAAAGCTTGAAATGATAGAAGCAATAAACGTATGAATAATGTCTTATTCATTTAGTCTTCCATATAAATCACCTATGGACATTGACAGACTTTGTGAGCATGAGAACCAGACACACTCAAACCAGGACCAAATCTAGCACGAATCCAACATTTCAACCTCTGCACCCACCATCAAAAAAATTGATGGAAATCCCTTCTAAACCCTTGCATTCAATATCAGCTTGTACGTAACCTGAGAAAATTGCACTGAAATCATATATGATATATGAATGACAATATAGGTTTTACTCAAGCGAAACCATTAAACTTTTATGCGTGTGTCACCAACTTGATGCCAAGGGCATATATGCATGACAACGCACACTGTATACTCAAGCTGTGCAACAGCATTCACGGAGCTTATCATGACAAGCAATTTATGGGCCGCTGAAGACATGCTGTCTCTGTGGAACTCAATAAGACTTGTCAAATCTTACATAAGCTCAGTCATGCAGGAAAGTGGCTGACACATACCATACAAATGCTGTGCAAACTGGATCATTTGACAGAGTGAGGACTTCGATATGGTGAGAATTTGGGGTGAATTGGGGGTGCTAAACGGGGGGGCTAAAATACCTTGATGATCCAAATCGATGGTCAGCACTACGGGGAATTCTAAGGACTGATATTGTAGGATCCCATATTAAGTAATGGCTGAAGAGAAAAACCGTTTGGTTACTCTATTGCTTGGTGAGACACAGAAGCAGATGTGCTTAGTGGCTGTAGCCTTTTATTTAGCATTAGCCCCGGAGAAGTTTGTGGTTTTTTTTCCTGCAGTCTGAGCTCAAGAGGTGTTAGGGAACAACAGGACTGGAGGCAGAACCAGAGGGGAAACAATGTTAACAAAGCAAAACTGGCAACAGGGCAAGACACTGCTTGTGAAGGTCGAAGCTTGCGCAGATGATTACCATGCAAGCACGTGGATTCACAAAGCCAGCTCAACTGATTACTTAAATGTATGCAATATTCTTATTTTAATAATAAGTAATATTCTAGTAGATTAAATGGTGAGAGAATCTAAGAATGAAGAAGAGCATCATTGGATGTATCTGCCGTATATTTAATTTTCTTTGATGTAGCTTTAGAAGTTCTCGGACTAAAGTGATATTATACATTTTATTCATAATTAGAATAAATATGTGGCCTCACACTTTCTGTTCTGAAAATTCAGATCCTGCTGATTTGTGTATGGAGCAGCTGGTTCTCCCAGGGTCTGTGCGGGTTTCCTCAGGGTACTGCAGTTTTCCTGCTGCATTTACGCGAACTGGTGACTCTATATTACCCATGGTATGCGAGTGTGTGCCTGCGATGGGCTGACAGCCCATACATTGTGGTCTCCCATCTTGTGGTCTGTGCTTCCTGAGTTACACTCCCGGCTTACTGTGACCCCGTACATGATAAGCGGTGGATGGATGGTGCTTCATCAGTCATTTTTATCAGCATAATCATCTATGTATTTTTTCAACCTGCATTTGCACACTTATCAAAACATCAAAATCTGTCACATAATACCTATAATTGTCTTGCTCCACCTCTGCTGATTGGTACCATTGTAAGACCCTGTAGCCTTGAGCATGAACTGAAGGAAACTGCAGCAATATCTAAAGGGTTTCAACATTTTTTATTTATACTGACTAATAAAACACTGCAAATTGGGTTATATTATCTATATCATACATCATTTTTGGTGTGCGTGTGTCTGTGTGAGCGGGTATACCTATCCTTATGGGGACACAATGTCCCCATAGTGTGATAAATATCTGTTTTTTTTCCCTTA
>JAODUD010000033.1:9072977-9106468 GCA_026784285.1 Stomatorhinus walkeri | reverse complement strand
GTTAAGAGCCTAATGGTTTCGCTTTGTTTCTATTTCAGGTCCTGGGTGATTGGTGCTTTCGCTTTACTCTGCCTGCTGGGGTTGACCTGGTCATTTGGCTTATTTTTTCTCAACGAATCCTCCGTGGTCGTGGCTTACCTTTTTACGATATTCAACACCTTTCAGGGGATGTTCATCTTTATATTCCACTGCCTGCTGCAGAAAAAAGTAAGCAGATATCATTTAATTAATTAAATACGTAGCATATGTCAAGGTGTAACATGACAATATCCATCTGTTACTACGTAGTCTGATCAAACTGGAAATTATCTACATCTGGCTCTTTTTGCACATTCCACCAGCTGTAGGTCATCATTTTCATTTATTTCTATTAATTTAACAAGCTCTGTCCTTTTTTTCCTTGAACAGAAAACTAAGCACTGATCAATAACAAAAAGAAAACTTGGCAGATAAAGTATGATAGTGTGAGTCTAAGGAAAGCTCTGCGAATCACCCTATTATATTATTTGTAGAAACATTTTCTTTTTTATTCAATAATTTATAATAATCTGTACAGGTCCACCATCAAATAAAATTCGGTTTTTATATATGTTTGCATATATGTATGTATGTATGCATGTTTATAAGTATACACAGCTATACTATGCACCCTAGTAGATGATGTTTTCAGTGTCATTTATAAAGCAGCTCCCGATTTCATTAGTGGGAATTTCACTGTGTACTTTTCTAGAAACCTAAGATGTGTGATATTATATAAAGGCCCTCAACAATTCAGAAATTGAAACCAATCATAATTAATATAGTGTCGTGACTCAATTAAGAGACTGGAATAGTCCTATACATCAGGCACATCAGTCAGATCACAATGTCTTTATTATCAAATGTGAATAGGATTTGCTTAATATTGTGCAAAAACTTTGAAAAGGCATTACGTTTGCATGGTGGCTCCATTCAGTTTTACATACAGCTATGCATTTTTTATTTTTTTAAACAGTTATGATCACTATTTTTTCAATGAAGCAATATCACATTAAAAAGGTAAATTCTGAATGGACTTTTACTTTTATAAAAGAAACCAATATGACGGCTATGTTTAATGGCTTGCTTTTATGTATTTTGAATTTGCTGAAATATTCAGCTAAATATCCGGCTCCCAGTTGGTATTTCCTAGAAATTCCCGTGACTCTTCATTAACATTCCTTACAGTAAAATCATTAATCGCAAGCTCATGGTTGATAACTCAATAAATGACTCTTGTTAAATGGATTTAAACTCCTCTTAGTTGTGATAAACTTTCTGAAACATATAAACAAATTAAATATGAATTACTGTTAAACTCAATATGACGCACCTGCAAGGAATTGCGAGATGTCGGTGTTTAACCAACATACATGCCACTTTACTATGACAGCAGTATCTGGCTCGAACAAACTGCAGCACAAGATTTCATGTGGTGCAGAAGAAAAAGTTGTAGTAGGCCTGGAGAGAGGTGCGTGGTGGCATTACCGTCACTAGAACCTTTTGTCTCAGAACTTTTTCTTCCACACTGGTAAATTAGTTGGCGCTCTTCCAAAAAACATGGTGGGAGATATGCATTTTTGACAGACAATTCAGGCAAACAATAGAGATACTAGCTAAGTATATTAGTTCTTTGGTCAAATAGGGGTCAAATGCTATCAGTAGACAGAGGAAACAGTCGTATTCCATCAAGTCATAATCGTCAATAAGTGGACATAGATGGTTTTCATTGGACACTGACAATAGAGAAGTAACATATTTCCTAGTCAAGTGCACTTAATAATAGCAATTTAATTTCATACTTAGTCACTTCAAATTTGATGCCAATGGAAATAAAAAAAAACAGAAAATTATATTTTAATTGGAAAATACTAACTGTACTGTCCAAGAAGCTATACAGGATGTTGCTGTGTACCAACTTGCTGTGCATTATGAAAATAGTTACATCGTAGTGCGTTTATGTATCTGTTGGACCTGCTACATGACAAAGCTAAATTCTGAGCAAAAGATCCTTTGGTAGAATTGACTCACGTGAGAATGAGTTACGAGTTTTATGTCAGACTTTAACATAAAAGACATTTCTTAGTAGAAATGAATCTGTCTTTTGTAGTAATTTTCAATGTATTGTTGGCTATGCTCAGTGTCCCCCACAATCTCTGACCCAATACGGGGTCTTGGGAAGCCTGGAATCAATCCCTAGGAGCAGAGGGCACAAGGCGGGGGACACCCTGGATATAGGGTTACCAAGAAGCAAGCCGGGCTGAGTGTCTTCCTGTCTGGGGTACTTATGGCTTTACAGCTGCTGCAGTGACTGAACTTCAACTCTAAAAATAGCAAGTTACTCGCAGAACTTCCTGTATGCTTGCTAGAGCAAGATTTTTGTGAAACAGCCAGTCATAGTGAATCTGCATAGTAAATCCAGATGTATGAAAGCCCTTTTCACAAACCTAGCCCCAGGGAAAATTAAAATCCGTTCATAAGCCATCTTTAGGGCTGATGTGGACGGCTGATTTCTTCACTTAATATTAGACACGGATGGACGAGGAAGTCCACATTGTGCACAAGGCCCAAGATGACACTCTAGCAATGAATACGAATACTACCCTGTCTTGGAATTATAAATGTTTTAATCGTGACGGTCCCCCCCTTTCCAAATGATTTCTTTTCCCAGGTTCGTAAAGAATACAGCAAATGCTTCCGCCACAACTACTGCTGCGGTAGATTGCCCAGAGAGACCTCCCACAGTTCAACAAAGACATCGACTGCCAGGGCTAGTGCCCGCTACTCCTCCGGCACACAGGTAAACACAACTAAAGAAAACCACATTTATCACCTGTAATGTAAGATCATGTGGAGTATTTTAGGTTAGTAGCACAGTGAAGGAATATTCTGTGTATTAATCGGTCTATGCTTTCAAAATATATGTTTTTTTTTTTTTTAATATCCACATAGTCAACATGGCAGAATGGAGTTTAAAGTGTGTGCTGAACATAGAAGGATGCTGATGCAGTGCCAAAGAACTGAAATTTTATATAAAAAATGACAAGATGAAGAAACCCCCCCCCCCAAAGAAAGGGAAACTGAGTACTATAAAGCCATAGCTGTCTCTTAATAGTCCCTTAATGTCTATTGTACAGAGCCGTATCAGACGGATGTGGAATGACACCGTAAGGAAGCAATCTGAGTCTTCCTTTATCTCAGGTGACATCAACAGCACCTCTACCCTTAACCAAGGTCAGTCCTCAGCTTTTTTCTTCAGTTTGTTAAAAGGAAATCTCTCTTTATGTAGAAGTTACAGACGATTTTCAGAAATGTTGATAAAGAACGTTACTATAAAACTTAGCTACTCAAAGTTTGTGGATTCCTCCATTATAAATCAGAAAGTTGCAGTAAATACTGGCTGTTGCTATTTATCAAATTATTGATTTCATAGTATTGAGTACAATTTTACTGAACTGGCAATCTGAAAATGATTCTTTTTTTTTTATTTGAAAGGAGGCAAGTAATATGTGGTTAATGGACTTTTCTTTCATTGCTGTTAGTCTTCAAGGAATATAAATGAATATTGCAATATATTTCTTAAAAGAAAACCCTATTTCTCTGGCGGAAATAGCAGGATTTTTTTCTGATTTATTTGCTATATAGTACAACAAATGTCACAGAAAAATATAAATCCTTTGACCCTTGAAATCACTAAAGATGAAATCTCCACTAGGTTATTATGCATTGTCACCTAAAATATCTGAGAAGTGGAAAAATAAGTAAACTCTCTTTAAAAAAAAATTATAACTGTACCTTTTGAATACCAAGTCAATTTCTCATTATAAAACAATTGCTCACCTTTATGCACTTATTCTTTGAAATGGCATTAAGAAGATGGAGGTCTTGAGTTTTCAACATGAAACTTGAATAATACAGTAGCGGAAATTTAACGAATACTTTGTGTGGCTTGTTTAATATGTTAAAAAAGCTTTGGCAAAAACAGAACACAGCCCTTAGGGCTGATAAACTGTTATTGAAGATACATTCAGGCTGTGTTTCAGCTATTTTCCACCCAGATACGTATTATTTCCTTTCCTGCGTGTTTTTATTCTGTCTTTGCAGTTAGAAAAAAAAACAATAAAAAACAATTGTAAAAAATAGAAATATGTTTACCGTAGTGCTTGTTTTTCTTTTATATTTCACAAATTTCCATTCCTTGCTATTTGATCTGCCATCACTAATATATTTCAAATAATGTTGTTTTTAATACCGCATATTAATTTGCTTTCAAAATTCAAATCTATTTATTAACCAAAAAAAACCCTGACAGCTCTTCCCAAAACAGCTTGTCACATATTATCATGATAGCAGAAAGAGATAAAATGTCCTCTTTCAATGTGAAATAGTGTTAAGAAGCCTCTTTTATAATTAAAATGGATATTGTGTATTTGTTCAATGTCATTTGACACTATGGTCATGGGACACTTACTTCAAGAAGCAGTGCACTAATAGGACTTACCTGTCTTCTTCTGTCTCACTGCTCCAGGGATGACGGGCAATTATCTACTAACAAATCCTCTCCTTCGACCACAAGGCACTAACAATCCCTATAACACCCTGCTCGCAGAAACTGTTGTATGTAACAGTCCCACGGCTCCAGTGTTTAACTCTCCAGGTGTGCTTACTTACCACTTCAGAAAAGCATGTGTTTGTTTTGTTTAGTTTTTTTTTTTGGTAAAACTCTTGGCATTATTTCTGTGTTAAGGTGTATACAATGTAGTATCACTTTTTATAACAATAATTTTATATATAAAGTCTATATACTTTTTAATTTGGATTTTGTTATTAGACGACTGCATTATGTAGAGCACTACCACCACCCGTGTAGAGATGATCTCTGCCGCGGTCATTGTTAGAAAGGTGATACTGTATTGTATACATTTTAAAATGTGTCCTTTATTTAAGTCTTTGAACACAGTGATCAGTACATGAATTCACTGTTACCATCAGGAACAGTATTCTTAAAAATTGGACAAAATACCTATAAAAACGTATTTTTTAAATTTATTTAAAGGTGTGTGTTTACAGTTTTTAATGCTACATAACACAGAGGTAAAATATACCCCATCATCCTTTATTTTTCTTATTTATTCACTGCTAAAAGAAAATCTTTGTCATGGAACTGGAGTATCTGATATTTGGCAATACCGAAAAGCAAGGCAATAGAGAAGAATGATAATGGCATTCAATGTATCTAACTGCTGTTTTCACGTATGATTTCTTTCTTTTAACAGTGTTCTGAAATTTGCAAATAAATAAATCATATATTTATTTATATAAATTAGAATACAAATTTGAGGACTTGTGATATAGCTTTAGTATGCAAATTTGGAAAATGACATGTTAAAAAAAAAAAAATATATATATATATATATTTGTTTGTTTGTTTGTTTATTTATTTGCTCTTCTCCTTATGCTTCCCTCTAGTGAACTACAGAGAGACAAGTATGGGAGTAAAACTTAACTTTGCCTATCAAATGTAAATTTTTTTCAGCATGGTTATTAAAAAACAACTTCCGGCATAATCAGTGGTTTACTTCAGATCATCAGCATACACTCAGTGGGCAAGTGGTTCACAAAATGTCAGCTAAAGTACATCATATGAATACAGCTATATCAATGAATAGCATAAAAGTTTCACTATATTAATCTGTGCATGATTTAGAGGAAGTTTCTGGGAATTACCTCTGGTAGAAAATACATATATACTAAATTCATTATATCTTCGTATTTAAACTTTTTTTATATGTAGATTTAGTATATATAACATCGCATAGAATTTTAATAAGAGCAAATCTCCATTCTAAACTGGTAATACAGAATATCTGTATTTAGGAAAATAAATACATACTGCAGAACCATTTCTGAAACCTGTGATTATCAGCAGTCTGCCTATTTTTTGTTCATTTTTTGGTTTTAGTGTTAGTTGGGGGAAATCGTAAACGTGTTAAATTTGATAGATGGCCGATGAAGTGCAGCAGTCTCGCAGTGTGCAGCTTCATTTCATTCGCATCACTTCCTCCTCTTCAGACATCACATTTTCTGACTGACTGTTGTTTTTTAATAGAAATTAGTAAATATGCTAAGATTGTCACTATGATGGGTGTTTATTTTTTAAACTACATTTTGTCCTCTTTGTCGTTTTCCTGATAGACCTTTGTATGCTTTATGTTTGTTTGTCTACAAAGGGATTCCCTTATCAGAACAACAGCATGTCACCATAAAAGACCCATCCATTCCATCTACTCCTCCCCCCACTAATCCACTTTATCATATGCCCGACAGGAACTTAACTTCTCTTGTCTTGCTGTGATTGACCTGCCATGATCAATACTGTATTCCTCTTTGTTCTTCTGCTCCTCTTATTCCTCTTTCACCCATTTCACCCTCTGCTGATATTTTGTTTTAATCTTCTGCTCCTGAGCAACGTCCCATACTTGTAGAAATTCCTTCCATTGCTGCATTTGACCTCTCCGGCAGATTTTTTTTTCCTGGTCCGCACCTGTAATAACTGCGGCTACATGTGGACCTGGGGGGGGGCATAGGCTACCTCTGGCCTTTTTAGGCCTTGGGCAGTAGCTGCCACATAGACACTGTAAAAACATACATTCACTCAGTTAATGATATGGGGGGGGGGGGGGGGTGTGACTATTAATCAGAATCAGCTGATTGCTTGCTAATTTAATTTGCTGAACCCTTGCTCTTACTGTGCTCTTTTATTTTGGTTTTTGTTCCTTCAGTGATTATTCATCGTGTTACAATAAATCATTTTACTTTCTTTTGTACATCAGCTACTCTTAGACCAGATAGCCTGAGCAGACAGACATGATGTGACTTGTCTAAAGTGAGTCATTCCACCTGCTGTCTGTCGTGATGTTGGGTGATGCTTGTGAGGCGCTGTAGTGAGAGAGATGGCTGTCTGTGTTGAACATAATTCTCTTTATAGGTCCATGAATGATCACGTCTTATTTTTTTTTTACTTCACCTTCTCCAAAAAAAAAAGAGTTGTTCAAACTTCTGTTAATGGTAGTAGCTTGCCCGTTTGTGGCTACACATTTGTATATGTATTTCTGCTTTGTGTACGTGATGTTTACATATACATTTAATGTTGTTCAGGACAAAGTTTTCAAGCTATAAATTGCAAGCTGGCTTGATTATTTATATTAGGTGGCAGTAATAGAGGTAATTTTAAGAACAGTTCTATTGTTTTATATAAATTAAATTATTTTGCAATGAACCGTCTAGTTTTTATTGTTGTAAAATAAGCATTATCTAAATTGTGCAATGCATGTAATTGCACCAGTGTCCTAAACAGCATTAAACCAGTATTTATTATTATTATTATTATTATTATTATTATTATTATTATTATTATTATTATTATTATTATTATTATTATTATTATTAGTCCTTTAGTCACATAAGGTAACTAATGTAAACCCTATCTAATGTTCTCTCATTCCAGGAAATTCCCTGAACAGTGCCAGGGATACAAATGCAATGGATACCCTACCGCTAAATGGTAATTTCAATAATAGTTACTCTCTTCGCAATGGGGATTACAGCGACAGTGTGCGAGTGGTGGACTGTGGGCTCAGCCTGGATGATGTGGCCTTTGAAAAAATGATCATCTCCGAGCTCGTGCACAATAACCTCAGGGCCTGCAGCAAGAGCCAGAACACGGACAGAACTTCCGCCAAAGTGGCCGCGGGTGGCAGCAGCAGTGAAGATGACGCCATCGTAGCCGACGCTTCGTCTTTGGTGCACGGTGAAAACCCCAGCCTGGAGCCGCACCATAAAGAGCTGGAGGCTCCGCTCATCCCCCAACGGACTCACTCGCTTCTGTACCACCCGCAGAAGAAAGTGAAGACGGAGGGTATAGACAGCTACATGTCTCAGCTCACGGCTGAGGTGGAGGACAACCTTCAGTCCCCAAACAGAGACTCCCTGTACACTAGTATGCCTAATTTAAGAGACTCTCCCTACCCCGAGAGTAGCCCGGATGTAGAGGAGGACCTCTCTCCTTCTAAAAGGAGCGAAATTGACGATGTTTATTACAAAAGCATGCCTAATCTCGGAGCCGGACATCAGCTTCAGGCATACTACCAGATTAGCAAAGGTAGTAGTGATGGGTATATTATTCCTATTAACAAAGAAGACTGCATCCCAGAAGGGGAGGAAGTGAGAGAAGGACAGATGCAGCTGGTGACAAGTCTCTAAATGTATTTAAGTCAAGTTACTTCCTAATTGAAACCCCCTGAAAGACGTGAAATGTGTACCGGTGGGAAGTATTACCACAGAGCCTGGCATTTTGCTCTCTATCCCCCCCCACCCTTATTTTTTCACAGACAGTCTGCAGTGCATGGAGGTTGTTCTGCGTCGGCTTTGAAAATCGCTGTGAAGCTGTGAACAGACTCTGTACATACCAAGCAGAATTAAAAATAAATAAAGACAAGCCAACTATGTATTTAAATATGCTGCTGCTGATATATGAAATACCAGAAGAACGGGCCATTCCAATTCAGCAGTTTCTGAACAATGATTGTACATACACTTCCATTACCCTTATCAAACCTGTTTTGTATTATATACAAAATCAAGCTCCAGGATCTGAACTGGAAAAGACCTATGTGATGTTTTTTGATGTGTTCCCAGTAAGACTATTATTATGAATATAAAAAGTCCTGGATCCTAGAACAGTCACCCCTATCGTGGTGAAGATTGGACCTTGAAACCACTAGCAATCAAGCCCCAGGCCTTATGTTTTCTGAATTGTACATTAAAGTGTTGTTAAGGATAATGGCAAAAAACAATATATAATATATATTTTGTTGTATTGCTAGTGTAAAATAAAATTCAAGGCAACCATAAATATAAAGACATTTTAATTAAAATTTTAGTTTGAAAAGGCTATTGTGTAAAAGTTGCACATATGTTACTCAAAGTGTTACACCTCATTCATTGGAGTATGTTTGAACAAGATAATGAAAGATATTGTAAAGAAAAAGACCATTTCATGCTCACACTTTTCACTTGTGAACCGTGTTTTTTCTTGTATAACCCATATATCTTGACAACAGTTCTGAATTTCATATTGCCAAAATATTTTATTTTAGTATAGTGTGAATTGAACTCCCAAATTCAACAAATAATGCTTTGCACAAATTTGGTATTAATCAATTCAGAGTAAATTTCTTTAAATTTGTTTCACAGTTAGGCATGAGACATTCGACTTCAGCTTTGTTTTTGTTTTAACGCCAGCAAGATTTTCATTTATCCCCAGTTAAGCCACCTTGATTTGGCCTTTTATTTATATTAAGATTTTAAACCCTTATGAGAGTTTTTCTGCCAGCGCCTGTATGCTATTCTTTGTTGTTTAAAGCCATCATTTAAAAAAAAAGCTGTAAAGTTCAACACTTGTTAAACAATAAATAAATGTCAAGATTTTTTGTCAAATGTTTCCAAGCTGTTTTATTAATGACTTCTAATGGTATGATTTAAGTGACATAAAAATGAGGAAATCTGCACCTGTCCAGTCAGGCAATGCATATTCGTCATAAACACACTCATCCTCACCTACCCACCAGAATTGGTTAGCTAAGTGCAGTACTCTATCACTTTCACTCCCTGAGATAACAGAGCTAAGCCTTTTCATGCAATAAAACATAATAATGAGAGTCTTAGGTGAGGGGAAATTATTTTGTATACCATGTTCAGTATTGGGCCTCATTCCAATTTGAAAAACAAACACTTACTCAAGTTCACTCTCCCTCGCTTTGAGGGAGGAATTCCCATTAAGAAACCGATATAAAATGGTTGTCATTGGCAAGATTGTTCATGACTCATACATGAGGGAGCAGCTACATTCCATTAATTTGTCATTTTTTAACACAGAAAATAATACAACCTGGAATTTCCCACATCAGCCAATCATCTTTGGCTTTTAAAAAAGAAAATATAATTCACACAAAACTTACACCTGTTTTTTTTTTCTTTGCATTTTATTTTTTACATATGGCAGTTATTAGTGAAATTTAGGTACAAACAAATGTTTCTGTCATTTCAGGTTATGCACTTTAAAAATGAAATAAATACAATACTGCAAGGTCGCTGGCTTAATAGGATTTGAACAGTGATTGCACCTATATTGACTGTCCTGTTTCCCATCCTCTAAATATTAATATTTTATATTAGTCAGCTAGTATATTAGTGAATATTATCAATGTTGTTTTGCAAATGTCCATTGTTAATGCACTGAATGTACTGCATTTCTGCCACCTTGGCCATGTACATCGCTCTGGATAAGAGAATAAAATGTAATGTGAAATGTCGTGATTAACAAGGCTTAATGTATTGAAAAGAACGTGTAAAACCTTTATAGTTTTTAATGTACAGAATTAAAGAAGTACAAGCCATGAACAACTGACTTGCTTCATTATTAGCAAACTGATAGTGCTACTCATAGGAGTACAAAATCATCGAATATTGTGGTTGCTGCATATGGTAAATATACACATTTAAAAATATAAATCATAGGTCATTGGACAATCTTGTATTGTCTTGTTATGCTTTTTGGGTATTTATATATAAATAGTGGCATGCATATAAAGTTCAACAAAGATAAAGCTTTCTGGTGTGTTAAAATTTGTCCCTTTTTCAAATCACTAAATACTTTACACAAATAAAGTGCATAGTACAAGTAGCGAAACTCAAAGTCGCCCCCCCCCCCCCACACACACACACACATATACACGTGTCTAACTGATATAAAATTTAAAACATGTTTTTGTCATTCCCTGTAATGGCTGCCTCACTTGTAAAGGATTGCAAACATCATCAGTAAAACATCACAGTTCTTCTGAAAGGTCAATGAATTGGGGAATGGGGCATTGTGTACCTGGAAGAAGGCTGGCGTGTGTGTTCCTGCCTCTTTAATACTTCAGTCATTTTGCTTAACTACTTTAACCAGCTGATACATTTGGCTGAATTTATCATGTGTCACATCTTCATCTGAAATCAAAGAACATGGCAGTTTTATATGCAACATTATGTAACCATAAAGTTAGACTAATTTTGAAGATACATTGATAATATTTGTTTTTATGTAAAATTTTAGATGGTTGCTACTGTTAATTGTCATAACAATTAACAATTAATTGTCATTCATGTCTAATGTGAACCAATTAATGTCATACACCATATATCCTACCTTTGACTCAAGGATCCTTCAGATTTTGATAACTGTCAAGAAGTTTTAAGAGCAAGCTTGGTATTGCAGTGGTGAGAAATTAGCTGAGTGAAATGACCCAACGTGGTGCTGTAACGTTATTCTCTGTCTTTGGTTTTCATGTTAATATGCACACAAGGAAAAGCATGTTTACCTGAACCCCGTGGTCATCTGACAGCGACTGTCCAACCGAAACGAAGAGAATTTTCATTAAAATTTACAATATACTTAAAGTTGAAAATGGTGCATTTAGATTGGGAATCAGGATCTTTTCATCAGCAAATTCTACCAAAAAAAAAGTAGGTTTACTCGATTACTACTCATTAAAATTCAGTTACGTTTTATGTGATATTTTTATTACCTTTAAAGACAACTTCTTTTTTTAAATAATGACTAAGACTTTCTTGTTTGATGTTCCAAGAGGCCTTCTTCAGTACCACTCAGGTGAATCTGCCTTTTTATGTATGTAATCATTACCCTTCTGTTACCCATGTTTAATTTTTCAGGGACATTCACTAGAATGATTGTTTAATTATGCAATATGGAACATATTGATTCTACGATATTTCATTCATCTTTGAAATATGTTTCTCATATGCTTTAATGCATAATTCAGAATGATATCACTGCACGTGGCTTGCAGTATTCTTTTCCTTTCATGATTTTAAAAGAAGAACTTTGCTTTTTGTCATTCACAACACTTTCATTTGGAAGAGTCAAGTGAAATAATGTGTAATACAGCAGGATATAAAAAAGAACAAATGAACTCAATTCCAATGCAATAGTGTAATAAGCACGGCTGGAATGCTTTAGTGGGAAGTTAAGAAATAGTTTATTTGTACTTCATTATTGTTACATTTTTCAATTGTTGGAATTTATGGCATGATCACATGCTCACATGAATAATGGGGGTAAGAGAGGGGTTTAATTATCTTTCCGGTGTCAAATTAAAATATGTATTGTACTGTACTACATGCTGCTGGAGGAGTTAAAGAGTAACTGCAATATCAACATAAAACCTAGATCCATGTCATTGGCTAAACCATTACACCTGTGACAAAAGTATTGTAAGTTCAAGGCAATTGCTATTATACTTCTGAGCAATATTCAGATCCTGATTTTCTTTTGTATGTATGTGGCTATACAACACACTACTGAACAGTTCAATAGTTCTTGAAAGTCAATCAAGGTGTTGTACATATGCAGGTATTTAGCTCTGCGATTTGGATTGTACTTTAAGATATTAAAGCACCTTTGTTTGAGAAACAGGATGAAGCTTTTTTTTTTTTGGCTAACATATGGCTTGCACCTAAATCCAGGGGAGAAAAAAAGCATTTGCCGTTTGCTAGAGGAGTCCCGAAAGAGGCTCATGACCAGCGTTGTTGCAGGGGCATCAGTCATGGCGCTATGGCCATGCGGCGCATTTTCCGGACGGAGATCCGGATAGCGGCTGGACCAGGCCAAGGCAACGCTCGCATGACACCTGGCTGAGGCAAGTAGACGGCCATTTCTGGAGGGTAGGACTGGACCGCATGTCATCCTGGTCGCCAACCCGAGGCGTTTAGTCATATGGTGGGTGTGGCAACGCACTGTACGAGAGCAACCTGACCGCACCTGTAATTCAGCCAACCGACAAAGTAGAAAACGTATTTTGAACTTTTATACTGTACTGCAAGTCTGTTCATGAACTCTATCAATTCTACTGGTCTTCCTTAGGAGAAAAAAAAGAAAAAAATCAATCAGAAAAGTGTGTAATCAGCATTAGTCAGTCGTCTGAAGAGCTTCAATTAGGCATCAATTCTTGCCACAGCACATTTTCACTTTTAAATTTAGATTTGGTTATGACAAGGATATATTAAGCATGTCTTGAATGCCTTCATATCCATATCCATATTTCCTATGTTAATCTGTAGTATCTTAAAAAAGACTGATCTAACAGCTTTAAGTTATATGTAGTAAGTTCTTTCAAAAACATACTGAGTTTAATGGATACTGAACACGCATTTTTGAACACATACTTCTCATAAACATTACCATTTTCAAATGTTACTGGAAATCACAGTCACATTTGCTTTTGAGTGTGCCTCCCCATGGAGAAAGATATCCCCCCTGAATTCCTGCCACTCTTCAAAAATATGAAATTCTTCAATAAAAAAAAAAATGCAATGCTACATTTGCTTTAGCTCTTTCTAACAGTTTAGCTTTGTGTATTTGTCTATATACATGCTGTATTAAGCACTGATTGCCTATTTGTCTCACTCTCGATTAGCGTATATCTCTTTCTTAGGACGTAATAATATATTAAATGTAGAGTAAGGCTTTGCTTAACTTATTGAACTTTGAGTGCTTTTGACATCAGTCATTTGGTTATTCACTGTACATGTGTGATCAGAACCTGTTGCTTTGCACAAAATATCTACTGAAACTGAAATATCATAAATGCTTGAATATAATGCCTAAAACATTCACCTTCCATCTTCTTAATAAGTACATGGTGGAAGTGAGTTTCACTCACTGACCATTTGGCTAATTGCAAACTGGCCAGTGCATTTCTTTAGAAAAGAAAAATGATCTTTCATAAATATACAGCACTGACATTCGTTTACTTGTTATTGTCAGGGTGAACTGGAAAATGATAGAAATGGCAATTGATTCATTGCTTTATAAACAAGAGTTTGTACAGGTTGCCATTACTGAAAGAGTGAGTTAAGGCTCTGCTCTTCTTGCCTTGTGTGTGGCCTTCTCAGTGTCTGAAAGCTTCAATAACTGCCACGTGTGCGGCAGGAGAGAGCAAGTCTTTGTCAAACATTGATTTAGAAATAGGCCAGGAGCTGAGGGACTAGTACCTCTACTGCTCCCAGTGTGGAAAGTGCAGCACAGTGAGAAAATAACGTTCTCACAAAGCCTGTTTACATTCACATGAGCATTAGCTTGTTATTAATTGCCACAATTAAACATTGTTTAATTTAAAAATAGTAAGATGATAGGGATTATACAAACAGTACTTACACAGCAGCAAACCTTCAGTCAAAAACCCTCCTAATAAAAATATTCTCCTTCTCTAGACAGGGAACATTTGCTAGAGCAATGATGTGGTATTTGTTATTAAATTAATAGGGTGATTTAAACGTCTCTGGCATGTTTCAGACAGAGCAGTATGTTATATCAGATATGGATAATTATTTATTAAATGTCAGCAGTTACCTAGTTACCTAGTGCCTAGCAGAGGAAAAGGCTGTTCCGCAAGAAATATACATAATTAAAGTGAGAAAACCATTACCTTCAATAAGGTGATCTGAAATTAGTTATTATTTGAATGTGAGTAATGGAAATGAAGACAAAAACTGGAGAAAAAATGAAGGGAAGTAACTCATTATGAGACAGTTAAAAAATCACTTTACAATAATGTAAAGTATAGTGTCAGGTGAAAATTGCCTTTTCCTGTTAAATGCTTGTCATTGCTTATTGGAATGTCTCGTGCTTTATTCTGTCAAGGTGGGTTGTGTTTACAAGAAATTATGTCAGGAGGCAGAACACAGTGGCTGGTCACCAGGACAATGACATAACTTTGGATTGAGCATTGGGGGCATTGAGGTCCCGCCCCACTCATCATGACTATATCATTATTTGGGGGTGGGGTTGTATTGACGGGCACATTCAATTCTCACATCGCAAGAAGTCAGCTGGGTTACGATCAGGGTTTTTCACACCTTCATACTGTCCAGACATTATAGTACGGGGGGTTTAAGTTTCAACAACATTTTTACTTTGCTGTAGGACACAAATCTTCACAAGCAGTGCAATTTTAATAATTGTTACTTTTCAAAGATTACCTAGCAATTGTTTAAAACAGGAGGTACATTTCAGACCCAGTACAAATCCAGACCAAGATTTTATTTCAACCAACCAGTTGAGTGACTTTATGACTGTGACTCTTCATACTCAACTGGTTGGTAGAAATAAAATCTTAATCTGGATTTGTACTCTCTGGACCTGAAATCTCACCTCTGTTTAAGACATCAGTTGAAAGATAACCGTGGCTGCTTTCCCATGAGCTCTGCATGTGCTCTCTAAGCCAATAATAATAATTTTGATTCTTGCTGTTTAAATCACTCCCAGAGAGGTTTATGAGTAACTGATTTTGAATTCCTTTTTGCTTTATAAATATCCCAATATGTATTACAACAAAATCAATTGATTTTACATCCTATGTATATGAATCTTTTCCCCAATACTATGTTATGACAAATACCTTTTTATTGCTTTCTTCATTACCCATCCAGATCTTCCTCTGATTCTTCTGACCAGATAGCTTTAACCACAGCTTGTCTATGCATAGGCCTACATTATCATAATTTTTCTTACTTTGTGTTTCATTGCTTTCTGAATTTGTAACTTTTTTCAAGGTGCTGGTTATATTGTGTTTCAGTGCCTAGCATAACCAGTTCCAAGTCCCACCCAAAATTACTGAAGTACCAAAAAGTACTCCAGTTGCTTTGAAACTTTGGGTTCTGGAACTTTTGGCACAGCTAACATGGAAAAGGGAAAGTACTAAAAGTACTTTTATCAAAAGTACAATACCTGCCACAAAGAAAAGCACTCAAAGTGGTTCACCCTACACTCTGACCCCAAACCTCTTTCTCACCTGTATTTGTGTCTGTTTTAGAGGTGTGCAAGTTGGGATATGCGAAAATTAAAGAATTCCTTTGTGCCATTATTCATACTTGTATAACAACAAATAAAATGTCCTTATCATTATTACCATGATTTAAAATCAATGTTTAAAAACATTTACTGTGCTGTTTATCTCCACAAAGATACTGAAAGTACTGCCAGAGAAAGGACCTGTTACAATTTACTCATCCATAAATTGCAATGTTATACGTTTCAGGATTAAGTTGCTTTGAACTGTTGAATATGACAAATTTATCAGAATTCTTCATCTGTCTTCGCTTTTTCTTCAGGCCTTTTTGCTTTAGTACAAACGTGTATATTTGTTCTGAGACAAGAATTAAATTCTGTTCCACAGAGGTGAAACCCCAATTAGCCCACTGCTCCAGCTGCTCTCTCCATAATCCCTCCTAATAATTAAGGAATTACTGGATCCTGGATTTCAAATGAACTGGATGAGTGTGACTGTAAGAGTAAATTATATCCAAGCAAGCCTTTGAGAAGTCAAATTAAAACTGTTGCAATGGCAGTGATAAAGTAGCACTAGTGGTAAATGTACCTATATTGAGTATTATTATGTTGGTATTAAAGGAAACCACTGTAACAAATGTAACTCAATGTCCAATGTACAGGTCATATCCTGTATTATTTAAATAATACACATGTTTTCTATATGCAGTTAGGCCTCACAGTTTAAAGGAGCTGTAAACTTCTTGCACTGTTTCCTGCAACAAAGGTTTTAATCCAGATCTCAGCATATTACTATCTAACTCGAGGCTGACAGCAGCCCATCGTGCATTTTCATGTCCAAAGGAAGACAGAGAAGTGATCTCTGCTCAAGGTGGAGTAACAGGTTAGGAAATCTTAACCCTGTGACCAAATGTAATGCAGCTTTAGAAATGGAAAACGATACGATATTAGGATATTCATTTAAAATTCATATAACACCGTTCCTGTCGTAGCTGCCTCAAACAGCATGAGCCATAAACCTGTAAAGGCCATGAAGTTAAAAAGTAGCGGTGTTTATCCACCCATCCATCTCTCCGCTGCTTATCCAGGACTGGGTCATGGGGTGGGGGAGGGGCCGCAGTTTATTCCAGGCAGCACAGGGCACAGGGCATGTGTACACCCTGGATAGGATGCCAGTCCATTACAGGACACACACACATACTATGGGCAATTTGGAGATACTAATTAGCCTAACTGCATGTCGTCGGACTGCCGGAGGAAACCCGCACGACACAGAAATAACATGGTGCTTACTGAACCACTGGCCTGCCTACTGGCTTCTCTGTTGCTCAATTATAGCGGCACTGTTTATTTCCACCTCTTGTGTTTGTATGTTTCTTTAGATAAGTACAACTGGCAGGTGTATAAAATGCTTTGTAAATATTTTTGGGAAATTCTGGGGCTCCATGGATAAAGCTGTATGTTTTAGAAAATCTGTTATTTTTATCGCAAAGATGATAATGGAAATCATTGTACATTTTCTTTACTAGTTCGAAATATAATGTATAAAGTTATGTAGCAGGCGTCACAGAAACATTAAACGCTTAATAAAACTTTGAGCCCAAAGCTCTTTTTCTTACATCTGTGTGTAAAATGTTGTGCAATTCTGTCGAAAAAAGCACTTAAAAAAAGTTTTGTGCTTTTGATTTACAAGAAAAAGGAGTTACACCTTTATTGAATTTGGCAACAAGCAAAATGTGGAACATCGACCATTTGGTTTACATTGTGATGCTAATTGAAATCTGGAGAAACCATATTATTTTGAAAATGAAAGCGCAACAGTAGCTTAGTATGGATATATTTGGTCATTCTCACAAACATGAGAATCCAATGAACAAAAATGAAATGTACAGGGTTTGAATTTTCTGCAGCGCAATTAACATTACCTTATTAGGAAGCCTATATTAAAAGGTAATTTATAGCTCTGACTTTAAGGATAGTCAAACAGCAGATAACTAGATAAAATGTCTTCAAGTCTGTTCATCCATCCATCCATCCATCCATCCAGCAGAGATGCTCAGACCTCTCTTCCCTCCACCACTTCTTAAATAGCTCCTCTGGAGAAATACAAAGCATTCCTAGGGCAGCTGGGAGATATAATCTCTTCAGTGTGTCATCGGTCTGCCCCAGGACCTCGAGTACATGCAATCATAAGCCGGAGTATGAGAACAGCTACTTCCTTAGAACCAATTCCTTCATTTTATTTGAATTTTTTTTTTTAATCAATCAGCTATTAAGTGATTTTCCTACTAGGCGTGTTGACAAGGTAGACGTCACCTGAATCCCGCCTGATGGTAATATTATATGCATTTGGCATATACTTATATATTTCTAAATTTCTATATATTATCGTATAATATGATTATTATATTGTTATATAAATTATTCTCATCCATCTGGACTGTAACATTTATTTTTAAATATGTTGTAAATGTAAAAAAGTTTCATTTTGTTACATGTTGTACTTTATGAAGACTGCAATATTGTGCTTGGTCACATGCTCTCCAAAGCGCGTAGTGAAACATGCACTGAAGTGAACCTGAGTTAGTGGCGGAATGTGTGTCATTTACGTGCGACATGCCCATACTTTGCTGTTTCTTCACCCTAAGGGTGTATCTAGCGTACATGCACTTAAAACACAAACGTAAGTCAATGGGAGAATCCGCTTAAGTGAAAAAGCATGCAGCTACATGTTTTTTTGACTTAAGCGCATAGAGACTCCCATGTAAGCATAAGTATGTAACTTGCAGGTTCATTTAGGAGTGGAAAACAGCTAATATTCTCAAATATTTCGAATTTATTCTGCATTCTACCTACCAATATAATAATAATAATAATAATAATAATAATAATAATAAAACATTGCTGATGTTACTGACTTAACACCCTTTCTTCAACAAAGTCTCAGAACACCAAAAGCATTTAAAGTTTAACCAAGTCTTTCTGAAGGCTATTCTTAAAATTTAGAACTACATTTTAGCATCTCTGAGGACTCATGATTCAATACATATTTTAAGTAAACCTTCATAAAAGAGAATATTTCATAATTTGTTTAATTTTTAAAAACTGTCAGAAAAGCAGAAGCTATACAGGCATAAATAATTAGCGCCATATAAAATTTAGAACTAAACTTTTGTGTTGCCATGTTCAATAGGGCATATGATACCCTTTAACGGTGATATATTTCAGTAGCAAATATTTTCTGACCTTATTACTCGAATTCTATTACTTAGATTGATATTTTCAGATTCCAAACAATAGCCTGTTTCATATAAATGATTGTATCAGCAGGTGAAATACCTCCATCATTAGAACCTTACATGATACTTTAAAGAAGTCACCATGGGGAAAATCTTGCATTCATGAAAGACCAAGGCATACCATTTTTAAATTAATAAGTAACAAAAAAGGGGTTTAACCTTGAATGCAGGTATGTATTGCAACTGAATATTGATTTTGAATTACCTTGCTGAAGGCTAAGATACAAGGTGACTTAGAAGACATGTATTTAAAAATGTAGCTTTTTCTGAAGCATTGTGCGTGGACATTATGATTCATTAGTGGTATAAGGACTGTTATATTACTTATGCTGGTTAATGCAAATATTAATTGAAAACAATGTCAAATATGTGAGGTTTATAATTTTGTGTTATACAATACTTTTTGTGAAAGGCAAGGTTCTGTTATAGTAGACAATAAGCACCTTGCTAGAATATGTGCATGTTACAGGTAATAAAATATAGCATGACTTTACAAAAGATATTTACTTGGAAACATAAACTCTATACTGGAATTTAATTGACTAAGAATGCCCCATGCTATATATTGTTATAGATTATACTTTAATAATCAGTATTGCTATGTTATACTCAAATCATATTTTGAGTAGACTGCCAGTAATCTATATACAGTACTGTAGCTACTTTGAAGTACCGGTCTTTGCAATGAGCCATACAGTATTATGCTAAATGTTTAAATCTATTTGTTTTTGGTAATAAGTGAACATTTTTAAGAAAAAAAAAACAAAATTTTACTATACAACATATGCACATTATCAGCAGTATGAAAAAAATAAAATTATTCTGATATCAAAAAGTTACTGATTTCTTGATAACTAATTTAACAAATTTTAAGAGGTTACAATTAACTAAACATGGTATCCTAGAGGTCAAGTCAAAAAATGTACACTGTATAGCTACTGAAAATAATGGGGTTATGAAATTACTAAGCAAACACACTTAAGGATCATTTAAATATAATTTTCATTGCAGGGTAAGACTTTTGCACAGTACTGTGTATAAATTATTAAATGACAGTCAGTCTTGCAGGGACCATACTCATTGTAATATATTTTGAACATTTATGTTTTATGTCACTTTCAGTATAGCTAGATTTAATCAAATTTCACTTTATTATATAAGAATGTCTTTTTGAAAAGCAATATTTATAGTATATACTTCATGAATAGCCCCTCACTCCCTTAAAATAAAATGGTTAACCTTCAGGTCCTAGTCATTCGCTACAAAACTGGCTGCAATACAATAGCTCAGTCTAAATTTTATCTACACATTACAATTGCTACAGCAGTGCGAGATATATAAGATCCACAATATCCATTTGGACAGTATTCAGACACGATATTGAGACCTCGTACGACGCTCTTTTACAATAAGTGAACATGTACTCTGATTGCTAAGTTCTGTCTTGCGACATGTCAAGGTAGCCTGAGGGAGGTCTTCTTCATCTTTTTTTCTGCATTAGAACATTTATTGATAAAACATATGAAGTTATAGCATAACATCTCAAGGGTTTTAGCTTCAATTGTCCTGCTCTATGTTCTCAATGGTTTCCAAAGACTTACATTTTGATGTCTTTAAATTATACTTCTTGTATATTAGTGTACTCTTTAATATGCTGGCATCTATTCCATGGTATTTCCTGCCTGGTGCACTGTGCTTCCTAAGGTAAACTCTAGGTTAATCTGAACTATTGTGTTTTTTTACTTTGTTAAAAAGGAATGCAACAATGGCATTCTGCTAAAATGTAACTTTTATTCCCAATTGAACATAAATAGCAGCAGTCTACTCAAAAAAAGTTTATAAACAAATCAAAGAATGAATTAAATTCTAACTATCCATTTTCTATAACGACTTATCCAGTATGAGGTTGTGGTGAGCATGAAGCCAATCCCAGACAGGACAAATGGCCAGACACACACAGACACACAGACACACACACACACGCCAATTCTCCTAAACCACATGTGGGAGGGAATCAAAAGTACTCAGCGAAACCCACAGATACTCAGAACAAAAACCTGCACACTTTGCATACACAATCACAAATATTTTGCAGCTAATCAGACTATTTAATTATTTAGTTCTGAAGCACATTATTTATACTTCTTATATAAAATGTTAGAGAGGGGAGCGGCTACTGAAAGACATATATTTACACAGACCAGGAGGAACCAATTAAAATGATTGCTTTGCAGTAGGTGAAGTAAGGAAAAGTGGTTTTTATATCTGGTGAGCTTTGGCGTTCTCTTTCTGTTTTATCTAATAATGGGGTGCTTGATGTAGAATTTAGTTTTTTATGGTTTTCTTGGCCATGCCGTGCAAGTCAGACCATACTTTTTTGTTTTGTTTTTGATAAGCAGGGTATTCGAAAAAAGGAAGGACTTCCTACAGGCTCCTATTATTTTACGTAAACGCAATGCTGTTCATATAGTAGTTAAACGTGTATGTGTGTGGGGAAGTGTTCTGCTATGGAAGGTGTGAGTATATGCTGGTAGTGAAACTTTTGCTGACTTGTAGATGGATTTTCAATAAAACATCAGATATAATAATAATTCTGCAAAAGATATGTGATTTATTTCAAATATGATTGCTCCCTATCATAATTTAAGGAATCAGAAAAAATTATATGCCCAAAGTATGCAACTGTGAGTGTGGGTTGGCTTGCCAGTCCAGGGCTTTATACTAAATTGAAATATACCACATAAAAGCAGTCTATGTGTTGTCAGTCACACAATTCATGCAATTGCAATTTTAGCGTTAGAATATTACCAGCCCATCTGTTATTGTTCATGTACGTTTGGATGAAAGACAAAGATTGCAAAACTATAGTGGCACAAGGAAATGTCTCCAAAGGTGATGACAATCTGGGGCACTGAAGGCAAGGAACTGCAGTTGAACTGAAACTCGATGCACACAAGCTACTCCAGACTGTAAAGACTGTAAAGAAAAAAAGCACAATCTTGGACAGCTATGAAATAATAAAAGGGATCGCAGAGCAGAGTTCCAAAACATAGCTGGGGTACACAGACAATAAAACCCAGCTATAACTGAATAATTATAAGTCTTTTTAAGTGTAGTCATGGAAAAGAAAAAAAAATGGAAGCATACAGCAACTGGGCAGTGGAATTTGTCAGATTACTTAGTTACTCTGAAGTGTACAAGTTTTGCAAAGTGAATAAATTGGTATTATTATTTTTATGGATGGATCATGGTAGAGTTTAGGAGTCATCTTCTTTCTCAGTTTTGCATATTTGAGTGGGACTGAATTTCTTGTGAGTTGATACTAAATATTTAAGTAATGCAAGTTAATTTTAAGAATGTGGTCACACTATGGGGTGTTTGCTAATGTGTGACAGTTTGAGTCTCGACCTGATATGACATTTGTGGTACTGTCTGCAGAGATGGCAGTGACAGAAGTTCCCTTCTCCATAAATCTGGTATAAATTGGCAGAATTGTTTGGGGTGCAAGAGTGCAATAATCTTGCGGGACAGTTCCAGCACCCCCTGCCACATTGTCTTCATGCTGTGCTGAAAGAACACAGTGCCCGAATTAAGGAGTGTGATAACATAGTTTAAGCACACCCACTGTGAATGGAATAGTTTCACCCTCAACAATTCACATAGTAGTTTTTAGGCTTTCAGTTGATTTTTCTTACCATAGATGATTCTTGTAATGCATGGTTTCTATTACTTTTTTGTAGTCATACAAGGAAATGTAATATTAATTTGTATTTCAATAATGAAATAATGCTTCACTGAGTAATGGATTAAGGTGGTTCTGGCTGATTGATTTGTTTCACTTTATTTGTACATGATCCTGGTCTGTTGCAGATTTCCTGAGTTAGCCAGCATACCAGAGATGAAAGAGTATGTATTACAATTCAATATGTATTGAGGATGCAAATGGAAAAAAAATATATTAAAAGCTGTTAAACAAGTCATACATATACTTCAGAAAGCCCAGCAATTTCCAGTACGTTTTAATTATATAGTTTTAAATTGATAGAATAATAATACTACAAACAATTCCATTTTTAATACATATTACACAGTATCAATGATTATGTACATAAATCCTTAAACTGTGAGCTGCTATAGTTTAGTGCCAAAGCTGCCAATTCTTTTGTGAATTGTAATAAGCTTTGAAAACTGACATGATTAAATTTAGAAAGAAATGCATTCAATTTTATTAGCAAACTTCGTTTTCATGCATGACAACTCGACAGAAATGAGGAAATTGTGTTCAACAGTACATCCATTCATCTTCCAATGATCTTTCCACTAGAGGGTCACATGGTGGACTTGAGCCTATCCAAAAAAGCACAGGGGACAAAGTAGTATAAAACCCTGGATGGAACGCCAATATTTCAGCTGTACAGTGTATAAAATACAGAAAATCCTACTATTATGTTTCCAATAGTTATGTTTTTGATGACTGACATACATGTATACAGCACAAACATCATCCGCAAATACAGTAGTAATAAAAAAGAAATTTTCTGTCCAATGCACAAATTTATGACCAAATTTTGTATGCCACGCAACAATGAATCCCAGAGTGAGAGAGGTCTTTCAGGTAGAATGTACAAAATGTGAGTAAAAAACGTCCACTTCATGAAGGATAAAAGAAACTGAGTATGGAAGGTTGAAGTAAAGTCATATGCACAGGCTACCGTCGTTTCCACTTAGCGATCATTTTGCATAACGACCTGTGGTGCATTTCCCAAAAGCTCCAGTTAGTGACTTACACAGCTGGACCCATTCAGTTAAGTTGCTACTATACTTTTGGGAAACGTACCCCTGGTTGTTGGACCGGAACTCAGCTGTTAAATGAGGAGTGAGTGTACATACATAAAAGTTCTCGTTAGTTCACCTGTATCTCAAATGATCAAATAATAGGTATATAACAGATACATAACAAGGTTTCATACCCTTGCAGCCCTACATTCAAGATACTCAGGGGGGGCCTGGAATTTCCTCATTGTTAAATAGCCCTTAAGTTAAATTGTAGTTCTAATAAGGTATGAATTTTTCCCTGCTCAGTAAAGCTGGTCAGGGAATGCTGACTATCAATATTCTGAAAATCAGTGTAGTCAAAGGGTCATTATCGATACAAGTGGACATTGAAATACAGATGCTGTGCATAAATTGATGCATCTGGTACAGTCAGATTGGGAGATAAGTAATGACTAGATTAGGGTTAGTTCCAGTCATAGATCTTGCAAAATGGGATGAGAATCATGCAGCAATTTTAGTTGGTTTATTGCATACTTGCTGTCCTGGTCATGATGATATGAATATACTGTTATCATGGCTAGATGACTGTGTCATAGTATCTCCAAAACAGCAGGTTATGTGGAGTGTATGCAGTGGTCAATACCTACTAAAGTCATTCAAGGAAGGCTAACCAGTGAGCTGGTGATGGGGGTCATGGGCACCCAAGGCTCATTGATGTGCATGGGGAGTGAAGGCTAGCTCATGTGGTCCAATCCCACTAGAGAGCTATTGTAGCACAAATTGCCAAAAAGTTTAATGCTAGCTATGATAGAAAGGTGTCAGAATATACACTGCATCACAGCTTGCTGTGTATGGTGCTATATAACCACAGAGCGGTCAGGGTCTCCATGCTGTCCCCTGTCCACTGCTGAATGTGCCTGCAATGGGCACGTGAGCATCATAAATGGACCATGGAGCAATGGAAGAAGGTGATCTGGGGTCTCATGTATAAACGGTGTGTATGCACGAAAATGTTGCGTACATCCGTTTCCACACTCATGTTGACTCGTGTATAAAAACACAAAATTTGTCATACTGCAACGCACATTCTCACGGCAGCTCCAGACACGGCGTACGCACATTTCTGCTCAGTTTTGTAAACAGACGACATTTAGTGGCAAGTCATTGCTATTGTGGTTTCCCTTTTTAAACTCACTATCATGACGCTGACTTTATCCAATACATATTAATTGTTTACAAATGTATGGCACCTGATTTTAATCAACTTGTAACAATAAAATGGTGCAGAAAATGACCAAACTATCACAACGATCGTAGTGATTTCTTGGCCCATGATGATGACTGGCCTCTAAGTCGATTCAGATCTCCAAGAGCGATCCTTTTGGAGCTGTGTGCTGAACTGGGGCCAGCATTACAAAGGCAGAGGAAATGTGCTATACCTGTTCCTTTACAAGTTCTGTCCACTCGCGGGTTCTTAGCCACAGGTGCTTTTCAGCAAGAACTTGCGGATCGATCGGGTATTTCTCAGTCAACACCAAGTAGCGCCATGCCAGCTGTATAGGACGGCATAATCCGCTTGTCACCAGATATATAAAATTTCCTTACATTGTGGTTGAACAGGTAAACATTAAAGAACAATTTGCAGCGATGTCCGGTTTTCCTAATGTAAACGGAGCCATTGACTGCATGTACATTGCTATAAAGGCACCTTCAGAGAACAAATTTGCTTTTGTAAATAGAAAGCACTTTCACTCTATTAATGTTCAAATTATGTGCGATTTAAACATGCGTCTCATTAATGTTATGGGCTAGATGGCCTGGATAAACCCATGATTCATTTAATCTCAGAAACAGTAGTGTTGGAAACAAATTTGAAAAAATGATGGCTGGCTGCTCGGTAAGAAGATTTTTCCCATTTTATAATTGTGAGACTGGGAATTTCGCTACCTCTGCCTGTGGTGTTAAGACTCTTACATTGAGCAACCACTCATTTTTTTACGTTGACTTGATGTCCTACCACTTATTTTTAATTTTGGTCATCGTGCCAATTATGGAGCCTACACTTTTAATTGACTTTGCCATGCTGTGCCACTCCATTATGTTTCATTTATTGCTGATGCCACTACTTAAACCACCATATAATATCACTTTTCTTTTCTCGATTTCTGTTAACATGACCTCCTCTTCGCACTCGCTTAAATACTTCTTTTTCCCACATGGTTTATCCATTGTTGTTTAAGAAAAATACAGAAAAAGTGGGTATTTACACAGATTTACACACACACAGTGGTACCTCATTTCTTGAACTCATTAGAACTCGAATTTCTTGAAAGTCGAACAAACCAGTTTGACCTGGAACTCGATCTGAATATCAGAAGTTGAATCGTGAACGCTGACCTAATATAAATTGTACGCACCATTCATACTACAATTCAATTCTTACTTGAATGCCTTCTTCATAGACTGGACGATTAACCAAATAAAGCAGCGCAACATTACAGTAACTAACAATAAATGGACCACTAACTTATGTGTACTATTAGACTATTTATGTCATTTATTTAAACTTAATTTTACCAGGTAAATTAACCGAAAACCAGTTCTCACTGCTTTACGTGATATTCAGGAGAAATAGCAGATTATGCATCGGAACTTCCTGGGATACAAACGTCATGCGTGTAACTAAACTCTTCAGCCAATAAGGGCAAAGGTGCGTTGTCACGTGGACTTAATACAGAGGACTAATGACAACAACCAGAAACAGCTGATCACACGGAGATCCCACGCGAGGTTAACGAGGGGGCGTGGCACACGGAAGGAGTGGACAATCGGGGCAGGACAGGGGTAATTTTGGTATAATATCTTTATCGTTTTGGAAGCCATTAAGAAAAAAAATGCTCTTCTTGTTTTATCCTTTTCATTTTGTGTTTAAATGCTTAAAGTAAACATATTTAGGTGTAATTTTGGAGGGCCGGGAACCAATTAATTGGTTTTCCATTATTTCTTATGGGAAAAATTCTGTCAGAACTGGAACTTTTTAGGATTCGATCCGGATTCTGAATGGATTAAGTTCGAGAACCGAGGTACCACTGTATATATAATTATGGGCGGGTCGGAGGGGTGGCTGTGGGCTTGTTCACGTGCGTAAAATTGGGACTTTAGTCACGCTAATTGGGATTTATTAAGGGAATGCACGTAGATCTGTGCTTATGCAGTTTTGTGCATCTGGATTTTTTCTTGCATATGCACATTCCTAGTTTTGTCCGTACGCCATGTCTTAGTGTGAATTCTATGCACATCGTTATACATGAGAGCCCCTGGTCTTGTAGACCAAGTATCAGGGGTGTCAGAAGTATTTTGAATGTGGGGGGACACACTGGCATAAAACTATTATATTAATATTAATATTTTATGTTAAATGTGGGGGGGGGGGGCAACTGGATAAATATGAAATGTAAGGGGGACACGCCCCCCTCAGATTTAATGGCTGCGACACCCATGCCAAATACACCCCATCAATGCAATAATATTCTTCGATGGCAGCAGGATAATGTACTCTGCCACACTGCAAAAATTGTTCAGGAATGGTTTGAGGAACATGAAAATTAAGTTCATGGTGGTGATTCCCCAGATCTTGATCGAACATCTATGGGATATGCTGAGCAAACAAGTCCAATTCAGGGAGGCCCCACCCTGTAGCTTACAGAACTTAATGGATCTGCTGTTAATGTCTTGGGGTCAGATACCAGAGGACACCTTGAGAGGTCTTGTGAAGTCCATGTCTCAACAGGTAGGAGCTGATTTCATAGCCTGAGGGAGACCTACAGAAAATTATGTGGTTTTAATGTAGTGGTTGATATATGTTTATATGTAAGTTTGGTATTAATATGTATTATTAAATGGGTTATATGGATTTAGTTTTCACTTTCTGTTCTGCTAACTCAGTTTCATACAGTGTGATTCTTTACATCAGTGTTTTCCAACCCATTCCGTGGGGACTCCCAGACAGTCTATATTTTGCTCCCTCTCAGCCTGAGCACACCTGAATCAAAAAAGAACACTGAATACCTGGAACAGGTGTGTTAAGAGCCGGGTTGAGAAATTCTGCTTTACATCATTCTTACTTATTTTTATTTATTTATTTTTGAAACTGACAAATAAATGCAGGCATTCTCCATGAAACCATGGCGACAGACCTAACATATTGGTCTCAAGGCAGGGGTACATAGATCTTGGATATCCTCAGGCTATGTCTCAGATATCTCCAAATTAAGCAAATCTGACAGTGCAGCCGGTTGTAGAATAAAGTAAATTACACAAAAACAAAAGTACACCTATGAAGAATATTTTTGTTTCACCATTATTTTTATATTCTTGAAGATTTGTTCCACAGCAATACATGTGAATTACTAAAGTCATTAAGCCATTAACATGTTTCTAATATTAAATTTGGTTCATGTTGTTTTTTTTTTTTTTTTTTTAAATCAGCAGAAAACATTACCATCACAAGGTTTAACCTACATTTGTTGCACACAGGGACAAAAAGATTGGCTATTATGAGATATGTACCACAGATTACCATTTCAGTGACCCTTTGCAAGATGACTTCATCTCTACACTCGAGAATCATGTCAGCAGTTTAAACTGTTACTTCTTCAACAGGTTCAAGCTCTCATTGTAACAGAACCGCATTGTCTTGTTGAAAATCCAGCGGGGGGGGGTTGGGCTCTTAAATCCATCTTTGTCATTTCTTCCACATAATCTGTAAAGCATGAGCTATTCCACTGGTCCTTTTCACTGAGTCTGAGGCTTTCAAAGCAAAACGATTGAGTTGCCATGATAGGAATTCTCAACGATTTCAGTAGAAATACACAAATGGCAAATGCATTCATCATGCTCAGAAACATTCGTTTCTGACAGCACATTGCTACATTTCTATCATTTTTTCCCCTCTAATGTACCATGACCGTTCTTCCTTCTTACTCCAAACTCATAACTTCTTAAAGTTACGGTAAGTATCCATATACCATGCAAGCCACTATAGAAGCAAGAATATCTCTGCTTCAAGGAAAGAAAGAAGTTTGTGCTTGGAACAGGTTGATTAAATGCACTGGCAGTAAAGCAGTTTCTTAGTGCTGAATGAAGTTACTGTATGTCTCAGCTGAATTTCCAGACTCAGCTCAAAAGCTCATATACAATTTCATTGCACAATATGTAAATGAGGAAGAAGTATGAAACACTTTTTACAAACAAATCAAATTACTACATAACCGGGAGGCTTATGAAAGTTTGAATCTTTGTAAAAACCAACCGAAAGAAGGGAGTATTATACTTGAATCTTTAATCCTTTCAGATTCCTCAATACTTCTATATTTGGGAATCTAATTCTGTGGCCGAGAAAATTAATTAGTAAGGGTAAGTGTGGATGGAGTTGGTTTGAGGGGTCTTTGCAACCCGAAGTGATTTCTAAAGCGAAACAGCCTCTTAAGTGGCTAAGGACTGTGGGAATTGAACTACATGCACTCATGAGTGGGTTGTAGAGATGGTCTAACCGCTAAGGTTAGGGAGGGCAGCCAAAACGAGGTCACTGCACGCACATAGACTGGGTCCACATCACTAAGGTTAGGGAGGGCAGCCAAAATGAGGTCACTGCACGCACATAGACTGGGTCCACATCACTAAGGTTAGGGAGGGCAGCCAAAACGAGGTCACTGCACGCACATAGACTGGGTCCACATCATTAAGTTTCTGCTGAGCCTCAGACAGAAATTGCAAGTTACTGTAATCCTCTAGAAGTATAACAGGGATATTTCAAAGCCTTTTGTTTTTAAGGAAATACTTCAGTTTTGTTTCGTTTTCCCGTAGGCGATAAGCCTTTAGCTAGAACATTTCAAAAACTAAAACAATTTTTTGGAAGAAACACATTCTGTGAGGACATTTGAACAACTATTTTTTTCAGTTTTCGGATATCGATTTGACAATTTTGCTTTATAGCAAATAATGTGAAATAATCAAATTCAATATAGATGTTAATGCATGGAAGGGTCAATCCAGAAATCAAATATACATTTAAATAGTTACATCCTTGTAACACTGCTGATCTTGAGTGAAACATCTTAACATTCAAATGGGTATAAGGGAAAAGGTTATGATATTATATATCATTTTACTGAAGGGAAGATGCAATAAGAAAATCACTATGTTAAGGAGAAGGCTTAGAAACTACTGTCATATGCTGAGTTGTAATTATGTATAACAAGAAACTAATATGTTTGGGGTTTTAGTGATCTGATTGGATGTGGTCGATTAATTTCTCACTATGTTCTTCAGTACTTGTCAAACTATTATTTACAAAAAAATTGCCATTTAGTTTCAGGTATACAAGATCAAGTATGACAGTTGAAAAGGCTATGTCGACAATGGGAAATTCTGTTCCCTTTTACTAAATTTAGTTATTTGGTTCAGTTCAGTTTAAAGATGCAGTTCATGATTGATTTATGAGATTCATTTTGATCACTGGCTCATGGATGGCTGGCATCATATCTGAATCTATGAATCACTGCATTAAAAGGAAAACCAAATGTGGCTCCAATCATGGGCTAAAGAGCTCGCTTGTAACTTTTCTTGTGTGTGAAAATGCTTCTGACTGGTTTGATATCTGATTGGCAAAAAACTCAGCACATACTCTGAACAGTTGTTTCACATGGAAAACTAAAAGAAAGCTTTCAGAATAAAACAATTCATTCATAGCTGAACATTTTAGGCACTAACTTGAGAATATCCCTACATCATCCATTCATGTTCAGTTCATTAACAAAAGTATACATTTTGAAAGGCACACTTCTTAATGAATAAGAAATCTTATCTGTATAGTCTTGCCATTTCGTAAAAAGCTAAAGCGAAGTACATTGTAAAACGTTACAATGTTACATTGTAAGTCTACCGTGCAGCTATCTGGCAATAAAGTGGGAGCAGCATTCTAGCACAAGTCAGTTTATGCTCCTATCCTCACCTATAGTTGAGAGCTTTTAGTAAAGTCTGAATAAACAATGCTGCAGGTACACTTGAGATTTCCTTTTCAGATCTGCTTGGGCTCACAATCATGCATAGGGTGAGGATTTCAGTAAGCTGGGAGTGGCCTGGAACAGAGTTGGTGGGCCTCTGTATTAAGAGCAGCCAGCTGACAAGATTTGGGCACCCATTAGGAGACTGTCATTGGAGGGCTTTCAGGCACATAGCACTCAGCGGAGACTAAGGAATTACATCTCTCAGCTGGCCTAGGAGCTTGCTGGAATCCCCTGGAGGAGCAAGACTCCATTGCCAGAAAATATGAGGTCTGCCTGCTGTGCCCTGCTTGAATTTCTCATAAACTAAATAAAAGCCACAGTAGGTGGATGGATGGACATATGGATGGATGCTTAAAAACTTTAAACATTCTCTGCGCCTTAATGTCAGTACAGTCTTTAAAATTTTGTCTGTTCTGCATTTAAAAGAACTTTGGAATCACTTATATTTGGGGGGGGGGGGCATAAAGGGGAGGAGTCATGATGATTGCAGGGGGGCCCTGAGTAACAGGGGCCCATAAAAAAATTTGGAGCAATTTGGATTGGTCTAGCTTGGGGGCCCTATTCAATGTGCTTTCATGGAGCGCAAAATCTCTAGCGGTTCCCCCAGCTTATATTTCAAGAAATTAATATTGTATTGCTAAAGTTTTAGCAGTTAATGAACAATTACTGAAGGTAAAATTTCAATGTTTATTATGACCATGTTGTATTTTGACTAAACAAAGGGTTGAAAAGAAATAATTAAAAGCAATGGATTAAGAAGCTCCTCTTCCTTTCTTCATTTTACTTGGTAAAGCCCATTTCAAATCAGAGTCGTTATAGGAATTTGTGTCTCCACACAGGATGAGTGAATGGGGAGATTCGGCTACTACTACTACTACTACTACTACTAATAATAATAACAATAATAATAATAATAATAACAATAACAATAACAATAACAATAACAATAATAATAATAATAATAATAATAATAATACACCCTTACATTACTTATTGCCAAGCAGCAAAAAGGCAACTTTCTACTCAGGGAAACTGAATATAATTAACAAATCAATTAATTTAAAAGACACTTGCAAAGCATATATTTTGTTATATGCTCTATGTTGAATTGGGAAATTATACTTAGGTACAGTTGGGCTAAAGCAGATAACTGGTCAGGATTATGCAAGGGGCATCTGAAATAAATCCAGTGATTAATTGATGGTTACTGATGTTTGGGAAGTCAGTAAAAAGCTATTGATTAAGAAGTTGCCGTCTAAATGAACACATCTGGTATCCATTTGGGGAAAAAGGTACCAGATGTAGTCAGTCAGATACTGTGAATCAAAATTAACTAAATATTTATCCCTTTCCTTTATGCAGCTGAGAAATTCCTTATTTTACTAATAGAGAATTCTTATATTTTAGCCATCAATATCTCTATTATAGTATTATTATTGTGGTTATTTTTTGATTTACATTAAGTTGCTATTCATAAAAATGGCATTCTTGTCAATATTATTATTATAGTTATTTAAACTATCACTTTAGATTGAACAATCCTGTTACCTATTTACATTCCAAAAGCAGTGGCAGAATATATGAATATATCACAAAAAATAAAAATAAAAATGTCAATGTAAATGCACCCCATGCAAAATGTGCAAGTTGTGGACTGTATTTCTGCATGGATTTCATGTTCTCAAGTTCAGAGTCTTTGTCACCGGTGTCAGTTATACAGTTTTCACCCCACTGCCATCAGACCCTTGGGTACAGACTGAAAATGTGTTCATCTTAACAATACACAGTGTCACTCAATGGATTCTATTAGAAGGCCTTCAGGGTCATCTGTGCTGACATGGAGCGACTTTCTGGCAGAAATCCCCTTGCCTTTGCCTACAGATATAATTCTCTGAGGATTGTCTCATCTCAAAGCCTGCATAATTTTAAACACAGAGACAGGTTATATATGGGTAACACACTTTCTGACTTGCAGGCTGAAGCCTTGTGACTTTTAACTAACAGCAGGTCCCCAGATAACACAATGTATTAATAATCTATCCATCCATCCATCCATTTTACATAACCGCTTATCCCACAGAGCTTATGGGGAGGCTGCCCACTGCTGGCCAACATCATAAAAATACCTTATTTTGTGTCCCTTATCAGTTAAAAAAGGGTACAAATTGCAGATAAAAAAAAAATTCTTGATACAGGTTAGAATTATAATAACCATTAAATCAACCACACCATAGTAATTTTTTAAGACAATGGGAAACATTTAGCAGAAAGTGTGATTTTACAAGATGAGATCCCGGGGAGGCAACTTTAGCGCTTTTGTGTTTCTCTGTTTCTTTGTCAAACTCATGGACTGCATCACTGTTCTTGTTATATACGAAAGGAGTGAGATCCTGTGTGTCACAAGCTTTTCACCACCGTGGA
>JAODUD010000033.1:9055307-9072877 GCA_026784285.1 Stomatorhinus walkeri | reverse complement strand
GGGGGGGGCGTGTGGGGGGGTGGGGGGGGCGGGTAGGGGGGACACTGCCCCCATAGCCGTCTGAGTGAAAATTGCTATTAATTGGCCAGGCCAACGCTGCACTATGTTGCAATTAATTGGCAAGATCAGCACTGCACTGACGCTTTGCACCTCTGCATAATCAGCTTCTTGGTACCTGTACAAAATAATACATAATGAGTGCATCAAATATGTTAATTAACACATAAGGTAAGCAACATGTATCTCCCGCTCCGCAAGTGGAAACATAAAACTCCACCACATCTATGGACAAACACTAATAAGCACCTGGGAACAAAAACATGAAGATCATGATCCCATTCTCTGTCAGAGATAAATATGTTTTTATATTACCCAGAGATGGTGCAGTAATGCATTTAAGAAAATCATGATCTCTTGAGCAGGGAATTTGAATTATCAACTATAATCCGTTCTATTCTCCCAGTGAACGTTCCTCTGTGGTGCTTGTAGTATATCCACCGAATGGCCAATTTACACATCACACAACAACATCTGACTGTGGTGGCAGACAAGACAAACACCAGGACTCTCCAGTTACCAACACAGGAGACCATTCCAACCTGAGTGTTGAATAACTAAATATATACAACTGATAAGAAGCCACCAAGGACAGGAAAGCCTTACATCAGTGCTACTGCATCATCAAGGATGCATACCAGGCAATCTTCTCCATCCTACTGGGAATCATCCACCTCACCCCCTCATACAGACCCAAGATTAAAGCACTAAACCTGAGAAAAAATAATAAAGAGCATCATTAACTGAAGCCACAGAAACTCCGAGTGACTCTGCTTAGACTCCAGTGACTGGGGTGTTTTCAAACCACTACTGACAGCCTGGATGATTGTGCTGTTGCAGTCACAGCAAACATCAGTTTTTCTGAGGAGACCTGCATCCAAAACGAAAGACAGGAACAAATTAGACTGGTGCCTGTCCTCAAGTGGCTGTTTCTCTATCTGGAGGGAACTCTAGAGCAATAATAATTATAAGCCCAGACCTGCAAGTACCGAGGCAAACCCTTTCTCCCAAACCAGCTTATTTTTTATTCAATATTTGAAAGACCAAGAACCAAAGGACTGCTGCCGTGTCCTTTACCCCCCTCCCTCACCATGCCCTAACCACAATCATCCCTTGACACCTTGTTTACTTCCCCTCCTCCTACTACTCTGCCACTTCAAAGGCACATACAATTCCATCCTCTCGCCCACTCAAATCACCATCACAGAACAACTGGTCAGGTGTATGGTCAGGAAATAGCAGATTAGGAAGGAAGCTGGCCTCACCAGAAATACTCGGTCATATTCAGATATTCTCAGCCTCTATGTTGATCATCTGTCAGCCATCTTTGCTGACCGTTTCCACTGGAGTTTGAATCCTACAGTCTCCAATCAACAGAAGACCTCCTGTCTGAATAATGACAGACCAGTGGCACTTACTTCTGTAGTTCTGGTATGCATTGAGAAAGTAATCCAACAATTTCTCAAAACCATGACCAAGGTCTCCGAAATACTGTACATTTTGCATACAGAGCTAACACGTCTGTCATAAATCGGACTCTTCAAGGTGATAATACGCGGGCCAATTCTTTCAGCAATTGTGCCGGGCAACTGCCAACCAGGTGGGTACGAGTCAGGTATGGCTTGCATAATTTATAAAGGAAAACTGTGTCTTTGCTCCGACTTAAGTATGGCTTGGTTCTCAGTGGCAGTGGAGAAGCAGCATGACTGAAGACTATTAAAGGCCATTGTGTGAAGTGTATAGCACGCCATTGGCTGATGCCTCTCCCTTTAAGACCTGCACTCATCAAGGAGGAGGGAAGGGTGAGAAAAATCATGTCTGATCCATCACACTGTTGCCATTCCAGCTTCCATTGTTTCCTTGCATAATGAAAGCCTAGAATAAGAGCCCTAAAGACTAGGAATAATGATCACCTGTGCAGTTACTTTCCTAGGGCCCTAACCCTCATAAATAAGGACCCCCTCATTGACTAACCACACACTAGGATTTTAATGGTACTTACTTCTTTGATTTATATTTTAACAGTACATAACACTCGCTGGACACGCTATACATCTTCACTGTCACATTAACAGCTCATTTGCACATATTCTTTATTTGTTCTCTATTTGTAACTTTATTTGTATTTTCCAAGTTAAATTTTACTCATTTATCTATTGTTACATATATATATTTATAGCTGTTCTTTCTCTCATGGGGGTGTATGTTGTCACCTGTAACAAGACAAATAGCTAAGTACATCATGTACTGTACCTGGCAAATAAATGATTACGATTCTAACACACTAAGTGTTTCACAGGAGGTCACAGCTAACTGTGTTAAGAGAATAAATGTGTGTATACATTTGCAAAAACAAATACTCCCCAACAAGTATTAGCTGATAAGGTTTGAACAATACTATAAAGAGTGGAACCAACCAGCAGAAATGAGACAAAACTGAATAAATGTAAGAGTAAGAATAGAAGTGAAGGGAAATCCTATGCTTCAGTTATGATGGAATTCAAACACTAACTGGTTTGTTGCAAACACAGACAAGTTGAGCAGCTGCCCGCAGTCAATGAGGAGTAATTTGAAGCAGAAGTTGGAAACAGTTTGTGAGCATTAAGATAAATCATACACGTCAAACCAATGCTTGGAAGAAAGAAAAAAATGTGCCTGTTAAAAGACTGGCTAAAGATTAGGTCCTGATATCTGGTGACTTTCTTGGTGGTGACACTTGATTCTTTATTGGTTAGAGATTATTTCAGCCTAAGCCTACCATCCCGACGCCCCCCCGTAAAATTATGTACTTGGTTTAAACTTTTGCTGAGAAAGGTATTTGAATTGAATTGAAATCTTAAAGTGAAAAATGTATCAAATGCATTTGTACTTTACTATAAATGTTTTGAAAAATAACTTGTTAATGAATAAATAGGAAATGTATTGCACATCATTTATTAATAATTGTATGCATGCATGTCTATTTGTTTCAGACAGCAGAGACATGGCCTCATATTTACTGGGATGTGGATTTGAATCCTTTCCCGTTTTTCAAGCTCTCTCTATATCCATACTGTTTACGGTTTTTGTTCTCCTCCCGCAGTCCCAAAAACACATAGATAGATGAATGAATATCTTTAAATATCCCAAAGTGCTTGATTCTTTCCTTCAAGATTGGACAGGCATCCCATCCAGATTTTACCCTCGCTCTCTTTCATGCACCTCTACTGGATAAGGAAAATATAAAATGTACATACGAATATTCTGCGCTAAAGATATTGCCTAGCTACAGAAATTAACATTAATTAGGTTGTATATGATGCATTTATGGGTGGCATGTAGGTGCCATAGTTAGAACAGCCATCTCACACCTCTGTGACCAGGGTTCGAGTCTCTACCATGGTTCTGTGTGTGTTTTTTCCCCTTCCACAGTCATAAAATATGCTAAGGTGAATCGTTGTGGGCAGATTGGCCATAGATGTGTAGGTGTGACTTGCAATGGGTCGGCACCCTGTGTTAGATTGTTCCTTGCCTTTTGCCCCTTGTTCCAGACTCCTTTGACCCTGCACAGAAAAAGTAAGAATAGAAAATGACAACATGCACCCCATGAGAGAAAGAAACAGCTAATAATACATATAATAATATGCATGTTCCTTTTATTATGAGATGTGTCAAGTCCACAGATTCCTAATCTAACGAAACTATTGTTTAAATTCATTAATTTAATTAATGTCGATTATTGGTATATTTAGGCTTTGGATGTTGTTGCTGTGAATATTTCCTCTGTGCCTAACGCATCATACAGGTGCAGTCGCTTGACACCCTTGCCACTAACTGAGACAAACATCAGGACTGAAATTCATTTCTTTGCAGTTCAACTAGCACAAGATGGGTTTTTTTCTGACAGGTTGGTCGCGTTGGGGGCCGCTGTTTGGTTGCAGTCAACGTTGTGTAAATGAGTTTTTCTGTGGCATTTTTATACGACTGCGGAAAAAATGCTGTAGATGAAGCAAGCAGACTTATGTCCTGGCAGCACAGCAGTACTTTACTGTTAAATGTTTGCATGAAGGTAACATGGGTTTCGTAACATTTTACTGAAAATATTTTTTGACAGAGTAAGAAAGAATTTATAAATTCCCAGGAACATTAATTGCCTTTAATAACAGGTCATGCACAAACCTCTTCCTATGCGATGTCATAGAGCACAGAGCATTTTCTTAATCTTTTATTGCATTTTTTTGAAAGTATATTGCTATCTGATGTATAATTTCAACCAGTGATTTAAATTTTACAATGTTTACATTGCTTTGGAGAAATGACAGTAAAACTGCCAGACCTATCGACTAATGAGACTGAAATTAAATTTTCTTAAATTAAGTCTCTGTGGGCATTCACAGTGGTCCCATGTTCTTGTATTGAAAAGCAGATGAACAGCAGTTTTCTCCAAATTTAATGTCAGTCTTATAATTATAATTGTTTACGCCCTTAGAGCAGAAGTTACCCGACACCGATAGGAGTATTTTCTGACGTTGCCATAGGAGGTATGATACTGTGGCAAGGAAAACTAATTTGGTAGCATTTGCACCATTGGAATCTACTATGTGAAACTGGATCAGGTCACCAGATAAAAGGTATTCTGTGTACTTCAATTCAGTGCACCTGCTCACTGAAATGACTGCAGCCTGTGGGATCTGCTCACCCAGAACTCATAGAGCAGCAGGAGGGAGTCTTGTATGAAAATGGTCTGTCATCGCCATTCTTCATAAAACGGAAAGGGGAATAAAAAAGAAAACATTTATATTGGTCTGGTTACTTTTCTGCCAGATTTAAATATATTCGCATTGTGCTATGCAGTGCAAGTGGACAAACCACCCTAAAAACTGATTCATTGATGAGCATTCATTAGTTAGCTTCAGTAAACATGAATAAAATTGTCGGTCTGGATGCAAGCAGGAATATTCTTTCCCAGTATAACCATTATTTTAAGTTGACCTGGTGTAGACTAAAAAAAAAAAAAAAAGAAACTCCAGTGTCTTAGAACAGCACAAATGTTCAGTTTGTGTAAATTACTTTTTTTGCGATTCATTTCCCATGGAGAGTAATGGTGTTTGGCCAATCAGGATTAATTATTAAGGTGAGCCAACAGCCACTTGGGTTAAATTGGTGACACTGAATTATTTGTCTTGTGGGCAGGAAGCCATCCCTTTAAGTGAGAATCAATAGGCGCAAAGAGGATTGGTGGGGGAAGATGACAGCAGTGACAAATACAAAGACTCTTTACATGGACAGCGGCAGTGGGGAAAAGCGGTGGTACCAAGACTGACAGATGACATTAAACCTTCCCGGCTGCAAATGACTGCAGCATCTTGTTTACTTCAGATGTCACTCCCAAAGGCACAGAACTTTAGCAGGACAAGGTGAACAAAGATTAGCTCCAGTTTCATTTATAAATAACTTTATTTTCTTTATTTGCAGGTGTGGTGATTCCTTTTTCTCCCACAATTCTGTGCCTCTCCCCCACCCTTACTGACCCTCTTTGTGTTGTGGGTTTGCCTTCTTAACTTGCTGCAGTGCCAGAGACTTAACCCCGAAATGTGGTTACGCTGAAGAAACGTGGGAATGGTCTTTAATCAGCCCAATGAATTGTAGCTGAATGTATCTTTCATATCCGCTAATGTGAGCATAAATAATGCAAGTCCATTTTACGATTGGGAACATGCATGTGGAAGGTACACACTAAACATCCAAATGTTGTGTTATTGCAGCAGCGGGCTGGTGTATTTTCGTTTTGTTATGGAATTTCTCAAAAAGGCATTTTCAAAAAACCTTTTTCACATTTTAAAGAAGCACATAGTTTTCAGATTACCACCACTAAAACATCTAAACAGGAAAACCTTATTAGGTAAATAAATTGGTTGTGAGTGATGTCCACAGCCACATCTTTATTTGGAAATAGGTAGACGATTTATTCCATTTCTGTTAGACTTATGGAAATAAAGTATTGTATTTAAATTTCCAGAAAATAACTTATAATAGCAATTAAGAAAAACTTTAGGGGTTTTTCTGTTTATTATTTGAGTGCTTTATTTCAGTTAAATATGAATATTTCATTCTTATACTTTAGGTTTACATTCTTTCCAGTGATATTGGTTAAACTATAAATGCGATTATTTGTTCACGGTATGCATACATTTTAAATAACAGAAAATGATTGATCACAGTAGCGAGCATTAATTCTACATCCATAAGAAATAAGGTTAACGGCTTTGTTGTTTACTGAAGCTATGACCCACTTTCCTTTTCGATATGACACAGTTTTGCCAGTTACCTGTCAACGTAACCTGGGTCCTCAGCAGCTGTCAGTAACAAAAGGAATCCAGTGAGTACAGGTGCTGGTTTGACGGTCTGATCCAGAGAAATAGATGATTCCCAGGCCTGGGCTGCCCAAGCGTTTGGCCTGGGTCGTGTACAAACCCACTAGGCCCTGACACAGCTTGCCGGGGCACTGACCCAGACGGCACGTCTCCCTTCCTGAAGCTGAACATGAACAGTTTTTGACAGAATGGACATTTCTTTCTTTTCTTTGTGCATGGAGTTTACCAGTTTTCTTCATTCCTGAAAACCATAAATCATCTGGATTGTTAGGCATTTTTTTCTCTAGTTTATATAATTACATTCATCCATCCATCCATCCATCCGTCTGTTCTCCAACCTCTTCTTCTTAAAAATTGTCGGCCTGGAGCCTATAACTGATTATCTCATACTATTATAATTGTATATTTAATATTAGGTAAATATTTACAGACATATTTAACTCATATGTAGTGCAAATATGTGTGTGTTTATACACACACACACACACATACGACATAAATATAAGCAAAAATACAGATGTTAAGCATGGTCTAAAACCAACCTGTTCTACAACTGAGACTGATTAAGCAAGTGGGGTTTGGGGAGACTAATCTTCTGATGATTTGTGCAGCTGTGCCATTTCATATAACATTTAGCAGCAGTTATATATGGGAGATGATTATATCATCTGTGTTCATTTCAGTAGTGCTGCTAATTTTTCCAGGACACATCTGGTTTTTCACTGCACATTTTTCCCCTTCTTTCAGTACACACTATGAATACATAAGACATCATCTTTCCAGATTTTCCCCAGATATTTCAAACCATACATTAAGATTTATAAATCATCTGTGAATACTTAACATCATTTTACTTGAAATTATTCAGATTGTTCTATTGTTTGACTAAATATTTAAATAACCTCCTCCAAGCGTGTTTCATAGGTGATGGAAATATTTATTTACATAGTTATTTGTTAACAAGCTCTGGAGGCTCTGCACAGGGATCAGGAACCTGCTTGTAGACGGACAAACATGCCGGTGGCAAGAATCGTCTGTGTCCATGGTAAAAAAAAAACTATGTAGAATACATTTTTTAATACCACATCTGGGGTAAACTGCATTTTGATCAAAAGGGCCGTCAGAATGGACCCCTTGCTCTGCATTTCACCACATTTGCTGTTGTTAGATGTCAACTTCAAATCAATGCACATTTTGTTTCCGTAGCCCCGAATAAATGTTAATACTGTGACAGCAACTCTAATTGGAAGTACAACAAGTGCAGCTTTTTTGTGATGAACAATGCACTTCTGTCAGTGACCCAGATATTGCCAGAGATGCAGTTCACAGTTAAAAAAAGTCAGAGTGAGTTGTATTAATGTCCGATTCAGAGACCCTGGACTTCTGCATTTTGAGTGAGGTAATCAGCAATGGACAAGTAATCAGGCCAACAAGTTATCTGATTATTTTTTAAAAAGCCTCAGGACAAATGGTTTACAGATTTTATAAATTTAAAGACACTGAGATTCAAGGAGGCTGAAGGGTGGCTAGTCTAAGCTCTTAAACCTCCTATACAATTAGTTTTCTTTCATTTACAACCTAGCTATGACCTTAATCGTCACTGTATTTCTGTAGAGTTAGGAGGAGCTTCTATCCTCATGCCGTAAGACTTCTCAATCAGGACATGACACCACTACCTCTCAAATATCATACAGGGGATGCATAAACTGCATGGACACAATCTACTTATCAAGGCAAACTTCAATGCGCACTGCACTTTGCACAACAGTCATCTAATGCATCACCACTTGCCACTTTTTTAATATACATTGTATATATTGTTAAATTCATTTTGATTGTCTGCTTTTTTTATTTATATTGTCTGCACTTTTTTGCACAATTTTTGGATCGGTCAGGGATCATTTCACTACATGTTGTACTTGTTACAACTAAGTATGTGACGAATAAAGAATCTTGAAATCTAGAGATTTAAGCAATTTTATCACTCTTAACCGATTTTTTTAAAATCACACAATAAGATTAATGCTGGCCATCTGTGTGCAATAAGTGTTTCACATGATTTAATAAAACACACAAGCCTCGGTAAGGTCACACAGCTTGTTAGTGCATACCACAGCAATGAAGTTGTCGAAAAGTTCACGCATGAGGGGTCTGGTGCTTCATAGGGGGAAAAAAAATCCTGCTTGGTATTTGGGAAATTGACGCAAAGCTGCAATGGGAAAAAAAAGTTTTGAAAGGTTAATTTCAGTAAAATATAAATTGGGGGAAAAATGCAACTCACACATAAATCTCAACTGAGTGCAAAGATAAAGTAATACAATCCCTAATCATAAATCATTATGGTGAAAGGAGTTACAGGAAAGCTGTTCAGGAGACATATGAAATAAATAAATAAATAAATAAATAAAACGACAAACACTACAATGGCATTTGAAAATATGCAAGTGGATGTTCCTGAGAATACCGTGGAGAAACTGGAAAAAAAAAACCAGTGGGAAGCCTTGATGATTACGGTTAATGATGAAAAATTTTGCAGTAAAAAAGTCAATAATACTGCATGATGCAGATAAGTCACGACTTGACTGTTAGCTTAACTAGCTTAAGTCCTTTTATACTAACAATTAACTGAATGTCTGTTTTGGTTAAATATTATACATTTCAAGTGCCCATGTTTTGCATCTGTTTCAATTGGCCTACAAATGTGGATGACATCATGTCCAGAAGAATTAACAAAATAACTATAGAAGTTTTATTTCAAGACTTAACAGATTTTATCCCAATGCAGTAACAGGGCTGAACTAGTCACTAAAGGAATCTCATAGCCCCCATGCACCGCAGTTTTTATAGTACTTAATTTGTAGTTTTCACATATTTGACTATTTTACACATTTTGTTACAAATTACATGCCTTGCCTTTTCATTTGCACCGTTCAGGAAGTTGCTATCCCAATGTCATTGTGCTATCATGCACAATGATGATAATGAACTGAATCTTGAATCAAGTCCTCAAACTCTGTTGCTGACATGCATATAGTGAACCAATCCTTAACACAGCTCAAGCTTTAATGAAAACAATGGGAATAATCATAAATTGCACAAGTTACTCAAAAAAAAAAACTGAATATCTAATATAAACCAGAACAGAGCACAGTAGGTTCTCCCATGAAATAGTACCCATCTTGGCTGCCTCTTATGAACTACAGAATTACCCATATTCAAGGTATTACTGTACTTTACAGAAACCTTAGATATTTAAAAGAATAATGCTCAGGTCCCTAATTCTCAATTAAAGGACTAAACACATCCCAATCCATTACAGCTACAATCGTATTAGCATTAAATTGTGTGTTTTTGGTTTTACCTTGGCCAGTGTGATCATTTAAGGCTTACGCTGCAGGCAGATCTATAACAGAATTACTCTATCTGTATACATTTGCCAAATACTACAACTCCAGTAAAGGAAGAGAAAGGTAAAAGATGTCTACTTCGGTAGGTTAATTGCAATGGATTTCAAAGGCAAGCTTCCACCAAGGATGCGCCAATCTATTTGTCAGCACATTCTATTCAGCCAACTATTTGACCACAGAAATAGCAGAAAACTAATTAGTAAAGTGTGAAAAAAAATACAAACAAATGTTGATATACAGCACTTTTTATATGGGAAATCAAAAACAGGTATAAAGAACATTATCTTTACTTCGATATTCTCTAAGAAACTGATAACATCTATCCCCAGGATAGACAGAATATTTACACAAAGAAATAAAGCATTTATTTTTCAATATTTTAATAAATGCTGCATACTTTCAAGAAAAGAGCCATCTTAAATTGAACATAACAAAAATCAGCATTAAAAATGAAAAACCAAAACTACATGCATTGCATGCAAGCACAATGTCATTTTTATCTGTAGTCTTGACAAAAACAAGACATTCCATTTTATTAATCAATCGAAATTATTGTAAAATAAATATGGTAAGCGGACAAGGTACTAAGTTACAACTGAAGTACAAATCCTTGAACTAATATAGCAGCTACTTGAGAAAAAAAGATGTTCCTTAATGAAGAACAAGCATGAAATCAGTATTTCACTCATGTTATTCATGACTTGTTCTTTAAGTAGTTTGTTGAGGAGTTCACAAAGATTTACATACATTTGGATTTAAAGGCCTTAAAGTTGAGTTGCACTCAAAGAAACCAATTTAATTTCTGGGAAACGGCAGAGCGCTAAAGAGCATTTCATCTGATTCTGATGGTAGTAGGTAGTTTTGTAAGTCAGTCTCATGGGAGGGCTTTAGGCCAAACACAACAAAGATTGAAAGTGGTTAACCTAAAGAAACCGTTAAGCTCGAAAACGTAAAGCAAATAAAACCACAGCAAACGCTACATCCTGAATCTCTTGGCGATGGGGGTCCAGCCACTTCCCTGAACACATCTCAAGCATGCTCATTTCTCCTGAATCCACACAGCTGACCCTGTTTAAAGCCCAACAAGGCGATTAGTCCAATCTGGAGCAGCTGGGTTTTATTAGCTTTCCTTAAGTGTGGGGTTGGTGACCAGTCACCATATAAACATAAGAGATCAATTGCACTTAGCCCTATGCTGCTACTATACATCAAGCCGGCTTAAAAATGATATGTTGCAAGAACAAGAATAAACTGTGATAGCGTTAAAGACAAAAATTGTTGTAACATGCTGCTACTATTCATGTACTAATTGCTACCTAAAGTAGCTCACCACATCTGGCCATCACAGACATGATGGAGAAAAGTGGTAGCAGTAGCACTGTGATGTTTTAGCACTATTGTCAGCATTACAGAATCAGCTGTTGACTCTGGGGTCTGATAGAATGCTTAATCAAAATCGGAAAGTTAAGGATTTTTGAATGTTTTGAATGCTGTTATAGCTTAGTAAAATTTAGATTACGTTAATGTACAGTTTTGACAATATGGCTGAGTGTGCTGCTCTAGGAAAGAAATCGTTAAAAAAAAAAGAATGAAGGTCCTATTTTCTACCGGTGCAAAGCTCTCTTTCAAGGATTATATTTAGTTGCCAATAACCTTAGACAATGCTGTAAGGGAGGGGCATCGCCGACCCGTTCACACACTGATGATCGCACGGAACCCATGTAGCTCGGGTGCTCTCCCCTCACCATCACACAATACACCGATGCTGCCTGTACTGCGGGGAGTCGGGACACACTATCTGAACCTGCCCCATTTACCCATTGCACCCAGAAGACTCCGTTAAGGTAGGCATATCTGATCTTGTGGGCATGTCCCAGGTACTATTTACCGTGCCTGTCATTATCACCTATGGGGGTGGGACAAATAACCACTAGAGCACTGTTGGATTTGGGAGCAGCAGGAAATTTCATGGATCTTACCGTAGCCTGACAATTAAGGATCCTTCTGTAGGCACTTTCAACTCTTGTTGCAGTCCTGGGCGTAAGTAGAGAGCCCCTGCATGGAGGGAGGGTCACCCATCGCACAGGATCATTGACCTTGAGAGTGGGGGTCCTCCATGTAGAAACCATTAACTTACTGGAACTTCCTAATACTAGGGACCCCTTAATCCTGGGCCACCTCTGGTTACAGGAACATAACCCTTATATCCACCCCCTGGTGGGGGCACCACTCCCTCATGATCACCTTTTGCCCCTTGTCCTTGAACAAGGAAGAAGCTATGGACCCCTATATCTGTGAGGGCCCAGGTAAAATTCCTAGGCTACCTCATTCAGCCAGGAGCGGTTGCCATGGATGAGGGAAAGGTCACTGCCAGTAAGGAGTGGCTCCAACCACACACCATCAAGAAGCTCCAGTGGCTTCTGGGGTTTTCCAAGTTCTACCGCAGATTCATCAGGAACTTTAGCCAGGTGGCTGCACCACTTACTTCCCTCATGAGTGAAGGCAAGACCTGTCTCCAGTGGCCTCCGGAGGCAGCGATTGCCTTCCGGAAACTGAAGTTTGTCTTCTGCTCCGCTCCCATCCTTCAGCAACCATGTCCAGAACCCCCCTTCGAGATGGATGTGAATGCCTCCAAAGCAGGAATAGGACCTGTCCTCCTCCAAAGACACCCGTTAACTGGTCGGCATCATCCATGTGCCTATTTCTTCAAGAAATTCTTTCCAGCTGAGTGTATCTATGATGTAGAGGATCGAGAGCTCCTGGCTATCAAACTCACCCTGGAGGAATGGAGGCACTGGTTGTAAGGGGCTCAAAACTCTTTCCAGGTCTTCACAGGCCATCCCAATCTGGAGTACCTCCAGAACGCCAAGTGGTTGAACCCCCGACAAGCACGCTGGTCCATGTTATTCATGCAGTTCAACTTCAAAGTCTTCTACTTACCTGGTAAGAAGAACACTAAGGCCGGCGTGCTTTCCCGGCAGTTCAATCCCCTGGAGTCTGAGGACAAAACCGTGTCCATCCTGGCACCCACCTGTTTCGCCACCACTATAACCTGGTCAGTCGATGAGACCACCCAAGCTGACAATGAGCGTCTACCAGATGACCCCCGAGTAAGTTGTATGTAACCGACCTACACCACTCCCCTGTTATAGAATTTCAGGACAGTCGAGGGTCTCTGCTACCTGATGGTTGGTTGCTTGATGATACTGGTGGCCAAGGTGGATAACGGAGGTGGAGAGGTATGTGGGTCAGAACTCTTCCTGCTTTCAGCTCCTGAGTATGTACCGCATCTGTCCAACATTCCACATTTTGCTCCTGTCTGATAAAGTAGCTGTTCCACTTCCTTACAACTTAAAGGATGACTCAAAGGTGTTTGAAGTTTGTGCCCTTTCGAATCCCACCACTGAGTGGGAGTTCTTCAGTATCTGGTGGACTGGGAGGGGTTCGGTCCGGAGGAAAGCTCCTGGGTACCCTTGAAGGACATCCTGGACCCTGAAATGATTGCTAATTTCCACCACACCCACCTGCCCGAGTAGGTTCACAAAAGGCACCAAGCAAGACCCAGACCAGCACCATGTTGGTGGAATTGAGGCAAATGTTATGGGAAGAGCCTGCTGCTTTAAAAGAACATGGCATTCTGGGCGCGCACGGGTGTGGGCACACGAAAAAGAAAATGAGCTTTGTTGTTCACCTGTGGTGTTGTTTTCCAGTGGTTGGTTTCATCAGATGTTGGACTAAGAGTAAGCAGAAGAAAAACCCTTGTTCCCTATGGAATTGCTTTACTGTACTTGCGAAGGGAGCCACAGGCACACCCGCATCTCCTAAACCACAGTTCATTGGCACCATTTGCCTAAGAAGAGGAGAAAGGGTAGCGGTTAAGACTCCATTAAGCAGGATAATGGTGGTGGCTAGTGAGGCACCTGGGAAGTCACGCAGCAGTATGGTAAAAGGAAATTCTAACACTAACACTTTTTGTCAGGAGCTATGCAGGCTATCCCAAGCGATGATGTAGTGTATGCGCACTTAGGGAAGCAGGCAAATGGGGGATATGCCATTTTTAGCAGCACCAACCCCTTTGTCAGTAGTATGGCACTCACCTTGGCTGCATATGGGGTTACAGAATGTGAACCTTGTCCTTTAATGCCCTGGGCACCCAACCCACTGCTTCCAGCCTTAGGCAACCTGTTCATTATACCACAGGAACAGCAAATCCCAGAAGGCGGCAAGTTTATGGCTGCATCAGGCCAGAGGTTGACTCACCACCTTTTTTCACAGGGAATGGCTAATGTGTGAATTATTGTTCAGAGCAGGTGGAAATAAAATCCCACCAATTCTCTACACTCTCCGTATGTGATGATGATGCTGATAGAGGGAATGAATTCCCACCTTAAGACCAGGAGAGTTCAATGGGACTGGGTCATAGAGAGATTTCCTCCACTAGTTCAAGAACTGTGCTGAAGCTAACCATTGGACAGAGAAAACAAAGGTTGTGCTGCTGAGACATAGCCTCGTAGGGCAGTGGGTATACACATTCGCAAAAATCCTAGGTCGGGCTGCTGGGGTAATTCTGGCCTCATGGAGGAAATTGATCGAGCATATAGGCCAATCCTGGCGGATGCAGCCACCACTAGGACCGAGTCAGAGACTGGTCTGAGTTGAAAGAACCACAGTAGTGGAACCATATTGTGAGTATGTTCTGCAAGGAATCACCCCACAGGATGGCAAAAGAAAAACAGTAGGCTGTGGATCAGTAGGTGCAGCAGAGCTTGAAGGCCGGTGTAGCCTCCCCCAGCAACAGCAGTTAGGCAGCCCCTATCGTAATGCTGAGGAAGATGGACCAGAGTGCACAGCTATGTGCAGATTACAGGGATTTAAACCTTAAAAGACACTTTCCCCCTGCCACACATTCAGGACATACTGGACACACTTTCAACTGCCTAAAATAAGGTTACTGGCAGGTGGAAATGACCCCTAGGGCTGGCAAAGCAGCAGCATTCTGCACCCAAAAGGTTCTTTATGATTGGAATGTGATGCTCTTTGGTCTCTGCAATGCACCAGGCACATTCCAGAAGCTGATGGATTATGTGCTCAAGGAGTTGCAGTGGGAGATATGCCTAGTATAGCTCGATGGGACAGGAGGTGCGTCGAATATTGGAGAGCCTGGGGCAGATGTTTTTTAGACTGCACAAGGCTAACCTTAAACTGAAGCCATCTAAATGTGGCCTGTTTGTGGAACAGGTAGCATATCTGGGGAACATTGTTTCAGCCCAGGGTGTGGCCACTGACCCACAGAAGGTCCAGGTGGTAAGGGAGTGGCCCACACCATGGAACATTAGTGTGGATCACCAGTTCATCGGCCTGGCATCCTATTACAGGTGGTTAAAAAAAGATTTTGCCACTATAGCCCTGACTGGACAGTGGAATGCCAAGAGGCCTTTGAAGATTTGAAAGGGAGGTTGACCTCACCACCAATCTTGGGTTATGCTCTGGTCACTAACACCAGTGACTTTGGGATCAGGGTGGTGCTCTCTTAGCAACAAGGGGGTGAGGAGAGGGTGTTAGCTAATGTGAGTAGGAAATTAACAAAACAAAATTACAACTTCTGGGTAATCTACCGCTCAGGTTGCAAGTATAAGAATGCAGATGCCTTGTCCAGAAAGCCCTGCCAGCCATCGTGCCCTTGTACCATATTAAAACCTAGTCCTAGCGAACATCAGCCACTGCAGAAGGCTATACTGTGTGATCTACATACAGAGCCTTCTGCTATGGCCCCTGAGCTAGCATTAGTGGTGGTAGTAGGGGCTGAGTGTAACAAGCTATCCAGCTTTCCGAGGGAAATTCTAATGGAGAACAACTAACAATTTCACAGTAGCATAAGTAGTCTGGCTGAAGCAGGTCACATTCTACTTTTCCAGGGCTGGACCCAGGAGCAATCAAGGATTGCCCAAAAACCCACCCTAGGAAGATCACACAGGCCGCCATGGGCAGCATTCAGGTCGCGGCAGCCATGGAAAGAATTGCTGCCGACCTGGGGCCTTTGAATGAGAGAGTGAGACATAACTGATACATATTAGTAGTTCAGGACTATTTCAGTAAGTGGGTGGAAGCATACCCAAATAGCAATCAATGAGCAACCACAGTCATACCATCTACAATGACCAGGGCACTAATTTTGAGTCTGGAGTATTCCAGGGAATGTGCAAACTGCTTAACCAATGGCCAAGTGGAATGGTTTGATGCTACCCTGCAGAAAATTCTGGCCAGCACAGCAGAGAGGTGTCCCTCGGATTGGGATGCAATGATAACCGTACACCTTACTGGTTTACCGGGCAACCAGACACAGTTCTACCCAACATGATGCTCTTTGGCCACGAGTTGACAAAGCCCAAAGATCTGTTTATTCGACTGCCCCCAGACGATGGAACTATCAAAGCTCTCCCCAGTACATTATGGAGCTGCAAGAGAGGTTGGAGCTCTTATATCAGCTGGCCAGGGATGCCCTGGGGAAATCTGTGGAGCGTGCAATGAAACAATGTGACAAAAACGTCTGTCAGGTTCGATATAAGGTTGGTGACGCAGTGTGGGATCTTGTGAAGGGTACCAAAATGGTGAAAAATTACGTCCGCAAGTTTCTGTCTGCCTATGCTGGGTCATATTTTGTATTAGGGCTGTTAGTTGATTTAGTCTACTGTATCCAGAGTAACATCAGGGCTGATGCCAAAGTGGTCCACTATGATATGCTGAAACCCTACCACTCCAGGCTGTGGCTGGACTGCAGTTGGGCTCTACAGAGTGCCAATGCCTGGGCACCAATGGAAGTACCACCATCCGCACCCACTGAAGATCTGTCTGACAGCCACCTTACGCCGCTGAACTTGTGGGACAAGGCATCACAACAAGGGGACCTAGAGTCCCCACTCATTGATCCCCATCTCTGCACTGTTGGGGTGCCCAGGCAGCTGGGGGTTAAGGGCCTTGCTCAAGGACACACAGACATGCTGAGGCTGAACCGGCGACCTTGTGATTACAGGCACACAAGCTTAGCCCACTGAGCCACACGCTGCCTCCACTATGTTACTATGTTAACTTCCCTGGTGTGCCCTATGGCTCTCGTTTGAGTTTATTTACGATGATCTCTGTTTTCTAGAGTGACTCTGAATAATGCGCAAACTAAATTTTACTACCTTCTATGGAATTAATGTGACTCGATGGAGCTTTGGCTAAACAGGGATTTATACTATAATTCCTTTCAACACTGTTCCGTTATTGTTAATGTTAACTATGATGGGATGATGTTAAGGTGCTAATCATCATCCAGAGTGGGGATAGTTTTATGGGATGAGCCTATTGTTTTAAAATAACATGGCATTCTGGGTCTGGGGGTGCGCAGATGCAGAGATGCAAAAAACAAAAAAAAGAAGAGCTGTGCTGTTCAAATGTGGTGTTGTTTTTCCAGTTTTTGGTTTTGTCGACTGTTGGATTAAGAATAAGCAGAATAAAAACCCTTGTTCCAGTACCAGTACCAAATTGTTTTACTTGACCTGTTTGTTGCCAAGTGGAGTGTGACACAGGCAGACCCGCATCTCCTGAACCACAGTACGGAGGCATAGCAGGATTGGGAAGGCAACACATATACTGAACAAAAATATAAACGCAACACTCTTGTTTTTGCTACTATTTTTCATGAGCTGAACTCAAACATCTGAAATTTTTTCTACATACACAAAATACCCATTTCTCTCAAATATTGTTC
>JAODUD010000033.1:9040714-9055207 GCA_026784285.1 Stomatorhinus walkeri | reverse complement strand
TCCGATGTTTGAGTTCAGCTCATGAAAAATGGGAGCAAAAACAAGAGTGTTGCGTTTATATTTTTGTTCAGTGTATGTAATGTTTTTTAGAAGTACCTGTAATGTGGAGTGATCCAGATGATGTGAAATGTCTTGGATTCTGAGAACTGCACTCATGGAATGCCTCTTGTAATTATATATAATCTTATATAAAGCTATATATATCTATATGTATTTCTTCATTTTTACTCCATTTTCAATTATACCTCAACAAGGATTTGATTAGAATTCAGAAATGGTGCTATCTGTCTGGAAGTTGGAAGGATATGTCTCAGCCATCGAGAATCAAACCTATATATAGTCCCGTACCAAAGTACAATTTCACCTCTGAGACAGACAGGTGCTTCTTACTGTAACATGGACAGCAAACAACTGGGAAAAAGGAAATAAACAAAAAATAAACTTGTCTCTGGCAATTCAGTTATTCATGGTCAATCCAACACTTTTTATTCATTTCTATCTTGAGGTTTCACATAAAACTCAGTTATCCCCTAAATGGCACATTTTGCTAAATATTACAATAGCATGATAAACTTATTTGTAAATGGCTTCTCTATGTCTTGTGCTATTAGAGCGCAGCCAGTCATGATGGTGAGCCTGGTTCCAATTCAGGAAATTGTACTTTTGCAGCCGAAGATTTTCTACTCGGAGCTTATCTAAATGATCACCTAGGGAGATGCATGCATATCACCTACATCTGGCTCAAAGTTACTGTTTAATAAAGTGCAATGAGAGGAATCTGCCTATTGTTATACTAAGGTGCCAATGAATCAATGTGTATTCGTCTGGAAATGAAATATGTTATTACCAGCTTCGCAAGAACCTCCTGGGATGTCCACAAATAGCCAAATAGTGTAAAATTCTGTACGTTTCATGAACATTATCCTACCTAAGAGTATTTCTATGATGCATTTCTTTTTGCTTTCAATTTAATACAAATTATTACAGTAAACGTAATATTATTCAGAATTCATCATTCAACCTTTGAACAATCATATCATCTCATATACAGTATGCAGCTGTACAAAACACCATCTTCACCTATAGTGATCAGCCAAAACATTAAAACCACTGACGGGTGAAGTGAATAACACAGTCACCTCTTTGCAAATGGCACCTGTCAAGGGTGTCATTGTATATAAGGCAAGTGAACAGTCAGTTCCTGAAGGTGATCTGTTGGAAGCAGGACAAATGAGCAAGTATATAAATCTAAGCGACATTGACAAGGGCCAAATTATGATGGCTAGACAACTACCTCAAATAACCTGCAAAACAACCGGTCTAGGGAGTGTTTCTGCTATGCAGTGGTCAGTCCCTACCAAAAGTGGTCCCGGAAGGCCAACCCAGTGTACCAGCAACAGGGTCATAGGTACCCAAGGCTTATTGATGCACATGGGGAGTAAATTCTAGCTTGTCTGGTTCAATCCCACAGAAGAACCACTGTAGTACAAACTGCTGAAAAAGTGAAAACCGGCTATAATAGAAAGGTCCCAGAATACACAGTGCATCACAGCTTGCTGTGTATGGGGCTGCATAGCTCTAGACAGGTCAGATGCCCGTGCTGACCCCTGTCCACCACCGAAAGCACCTACAATAGGCGCATAAGCATCAGAACTGGAACATGGAGCCAGGGAAGAAGGTGGCATGGTCTGATAAGTCACGTTTTCTGTAACATCATGTGGATGGTCGGGTGTTTGTGTGTCATTTACTTGGGGAAGTGATGCACAATAGGAAGCAAACCAGTGGAGGAGGTGGGCAATGTTCTACTGGGAAGACCTGGGTCCTTGCATTTATGCAGATGTTACTTTGACCTGTTCCAACAATTTAAATATTGTGGCTGACCAAGTACACCCCTTTGTGGCAGAAGTACCGATAGCAATGGCCTCTTTCAGCAGGATACTGTGCCTAGTCATGCTGCAAAAATTGTTCAGGTTTGGTTTGAGGAATATGAATATGAGTTCAAGGTATTGGCTTGGCCTCCAAATAACCCAGAATTCAATCCTATTGAGCAACTGTGGGATGTGCTGGGCAAACAGGTCCCATGCATGGAGGCCCCACCTAACACCAGATCTGCTGCTAACATCTTGGTGCCAGATACCACAGGATCCTTCAGAGATGCCATGCCTCGATGAATCAGATCTGTTTTGGAGGCACAAAAGAGAACTAAACAATATTACGCAGGTGATTTTAATGCCATGGCTGATTGTTGTATATCATTACTTTTCAGGGGAAAAAATCAGGAGACAGGACATTATTAAAATTAAAATTGCAAAGAAAATGAAAGAATTGAAAAGCTTGAAATTAGGTAGAATGCTTTGTTGGAAATCTTGTTTTTATTTGGTTTAATGTCCTTTGTTCAGTCTCAATCCAACCATCTTGACAACATCTATACCCCAATTAGTGAGAAATGAATAAGGATCAAGGAATAAGGTTGGGTTTTTGCTTCACTTCATTAAATATCTTGCCAGCATCTAAAGCTTAATGCCATACCTCTGACCTTTACATGTCAGTAGATTCTTGCTGAACATCTGGTCTGTACTTCTGTCTGGGATCTTGTTCCCATTTTCACCACTCACTGTCAACTGATTGTAATGGATTAATTTGTATGAGACATTACAATGACAAATTGCATCTGGACATTCAAATCAGCTCTCGTTTTAAATTAGCCACTGGACCAATGGGGATGGACGGAATAAGGTTGCCCAATAAGGTTTATTTCTGCACACTTGATCTGCCTTCAGGGAGTTCTTTTTTCAGGTGTTTCGCCCCTGGCTTGCCACAGGGGACTTTCAGCTACTTCCTTGACCGTATTGTAATATCTACATCATATTTAAGTAGTTTAACCACAAATTGTACAGATAGTGGTTTTATGTCAAAATAATACAAATGTTGTTAAATAATTTAATCTCTATACCTGTAACTGTGGTGAACTGTCTCCCAACACTGGGAGCCATGGATTTCTGCATGTTTATTTGCATAAGCTGGATGAAATGTAGAGAAGTGGATTTTGAGTTTCCATGATTCCAAGTAATACTTCTTTCAGTTGAATGCCCAGAAAAAAATAATAATAAAAAAAACTTGTAGGGATGAAAATGATTTCCCTGTATATTATCATTTTTAAACAAGTATATGTAATAGATTTACCATCGAGAGTGAAGTTTAAATAAATTTTGTTTAAACCACTTTCAGAGCTGATGCAGAGTATACTTCTACAGTCCAACAGGACAATATGGCACATGAAGGGTCACATGATTCAGAGAGATTGCACGCGTGGTAGCCATCTTGTTGACTTTGCTTGCCGATGAAAATCAGCGTTAATGTTCTGTGTTTGCATTTTAACTAAAATTCTATCTGCTAATATTCTCTCATCCCCCCCCCACCCCCCTTTATTGTCATCCTGTCTCCCACCCTCCAAATTTATGGACAAGATCGCAAGTTTAATCACCATTGAATTAAGTTAATTTAACTGTTGATTAGCTGACTAAATACTGTGTCATGACAGCAATGGCAGAATGAACTATAACAAAGCTCTAATGAAATTTAGTATTTCACACATTGTGAAGCCCATTTAATCAATACTGTCAAATTTAAATTTGGAAAAAAAATATATACCATAGTATTATGGAAAATATTTATGGTCTGATTGTTATGAATCATATTCTCAGAAGTATCTTATATATAGTTTAACTTGTGAATTCATTTATATATATTTTTTTAAAAATTGGTAATGTAAGCAAAAAGTCCACTGTTTTTATAATTACATTTCCAATTTCCATAACACTGCAGTTGCCTCAAAAGACATAAACTTGTGCATGTGTAGATGTCTCACTATATGCTAACTTTCGCATTAATAATATTCATATAACCGTCGTTGTTTTTATGAACTGCTCTAATTTGCAATCACATCTGCTGCTTAGTGTAGCAAAAAACTGAAGCATAGGGATAGCAGGATTTCTCATCTTACTACTCTCAGCTCCAAACAAGTGGAAAAACAATGAAATATTAGCCACATGGTGCCATTACATTGGAAAATCCAATATCCTCTTGGTTATTTGCTAAATAACTCATAAAATATCCAAAATCACCATAGCAAGGAATAATTTGAAGTTTTCAAATGGAATTAACTGGTTTATTTTCAGTAATTCAGATGAAATATTTGCTTTTTAAAGGTCTGCTTCAAAAATCAACTAGAACATGACAATTCTGGTTTATTCTGGAGCCTGAATCCTAATAGCTATTCAGAAATTCAGACCGTGTATTCTGGCACTAAGCTTTTTTTTTCCTCCATTCAAAAAGTAAATGTCACAGAATATACCCCCAAAAGGCAATCTACTAATGGTTAGCTGAAAGAGCTAATGATACACTGGCAGATAAAAAGGGCGGATTGAATGGAGACGGTCATAGCAACCTACAGCATATTTTGTGATACCACAGATAACACTCCCCAAAGCATTTAGAATGCTCACCTTGTAACATTAACAATGGATATATTGTAGCTATCCAATGAAGATGGCCTATGTCCATTTTCTGGTGATTGTGATTTTTTACTGTAGATAGAATATGCTCACTCTCCCCTGACTACTGATAGCGTTTGACATCTAAATGATCAAAGAAAATGTATTTTTTGGAGTCCTATACCTTCATCTAATATTTATTTGTACTAGTTATTTGTGTCAGTCAGTATGCATTGCTTTATATCACTAATTTTAATGACAGCGTTGGGGGATAGCCAGCTAACTAGCATCATTGTTAATTGTCAATGTCAAGCAAGATTAGTTTGTGTCCTGTTGAAAGTGACATATTTGCCTCACTGACAACAGTCCACATAAGTCCATTTGAAACATTAAACCAGTCACTGATGACTGTAAGATAAGTTTTGATTTGTGGTGCTAAAGCTCATTACGTTTTAGGTTCATTTTTTTAGTTTTGTTTTATGCTTATGAAATAATGGATTTTTGGAGATGCGCGTCTTTCATCGGATGGCAATGATATGCACAAACAAAGCATATGGTGCTGGCAATATACCTTCCATTACGAAGAAGGCTATATAACACAAAGCATGTAATGATTCAAGCAAATCACTTTGCTGTTAAATGACTCCTTTTCTCATTCTTGGAAGGATACAGTTCCCGAGTCAGCTTTGGCTCCACACAATGTTGGTGTGTATTATGACAGTCTTGTGCAGGCTGAATGTTTTGGCTTGAACTCACCAGACACCAAGGCCTACAAAATGCGTTGGTAGTCTATTGGAGTAATATAGTTGTCTATAGATAATTCTATGTTGTGCATACACATGATTCACTGTGTTCAATACATAGCTGTTTGCCTACTTAACAGAATGAGTATGCTTTAGGGCATATCCATTTGGTCTACCCTGAATATGAAGGCTTTCCAGCTAACCACCTTGAAATATGGGGATTACTGACCCACCATTTTGATGGACCTCTTGGTCACCCAATAAGGCCAAGCTCCTTGAAACAGGAAGAAACTAATAGTCTGGATAAAGATGAGTTTAATGACAAACATCACAAGTCCCATCTTGTTTTAATGCTATGCTTGACAACAGCTTTATGGTGGGAGGGGTAGTGGCCACTCAGCAGAGGGGGGTGACTTTTTAGATACGAAACCAGGAATGAAATTAAGCAGAAAACACTTATACTTTAAGAACATATAAGACAGTTTTTTTTATACTTTTATTTGCTGTTTCGAAGACTGGGTACACAGAAGATGCTGTGGGAAAAACTTGTGACATGTCACCGTCGCGGAACTGATCAAGACAAGGTTTATATCAATTCTTCCTAAGCTTCTGAGCTTTCATCAGGGAGAGAAGTTTCAAAAATGCTTATAAAACCCATGTTAATATGTCTTTGAGTGTGAATTTGTTTTCAATTCAAGTTAATCCATGTGAGTATAAATTGGTTTGTTTTTAGTTAGTATCTCGTGACTGTCAGAATTTAAGCTAAAGCATATTTGTGAATGGTTTGGGTGTTTTGAACCTTTCCTTTAGGGAAAGTCCGACTACCTATGCTCTTTTCAAATAGGGGGAATGGGCTAAAACTCTCCTTGAAGACAAAAGACCACCATTCCTATATAACTCAGCATCTATTACAGGCATTGAAAGAACCTCTAGCAGATGCCCTCTGTAAGGAAGAGTCCTATTTGCTACCCCCTTTCTTGGTGACAACACAAGTAACAATAATTATATTTTAATTCTATTATACTTGCCCTGAGTATGATGGTAAACTCCATCCAGCCCTGGAAACATTCCTCCAACTTCACACCACTGGTCAGACTCCAAGATCAGGCTGTTCCTAATGAGTTTACACACAGTTTGTGTGAGAAACTTGCAGTCTTGGGTGCGAGTGCTGATTCTAATGTGACATGGGATACCTGAAGGTTGCTGAGGGTGGTGCTGATGTTGCCAGTGTTTCCAGAAGGAGGTGTTTCATCTTACAGGGGACCCTGCATATTCTTGAGAGGAGTCACAGTGCATTACTTGATGGCAACTCCAGTCTGTATCGGGAACTGAAAAGGATGGTTGTGAGGGCTCTGGGGACAGAAATGGAGACGTTTGTTAGAGAAATCTGTGGGCAAGTGACACACCATCCATGGTTCAGTGACCCATGTCCTGAGGAATCAAAGCAATATGCACATCCAAAACTCTTCCTTGGAGAGTCACAGTCAGGGCAGGTGATGGAATTGTCCTTATAGATGACACTCCTACCTTGAGGGGTCGCTTAAAGCTGATCCTCCAGCTAAGATATTGAACTTCCATGGGTTCACACTTCTTGAGGGTGATCTTCTGATTAGTTGTGAGCCACCCAATCTCACAGGCACACAGGTGGTGAACCAGCAGGAGGTAGGGATGGGTGCAGGCATCTGTGGTATCTGGGGTTAACTTCTCCAGGCTGGTGGTAAGGCTGTCCTTCTGGCATTGCAAGCAGTCTTTGCTTCCATTTGGGAATCTCAGCTGACTGGAAAACAGGACTTGTTGTCCCTATCTGGAAAATGAAAGGTTTGCGGCAAGTATATTGGGATAACACCGATCTCAGTGCCAAGTAAGGTCCTTGCAAGGGTCATCCTGAACAGGATCCGTGGTCACTTGCCTGCCTACCAGCAATCTAAGGCAATCTAAGAAGTCTACCATTGACCACATCTTGGTACTGAGAGTTTGCCTTGAGCGCAGATGTATATATCGGCAGAGTTTCTTTGTAGCCTTTGTCGATTTTCATAAAACGTTCGACTCAAACATCCTGAAACTTTTGGGGAATCACTCTGAAGTTGCTAGATGTCAAGTTCACCCTGTACAGTAGAACTGTGAGTGCTATGCAGAGTGTATTCTTCCTGGTTAACTCTGGGGGTAATGTTGATGAAGTACGATCCACTGATCTTCACTTTTCCAATGATGCTGTGAATATGAAATTTTCACATTAGTGAGAATGTTTCACCTCAAAGCCTCACAAATGTAATGGGGTTCCCCAATTTAACTAAAGACATAGAGAAGAGGAATGCCAGTTCAATGGATTTTAAATCTGGCCATTTTCTTCCTTTCTTTGTTAGCTTGTTCAATTGACTGCATTAGCGGTGCTAGTCACATGCTGCCATTTGGCTTTTTTCACACCAGCAGGTATACTACCAAATAAAATGGCTTGGAATTCCTCTAAACTGAACAAAAAAAAACATCTACACTTCACTTTCAGAAAAACAATAGCTTCTTTCCTCTGGTCGCTTCCATCATTGTTGTGGACGTGGCATTGCAAATTTAGGATATGCACATTTATATATGTCGCTAGTTTACATTGCAAATGTCGGCATTGGATTTATAATCTATAAATTTCATGTCACAGTTTACACAGTATTTTATAAGTAAGACTTTAACTTATGAAAGGCAAGTTTTTCTATGAACGTTTCCTTTCCCACAAATATTTATGAACATTCTTTATAAATAAGGCGCAGTGAGCAATGGTTGCTCTTGTTTATCATACAGAAAATAGTGGATGGTGACGTGAACGACCCTCAGGAAGTCCAAATCTACTACTAGGGAAATAAAGACATTTTCATCATTCAGTTTGTACAGTACAGTTTGTATAAAACTCACTCCCAATGAATTATTTCTTTCATGAATTTAATTTAACTACTGGCAGGAAAGTCTGTCAGATTGTAGATCTTTTTGAGTAACGAGAGCTGTTGGGTCCATAAGTACAATGATGGATAGAGATAGCATACCCCTGGTGACTCCCACATATAAACAATGAGGTTAGACTGGTCATGATGAGCACCTGTCTTCCTACTCAGAGGCTTCTGGTGTGATGATGTGAAGGCTTGTTTGTTGAGTGAGCTATTCCTCACCAATAAATCTACTGGCAGTCCCTCTCAGCAGGCTGGTTGGTCAGGAATTGCAATTATGCAGGACAAGCCGAACTACTTCCTTCTAACTGAGACCCTCTCCACCTAAGTAAATGCAAGTTATAGGCAGTATTCTGGTTCAATTCCTTTATCCTAAACCTAGGTCTTTGACCAATAGTTCCATCTCCTCCTCATTCCCCCAGTGACACAGTAGCATAGTAGCATCAACTTTAACTAGGTGTACCATTTTTATTCCAGAGTAAATCATTCCACTTTGACTGCTTTTACTACAAACTTACCAATGATTTTTTATCAGACATTGTTCTCAAATCAGTCATCCATAGCGCAACTGATGCCTACATTCTTGGCTGACTTAAAGGACACATTCTTCTGCACAATACCAGTGACTCCAACTCGTGCAAAAAAAGAATCCTTACGGAGAATGAATATGGAGCAGTGGACTAACCTCATCTTTATTCTGCAGATAGAAGAGGTCCCTATTGTCAGAAAAATCTGATCTCAGGATCTGATTTACTTCTATTTCATTCAAATGTTCTAAGCTAAAACCAGTCTAATATAAACTACTCCTCTAATAGAAACTACTAGGAAAAGTGAAATACTAAGTCTTGCATTACAGCCTTAAAATCGTAATGTTCTAGAGGTGGATTTTTATTAATTTAAAAAACTTTAGTAGATGACAGGACTTTTCAAAGCTGGTTCATCAAAATATATATGACAATATTCTACGAATGAAGACAGAATATTGGCATGCTCTTTCTTGGAACTTTCTTGGTGTGTAAGCACTTGAATTTGCACAATTTTCACTTTTTTGTGGATTCTTATAGTTTCTCAGACAATATCTCAAGACAATTCAGTCAGTACATTTACATGCATACTAAGAAAATGAAATTATTGCGTTAGTCTAAATAAAACTAGACTTTTAAAGTACATGTTAACCTATTGGTCTGACTGAAATCACACTAAATCAAATTTCTCAGTCAGGGACTAAGACACCCAAATAATGCAATAAGTCTGCATGTATACGTTCATATGGACTCAAACTATCCCAGGGGTTCTGTGCAGTCCACATAACAACATTCTGATAAACATCTTAAAACTTTGTGCAAAATATATAATTTTCAGTAACAACTGAAATAATTACTGGGTAGAACTTTTTAAAACGCTTTTTTGTGGGATATTCCTTTTGTGGATAGGAAGTGATCTTTTCATATAATATAGTGTTAGACAAATGACACTTGCTTATTTTATTTTAATAAAGGCTAAATATTTTGATCGTTATCACTTCTCACAAATATCCATGTGATAGTGTAGTGCAGTGTTCTTTTGAAAGTAATTTCACACTTTTTTTCCCTAAACGTAGTGCATTGTGTAGATTTGTATGGACAGTAAAGTTACTGTTTTGGCCAAAAAAAAAAAAAAAATCATATTATGCTTTTTGTTATTCAAAGCTATACTGTCCATCATAGGGCATATATCCACTACTGGGAATTTAGAGACACCAATTACCTTAACTATATGTCTTTGGGCTGCAGCAGGAAGCCAGAGCACCTGAGGAGACCCTATGCAATTCAGGAGAGAAACATGCAAACTACCACACATAAGGTGGAGGCAAGACTGAAATCCCCAAGCTTGGAGGTGTGAGGCAACACTGCTACCTACTGAGCCACCATGCCACCCACTGAAGCAACACATGTTATGCAAAATGTATGAACAACGTCCAGATGAAAGTATTTTTCCACATACCTAACATATCTTTCAGTCTACCTTTAAGTGTACCTAAATAAAGCAGTTGTTGGCTTTTTAATGTAGTAATGTGAATGAGAGGTCTTTGATTTATTACTTGAATGTTTTCTACAGATGGATAGTCGCTCGGTTGCAGCATGAATGTTTAATGATGTGAAAGCTATAGAGCCATTTTGGAATATGTTCAAGAAGATAGACAGCATTAGCAATAAATTCAAGCCTTGATTATGTCATATAGTATTGTCAATGTATTGGAGCATGATCAAATAGGTACAGGGCAAAAATAAAACACAAAACTTTAGCAGATATTATTAAATGAATCTTTTTTTAGTGTTTAATATCAACGCATCATAGCTTGTGTCCATTACAACAGGAACGGTAACCCAGTTTTTCATTTAAAGTTTTCCTGATGTTCCCAGTATGTTATCCAATGACTACTACAGTTATGATTAACAATGCAAATCCAAATGAAGGACACAGTAAAGCATCAGGTATCAATGTCGCTTAGCACCTCTAAGGTCATGGGGTCAGTGTTAGAGGGTGTATTCACAATATACACATACATAAAATATAAATTGTCGAAATAACGTTCCATTAATGTTACTGTAAGAACATTCTCTGCCAACTTTAAGAAGACCTTTAAATAACACTAGCTAAAGTTCTGGGAACGTTCCATATTGGCTGGGAAGGTGTCAAGGGATTGGGATACTGATTATCTTCCCGTTTTGAGTTCTATTTCTTTCACCACAACAACCTAAAGCTTAGCCGCAGTTTGGTGGATTTACGCACCTGAGTGTGTTTTTCCTTATCTCTGCTGCTTTATTTTTCTTGTCCTTGGTGTTATATAGCCAGATTCCCTGCTCAGATCCTGTTACTGAATGAAACCTCTGTGAAACACCCTGGTTTTGTATGCTGTATGCATGCTATAATGGATATTACTACGCATGTGTGTGTCCATACTCTTATGTAGTATAGTGTAGTATGTGGTCTGGAGCCTTACTAAGGAAACACAGGTCGCAACCCAGGGAAACACCACGGACAAGTCAGTCTTTCGCTGGACATACAATCACACAATATAAGAAATTTAGAGGTGCAATTTAGGCTAACTATATTTTTGGTTGAGCTAGAATCCTACAGCACAGATACAGTTCTGAATAAAAGTCTTAAAAAGTCAAAGTGAGTGATATTTAAATGATCTTCCTTTTGGAGTAAAAGTGTGGCTTTATATCTGTCAAAGCGTGCCAGCTTAGCCATTTCAAAACCCCTCCTAAAGTCACTCTAGTATTTACAGTAACTATCTAATACGCTCACGTATTTCTTGGCACAACCACTAGCACACCATTTTTCGGTAATCAATACCTCATATAGTCATTTAGCTAAATAAAATAATTAGCTGGTGGTCAAATTGAAAGAGTACATGAAATGGCTTTGTTCCTTTAGCCATAAAAGATACCACTAACCTTTAGAATAGAAGATAATCTTGTTTATTTTTATTTTGTTATAGTTGATTTGGTATACGTTTATTTTTTTCTAAGCAAAAATATTATTGATACCCAGATAAATGGCTTTATTCAATATCTTTGACTGCATAAGACTTTATCACCAAGCTGTATTTATATGCTGTATACAAGTATTAAAATGAGAGTATAATGCACATGTGTCTATATACTGGTATTCATAATCTCAAATTGCATAAATCCTTATTGAAAAATAAGTACAAAAAATAAGTAAATACCACTGGATTTAGAATTTAAGCCACATGAATATCCTTGTCTTTAACTGTATGCAGTTTCCTGGAGAACAACTGAGGTGTTGTAGGTGATTGGATTCAGGGAATTTCAAAATAATTGTCCCATGTTGGAACAAATGCAGTAAATCATTGCACAGAGATGACAATCCATCATTAGCAATTGACCTACAAACCTCTGTATATTAGAATAGATGCTGGCTGAAATAAAAGGAAAAACAAATTAGTCATTTGTAAATGTTATATATTACATTTAGAAGAGAATATTCATCCATGGAATATTTGGAGCTGTTTCCACCGTGTCTTCACTGAGTATGGGAACTATAGAAGTTGAAAATTTTCAAATGAAACCTATTAAAATATATAATTCATTAATTAAATAAATAATCATATGCTAAAAAAACCTAAATGTGTATGTAGACAAAAATGAATTTGTCTCTCTTGGATATTTGCTTAACATTTAAAGGTAAAAAAGTCATTCCTTAATAAAGTTATGCATTCGTTTCATTATATGGGATCCCGTTAATCTACTCAAAATGAGCTAAAATTTTAGGATGAAAAATATACCTTTAACGTTGCTATAAATAAGTGGTAAACATTTTGTAACGACAGCAAGGCACCTAAGGCCGTGGTATGTACCACATAGTGTTCTGTGCTTCTTCCTGAACAACTAACCTTCAACTGTAACTATATTCACAATATTCCACAAGATTCTTTGGATTTATTACTTTAATACATCAAAGCAAAAACTTTTTTCACTTTCAGTTCTCATTCCTTTGTCCTATTTAGCAGCTGCTTTACATCTTTTTTCAACTTGAATTACCATATAAGAAAAAGAAACGCAATACTCCATGAACCTATTAAAAATATGGGTGTTTAAGAAGAATGTATATTATAATTATATATTCAATAATATATAATTAACATATTTATAATGGAATCTAATATATTTTTAAGTCAATATATATGAAAACATTAATTTAGTGTGCTATGGACATACAGACGCGTGCGCACACACATACACACAGACACAAACGCACAGTTTGTCTGTTACTATATATTGATTTACTTGCTTTTGATAATGCTTAGCATTTCCTGACTGAGCTGATTTAAAGTGAGGATGCTGACCCCTTTTTATCTCCATATCCGCTGTTCTGATCTACAGTAGTGCTTTCGGGTCAAAACAGATTTTCCTTTTTTTTTTTTTGATGGGATATTTTTCTGCTATATGGGAATTTCTCTACTAATGTAACAGAGGATAATGTTCACTATGCTTTCTTATGTCACCCTAGAATCTCAGCATCCTGTCCCTTCTCAAAATACCCTGGCATTTTCAGGTATTATAAATCATAAACAGATTATATAACTTGTGCAGCTAACAGAAATGCATGTTCTCGAAGCCAATCATCCTAACCATGCCACAAAGATAAGCTGTTGCTCTTCTGAAGAATTTGCTTATGGATAACAAATTTTTCAATTGACCAAGTCAATTTAGTGGTTTTGCTTTGGATGGCTTAAGTGACATTCGGTGACGTCCCAACTAATCTATACAGTATATGAGTGAAAATAAAAATATATGACCTATATCACCTAGTGAATTTGTGACAGCAAAATATGAAACAAATCAAGCTAATCTGCATCTTTCATTCTGGGATCTGAAAAAAAATAAGTATAAAGATTTATGCAAAATAAATCAAATACAAAATAAATCAAAACCCCCAAAACTTTCACTGTCTTAATCAGTCACAGCCCCGTCATTGACGGCTAACAGTCCTGCTAAGAAGTTTGTCATCAAAGTGAGAGGGCCATCTGGATGGTGGCACTCCTCTCTGCTTTCTCTCAGCACGGGTGATCTCACCGCAAGGCCTGGGTGTCTGCCAGCTCTTCTCTGGGGAGACAGGAATGAGCAGCGGAGTGTACTCAGTCAAAATTTATGTGCTAGAATTGAAGGGGCCTGTTCAACTGTAAAAGAAAAAAGGTGATAACATGAATTTATAAATATCTTGGGAGATGGAGTGTCACCACAGATGGTCACCAGCTTCTTCTAGTGTTCAAGACTGTACTTCATAATTTAGGAACATTAGACTAAACACAGTCCCTCAGGGGTGTCTTCTTCCAATAATTACTTGGATTGTCATTTAAAATTACCTGACTGTACAGATTTGGCATATGGAAGATCACTCTTGTGAACTTGAAAAGACTGTGGTACCAGCAAGTTGCCGAAGTTACCTGGTAAAAATAAATTATGAGATAGACGATAAAGCGGACAGTCTAATGCCAGGTTCTCATGTGGCTCACTGGTCAGCAGACACAACCATCTGATGTATCTAAATTGAAATTCAAAGCTATTAGTGGCTTCCTTAAATTGTGGCATCAGGCAATATTCTGAGAGGGGGGGGGGGGCTTGATTTTTTTGGCTTGCTCATCATAAATGACTTAGCCATTCAGCACATGAATGTGTTGTATGTATTATGAAGAGAGAAGCTTCTAAAAATTTAATGGAAAAAAACCTCGTAAAACATAAAATGATCCAATGAAAGTGGAGTAGACATGCAGAGACTGAGCAATGCAGTTTGTTTAATAAAGCCTTTTAATGC
>JAODUD010000033.1:9029979-9040644 GCA_026784285.1 Stomatorhinus walkeri | reverse complement strand
ACTAGTAGAATGGGTGGATTTATTTGATAACGGCACCCTAAGCTCCAAGTGCTGGCTCGAAAAAAGATTTAATGGGTTTCACAACTAGTGCGTCTAGATAGCAAAGTCATATCTGCCAACCATCTGGTTGTCTACAATGATTTGCACTGAATTATATGTTTTGAGAATTTTAAACATTTCCCTTCTTGAAAATACACATATTGGCAGAACAACATCCCCAAAAGAGATTTTTTTCTTCTATATACTTCATAAGTTGGATAGCCTATAAAAATGTTGCGTAAAAATAACAAAGCATATGGCTTGAATGACATAGATCGGTTCATTTGATATATTAAGATGCTTTCTGCTTTTCATATTTGCAGAATAATCAGTTGTGTCTGCAATTTCAGACTAGGATATAGACTCATTAAATATGCTATAAGCATTAGCATGTGTATGCTAATACAGAAAGCTGCACATATGTTTCAATCAATTTCAAACAGGCTATGATGGACTGAAATCCATCCATCCATCCATTTTCCAGAACTGAACTTCAATGCAGGGTCACATTGAGCCTGGAACCCATCCCAGGAAACTCCGTGTATGAGGCAGAGGACACCCTGGATTGGATGCCATTGCATGACAGGGTATATATACACTCACATACACAAGTACAAAAAGTGGGCAATTTACAGAAACCATTGGCCTGAAACCAAAAGGCAGAAGTGTATTTTAGAGGCACCATGTGTTTCATTAATTCATGAATGCAAATCATTAGTTAGTCATTTTAAAGATCATGCAATAATACCACATAAAAACTAAAACGATAATTTTATATCTGACCACGAAATCTGCGACGCCTTACTAGTTTTAGGCAATAGTTTTTCCAAAATGACCTCCTTCAAAGTTTTGGCCCTTGACCAAAATTCCCTGCGCCTTAATTTCATATTCAAGTTAGAGGCAAATATATTTATGAGTGTACATCCTTAAGGATTATATGTATGAGTGTACATCCTTAAGAAGACAGTGGGAAAAAAATTTACATGAATTATAAATTTGTCAAGGAATACAAACCAGCACTAATCAAAACCAGTGATGAAAGACTCATCTAGATATCTGTTCTGTAACAGAGAGGATTTTTCAGAAAGTGATTAGTACAGGGTATTGTGATAAACAGACAGCAAAGTATGTAACTGATTAATTTTAGAAATATTGTGTTCATTGCTCATTGCTGTAATCGTATTCGTCAAATGGTTTGTGGATTTTTATGAGTAATGATTTAGGTAGGTAGTCCTATATAGTTTCCAAGAACATTTAAAGCTATATTGATTTAAAAATTAGAATTGGCCAGGCAGAGATTAACATACCAGAAAAAAAGGCATCCGGTGTAGTACATAAATATGAACTTGATATATTCAATCATAGAATTTTAGATAACAATTACATTAGCAAAGCAAAAGTATTAGTACAGTCTTAAGTCTTTGAAGCATTACAGGAATTTGTACATAACTTCTGAATAATAAGATGTCATATAATATGGGTAAAAAAACGACAGCATGACATGCCATATAATCTGGAAAGACCTTGTAGCACGGCATGTAATCTGTACCACAAATAAATATCTTAGAATATTCTTTTACTTTTATAGTTCTATTTATATTTAAATACACTGCAAACAAACAAGGTAATTCATTGTGTCCTATAAATTAAGGTTCTAGTAACTTTGTAGCTATCTCTATTCACATAATTTAGTTTTGCCAGTAAACCAGGTTTTTTCCATTGTATAAACAATAATTGTAGGTGAGAGTTTCTGCTAAATTGACCAATCAGCAAACAGTTTATAATAGTCATTACGCATGAAAACTAGGAATCTGCCCAATGCAAACTCAACTCATATCAAAATAATAGTCAAAAAATATTGTTTGTTTAAAACTACAGGGTCTTGAAGTGCAAATATGCAAAAAAAAAAATGAATATGGGGCAATAATATAACAATGATATGCCCTTACACAGATGAACCAAAAATAATCAATCATCATTAACCAATAGATGGAATAGGGCCTGACTTCAAGTCAAACAAGACAAGATTTTAATATTATAGTATTTGATGACTGTAATGTGGATTACTGCACTGCTATGTTATGTTGATTATACTGGCATTTACAGAAGGTTAAGAATGTTCTTCTGTCCAGAATATATTAAAAATTTTTTTTAATGGTTTCATCGGTCAGATTGTGAAATGTTAATTTTGTTTTGGGAACAAATTTAAGGGTCAATATTGCTCATAATTAAATGAGTATCAACCAAAGAAATGTGCCTGTACAAAACATGGCTTGTTTTTTTTTTTTTACATTTATCATTGGTAAATTCTTGTGTTTGGAGCAAGTATGGCAGTGTCTGTGTGGTCGACTTTATTCTAATTCAAATGTAATTTTAATCTTTGATAAGCCATGAAAATTAATTCTATACAGGTTTCTTTGTTTATTAAGTAACTATGCATCCCTATTGCCAATACTAAATCTGCTTCCCCAGCATCTCAGCATGTACCTGTATTTAGTAGAATTATTACTTTGTTTTATGGTCGCTAATTTCCCATGCCAAGGTCAAGGGAAATAAAGAGTGAATTAAAACCTAATTATTGGAGTTTTAGAAACAGCATGAACCCACATAAAAATAAACAAATCCCAGAATGGTGTTCTGTTTCACGAAGTTTCATATGAAGATGCTGGGTAATTTAGCAAGAGTTTTGATCCCCTGACTGGTGTAACTTTTTTACTCTAAAATGACTAAATGGCTGAGAATTGCTAAAGTATTATTTCAACACGGTGTTGTTTTTAAATTTTAAAATAAGAAAGATAATATATCCTCTTACACAGCTCATCATGTTTGCAGAGAATAATGTCAATATCTACATGGGTATAGCACATAGGACTATGAAATATATGATGATTTAGATTTAACACATTACCTGGCTACAAACATTCATAAAAAAATCATATGCTAATTAACCACATTTTACCTTGTGAAGCATCTTATAAAATGGGGATCTTTAAACATGCACATGCAGACAAACATACATGCTTGTATTAATGTCTTTGTGGGGACCATGCATTCATTTATATAGGAAAAAACCCTAATCCCAACTATAACAACCTTAACCCCTACCCAACCACAACCTTATTCAAAAGTTAAAAAATAAAATACTAAAAGACTTTTGGATATTTTAGTTTTTGATTGTAGTCACAGACTTTTATAAAAATGAATTTCCCTTTGTGGGGACTAAACAATGGTCCCCACAACATCAAAATAACAGGTTTTTATCACAATGTGGGGACATTTGGTTCCTGCATTGAAGTACATACATAATTCACACACACACACACACACACACACACATTGATTTCCTTGAAAAAGAAGCAATTAAAAAGTGTCCAGAATTGCAAATTGACCCCTAGAAGTAACATTGAATATGGGTTAGCATGTTAGCATGAAATCAAACAGTTTGTAAAATTCACATATTGAAGGCTGTTTTTTTTCACTTTTTAATATAAACATAATATAAAATTATATAACATAATTCAAAACAACACTGAATTTCAGACGATGTTTTATTTACAATATTTTAGCAGCTGCCTGGTATATGGATATGGTTATTCTACTAGCGCCTCATTTGTTTACCATTAGCTGAAAGGTCTACATGATTTTTTTTTTTACCTTTAACTTTCAGTGAGGATTACATTTATATTATAATAAATAAAATATTTTACTACTTCACCACTTTAATTTTTGGCCAAACTCATTAACAAATCATTACCCTAATATTTTTCTTTGTTGACAAAGAAGATAAATATGTCTTGGTCTACTTTCTCACTATAGAGTACCAGGAAACTAAGCAAATCAATTTCAAGTCATAATGACCATCCAACGAGTTTATATTTCCCTTTTCCTTTAGTTTTTCCTTCTCCCCATTTCTTTCTTGCGTGACATGTGTGTTCCCTACTCTTCCCATTTGTATCCTATGAGGAGATTGGGTACAAAATTCGCATCATGGCTCTGTTTGCATTTTTAGTATTCTAACACCAGGTTATAGAAACCCAATGGAAGAGTCACAAGTGCAGACACTATGGTGTTTTTCTGTGTTGGTCAGTGTTCTAGAGTATCTCGCCAACATACAGGAGGGATGACAGCAGGCAGTGCTTAACCTTGAAAAGCAACAGCCAGAAACATTCCAGGTCCCGGCTGTAACCCAGGCTAAGGATCATTGTGCCCTACAGGAGTTGCTCACCATTCACAACAGTCTCTTCCCCACATTTTTGCATACAACCAGGTCCAAAAGATGAGAGGCATTTCTGGACATGATTCAGCAGACAACTGCTGCCTGCCATTGGCCGTGTACCAAACTGGTTCTCCCGCTGTGTCCACTCCAATCCGGGGAAGGCCAGGTAGCCGCCCTCAGGCTGTGTTCCCATGCATTGGTGTAGTTTGTCGTTTTGAAGGGTGTGGTTCTAAGCAGGGTGGGCCAGCTGGTGGAAAGGCCATGGAGGATGCTTCAAAACCTTTCTTACACTGATATTTGGCATCATTTGCAAGGCAGCTCTTAGATTCCAGTGGGCAGTCAATGCAACTCTACTCTAAAAGGACGTTTTAGATCAGGTGGCACTGGAGCAGTTCATGTTTAGTGTTTTGAATGCCACCTCGGACTGGCTCCAGAGTTACCATCCATGCCCCCTCACTGTGATGTTAGTTTCTAACTGGTTGGAAACAGCTTTACCATCTGTCCTAGAACAGAAAGAAGTCTCAAGCCTAAACCTTCTCCATCATCCTGCACCATCCCCCAAATCACTGCTCTATGTAATTCCATTTCTCTTCTCTTCAGCATCAGTTTCTCAGTGTCGTGGCTTGAAAAACACTTTTCCCATTATACCTTCCTTGACCCCAACCTCTACAGCTCAAATTAAGGGTCCCCAATATACATCAGGCTCAACAAGCCAAATCTGCAAGCAGTATAGTGGTCTGAGCAGCTTCTGCAAAGTAGTGGATGCCTCTTCTATTTCTGAGTCCAAATTGTTTCACATTGGGTAAAGAGTGATAGAAGTTCTGCCAGATATTGTAACCATAGACTGATTGAACGAATAATGGAAAAATTATCAAGTTATACCATGTTAACCTCCTAAAATTGTGGAATCGGTGCTTTTGACCTCTTCGGATACCTCAAGTAAGGAGCTGAGGTCAGAAAATCCAAAAATATGCAATCTTGTTCAGGTTCTTTTTGGTGTACAGCCTACCCCGAATGTTTTTTACCCTCTTTTCTGCTGTACAGACCTCGTATAACACATACACATCCTACCCAAAGTCATGATTGCATCCCGGCCATACCGGCTGGTCGGACACAAAAAAATAGCTGTTCGGCAGGAATTAAATAAAACGCTAGAAACGGGGGGTAATATATGAGTCTTCCAGTGACTAGAGAAGTCCCATCACATGCTGTTCATTTCTGTGTTAACAACAGAAAAATAAACGAGGTGTCTAAATTCAATTCATACCCGATGCTTCATATTGATGAGCTGTTGGATAGATTAGGCACGGCTTGCTTTTATTCGACACTGGATTTAACCAAGGGCTATTGGCGGATTCCCTTATCGCCTAAGTCCAGGGAAAAGTTCGCATCCTTCGCTCTGTTCAAATTGCACAAATTTAATGGGGTCCCAGCCACATTCCAGCAGTCGATGGACAGAATTCTGTGACCTTACTTTGCTTACGCTATAGCCCATCTTGATGATAGTATTCAGTAATGATTAGCCACAGTATCTGCAACATTTGAGGGCTGTCGTGCAATCATTGAGATGTGATGGCCTGACTGCAGACCCAGCAAAGCGTGCAATTAGGCAGATGGAGGTTTGCTATCTGGAGTTTCTCTTGAATGCGTCCTCGAATAGACAACTGCTGTCTGCCCTCAGCCTAAGTCTAGAAAACAGGTGAGATCATTTTTAGCACTAGCTAAGACTACTTGAAATGTATTAATTTGTTTGTCTATCCTGCACTTTTGTAGACCTAAAATGATCCCCCAGATCTGTAGCAGTGGATGAAGTTCCTGAAGGAATTATTTTACAAGGGGCTTATACTGATTTTATACTTGAATTTTGTTTCCCTTTTATCTTTCAGATACCGCAAACAAGCGGTTGGGTGCTGGCTTGTCCCAGTTGGCCAGAGGGGAAGTACAACCTACACTGTACATTAGCTGATAATGCTCATTGTGGGAGTATATACCACTGGGAAAAAGCGCTTAGCTGTCCATTTGGCCCCTAACCCTGCATTATTATATCCTGGTATGTTGGTTCACCCTCTTTCTGGACTACAGTCCTCACCGAAGTTCTACAGTGTAATGGATGTCAATGTCACCAGATGGTGTCTAGTTTTACACTAGATTGGTCCTCAGGCTGAGAGCGGATATGGTCTTGATGGCTTCCTATCCAGGAAGGGGGGAGCTGGTTCTGGGCCGGCCTGTCTCCTGGTCTGTGTCTGGCACTAGAGAGCAAAGAGGAGAGAGCGGCTGTGCTCCATCAAGGGCCAAAGGGACAACAGTAACCCTCCTGATTTATTTTTCTCACAAAAAAGCAGAACAGCCACTTTCCATTGGTATATTTTATTTAAATGCATTTACTTATGTTTGACTCTTCATGTTATATATGTTTTATTGTTTTAAATTTCATATTACATTTAATTGCATTAATAATGACTTTTATAGGGGGTATCCATATAAGGAATTCTGTTGGTTTTATATGAATACATATATATTTTATATGCCAGCATATAACTCCGAATATAAATGTGCTAAAGCACACAGACAAATTAGACAATTTCAACAAATTTAATATTCTACCAGAATCAGAGGGTTGTGTGTTTTCACGCTGTAGAACAAAATGTAGAAGTTAGAGTCAGTTTCTTTCTCTCTCACCCTTTGTCAGGGCATATTATTTAACTGGAGGGTCTAAACATTTTCCCACAATGTTTTCTTCTGCAGTGGAAAGATAAAACAAATAGACAGATCCATACAGCCTTATCTATATCCTACTCTAATGACAGGCTGAGTATCTTGCCTGGATCTAATGCTTGAATATGGGTACTGTTTACAGTAGAGTAACATTTCTTCAAGGTAATAGGTCTAGAAACTAAGGACAATATTATGCCAAGACCACCACCCCCCCCCCCCAAAAAAAAAACTTTTAGGGAAACTTAATGAAGAGTATTAGCAGCCTAATTTTCCTCATTAGTTGGAATGCCAGTGAGTAAAATATTTCATCCATTTCTACTTGAAGAAGTAATGGTGAGTATGCTTGATTTATGACTAAAATAATATTAGCTAGTATTATATTACTACAATGTTAATAGGCCTATATTAGGTAACATTATGTTTAAAGTATTTCAACCCATGTAATACACTGTTAAATGTGTACAGAAACTTCTCTGAATAATGCAATAAAAAATAATTTTATTTCTCATGAGAAAACAACAGTGAGATAAATGCTGTGAAATTTATATTCCAAAGGCAAATTGAAATACTATGAAAATGAGCAAAACTTCATTTTCATGTTTAATGCAGAGATGGCGAATACAATGACCTGACTTGATGAAAATGGCTCGTACGGCGAGGAAACCTGTTCTGCCGGCTCGCATTCCCCCTCAGGCCACCTGCCGAGCCGGAGCGTATTCTGCTAGAGCGGGACACATTTGCGCGAGCGCCGATGTGCAGGTGTTGTTTTTTGGGCCTAATGAGGTAATCATCAGCGGTCGTCAGAATTATTCTGCTCGATCGGAGAGGAGTCAGCGGCTCCCGGCGCTCCGGGGTCTGCGCCCAGCCAGAGCGGCGCGCCGCTGTACACCTGCTGAAACGGGCACCGTGCAGCACCTGCAGCTCGCTGGGTCTCTGGCAGCCCGCAACCCTGCGGATACAGCTTCTGTGTGCTCCATTTCCTTCTGTGGCGCCGTACCGCCACTGCGCCTCCTTCAGCCGCGCAGATTATTATTATCATTATATATATTTTCCCTCCTCCTTCTGCTGATATTAAAAATGAAAATGCAGCTGGGTCCAAGCTGAATAATGAGGTCATTCTCACTTTAATAAGTTGTGGGATAAGGAGGAGAATGATCAGGAGTAAAGCAGTGGGTTTTGGCCTGCAATACAAACTGTAATTAAACTTAATGCAGACCAAAGAAAGGGGGAGGGGCAGGACTCGAGGCATCTGGTACTTCCTAGATTTAGATTTAGACTTTGTGAGGACACCCTGCTCCACATCTTGTCTATTGATTGCGCCAATGGATTAGCTGCAGAGAAAATGACCATTTAAAAATAGCTTATGTGAATGTAAACAGCCGCAGCTGTAATGGACTTTGTAGATGGAGTTCTCATGATGTTCAGGCAACTAATAATAATAATAATAATAATAATAATAATAATGATGATGATGACAGATTTATTGTTGATATTTCCAAATAATTGCAATTAATCATATTCCTCATTTACTATTAAGATAAAACTTTCACATCAACATATTTCATCAAGAGATTTTTGGACGCATTTCATTCACCTTGTTTCAATGGTTGCTGTCAGAGCTGGCTCATAGGGATAATTGTTTGATTAACAGGCTAATTACATGGGCATTTCCATCAGCCAGTTTTCTCTACCTGCCTTGGTAATTGTTTGTAAGGGATTGGGCAAGAAAGCACAGCAGTGTTTGTACAAACTTAAGAAGTTTTCGGAATGCAAGTAAGGCAGCTATCCTACCAAGAAGGCAGTATGGAGATCCACCATTCCCTTGGTAAATGAGGGTCATTTTGCCTGTTTTAATTTATGTTTCAAGTAATCTACCATCATTCCAAGTTTTCTTTTCGCACAGGAGTCCAATTTTCAAACACCGTAATATATATTGGAGTATGATAATATATTTAACAATTATTAGCTATACAGTTCTTTTGAGAATAGATGGTTGTTGTGTTTGTGTATACAGGACTGCATATTTCATAAAAACAATTGCAAATTAATACTTTTATATACTCTACCTGCAAATAAATATATAAATATGGCATGCGTTTTTAACTGGATTTAATAGTGGCTGTGGGGTGGTGCAGTGGTTAGCACTGTTGCCTCACACTTCTGGGACCTGGGCTGTGTGTGTGGAGTTTGCATGTTCTCCCCGTGTCGTTGTGGGGTTTCCTCCGGGTACTCCGTTTTCCCCCCGCAGTCTAAAAACATGCTGAGGCTGATTGGAGTTTGCCAAATTGCCCATAGGTGTGCCTGTGTGAGTGTACCCTGCGATGGGTTGGTGCCCCATCCTGGGTTGTTTCCTGCCTTGTTCCCATAGCCTCTGGGATAGACTCTGTACCCCCCGTGACTCTGAATAGGATAAGTAGTTCCAGAAAATGGATAGAATTATTGGCTGTCTTGTATTTCACTTTAGATGGACCAAAGATGTCGATGTACACCAGCCCTTTAATCGCTGTTGAAATTTGGGAGAACAAATAATTCCAACATTTCAGGTGTAATTTAATATACGTATATTTTTTTTTAAACCAGTAAGAATTTAAATTATTTTTTTCCATTATAGGAGTTTATAGCGAAGGGATAACAAAGTAAGTGGCAACGACGCTAAACTGAACATACTTATGAGAGCCCATACCCTCAAATGTATTCAGTTATCTCCACCTCCCCATTTCCCTCCCCTGTTGCGAGTATGTTGTAAGGTGTATGTGCTTATGTTGCTGAGGTGTTTTTTTTCTGTTACTACATTGTACTCCCTACTGGAGTACAGTCGGGGGGCTGTTTTTTTTATTCACCTCCTCTCTCCTCATGTAATTCTTTGTAAACATGGAACCACAATCTGAATTTCCCCTTGGGGATAAATAAAGTTTCTTTCTTTCTTTCTTTCTTTCTTTCTTTCTTTCTTTCTATCTATCTATCTATCTATCTATCATCTAATCAATTGAAATAAACAGAAAACATGCAAAATATGCACTAAAATACAAACAGCATTTGTTTTGCCTGAGAAATCGCCCTCTAAAAATAGAAGTTCATGCCTTCCTTTATCTATAATCCTGCGCCAAATGTTGCCTGTTCAGCCCAAATCTATGAACTCAAGAATTCATCTGGAAATGGGAAAACAACTCAATGAAGTGTGTGTTTGGTTGCTAATATTTGAATATGATAACATTCTTCATTGGTTCTCTAACTAACAAGGCTGTTTGAAGTGAAACAAAGACATGAAGAAAGTGAAAATGATCCTTTTGCAGATTCGGAATTTTACTGGAAGGCTCCATCTCAGAAGAGTATTAATAGATTATATTTTTACAGTTATACAGTTATACAGTAGTTGTACAGTTATATCCTATGAACTATTCAGTGGTTTAGTGGATAGACCTGAGTATTTTTCTTATTCATCCCCATTAACTTTATCTAATACACATATAAAAAATATGAGACTTTTGGCATTTTTTTTTTTATTGCGTATATATATATATATATGTTCATTCCTTTTCATACGGTTTGAGCTTATATCGATACCTTATCACCAGCATAATTCATGCTCTTCAAAAATCTCTGCATTCTATTGAGATGGAATACAGTGGGGCAAAAAAGTATTTAGTCAGCCACCGATTGTGCAAGTTCTCCCACTTAAAATGATGACAGAGGTC